>JAODAL010000095.1:0-453179 GCA_025379985.1 Phyllomedusa bahiana
ATTTGGGCCATTGTAAAGGGGGGTTTGGGTTTGTATTTGGGGGAGGGGGCAATCACGGGGGAAAAAAAAAAAAAAGTTAAAAAAATGAGGAGTCTCGGGTGTTGAAAAATTCTACGGGAGAGTGGTAGACGGGGAAGCATCATGGGGGTCTGGACCGAATGAGAAGAGAAAGTGAACAAACCTCCTCAAACAAGAGCCCCCTGTGAGGCCTAAATGAAAAGTAAACTATTTGCAAAGCCCTGTGTATCTGTATCTACCACTATTGGTCATGTTTGTGGTTAATACAGTTGCAGAGCTGTGTACATGGTATATATCATTTGGTCACTTTTGGCGTTACTTTGGTCTTGGAAAGATCAGTAATGGGTGTAGGGGTATTATTCGGGTCATTATTGGTGGTAATTTTGGTAGGTTCTGGCGGAAATTCAGGTCCTCATGTAGGAGTGTTTTTGGGAAAATGTTGGTTTTTGTATAGTGGGTTTTGTTTGGTAGCAGTATGAGGGTGGATGTTGGTGAGTTTATTTGCCCTTTGTATTATTACATTATCTAACAGCATGTCCTGGAAAAATTTTTTGTGGGGTAGGGAGGTGGGGGGGGGGGGGGCACCCAAAATTTTTGCTTTGGGGCCCTGGCTTCTCTGTTACGCCCATGCCTATAGGTTTAGTATGATTTCTGCCTATCAAGAGAAGTGGGGGCCCCCCTTCTGGCAAGGTGGCTCCATAGGAACCCCTCCCTATAATTATTCCCCCAAATGGCCTAAACATTGAGAAATTCCCGCGGTGCCCCCCTTTTTAGGACGGGGAAACCCCCATTTCCCTTTTGGCGGATCATTATAGGGCAGTTTTTCCCAACTCCCGTCCTCAAGGGCCCACCAACAGGTTTTTTTTTTTTGTTTTTAGGATCTCCACAGAAGCACTGACAGTAATTATACCACCTGTACAATACTAGGGAAATCCTGGAAACATGTCCTGTTGGTGGGCCGTGAGGACTGGAGTTGGGAACCCCTGTAGTAGGGTATGTGTAGGGAGAGTACATATATATACGCTACTAAACCTCTCACTCTGTCCCGTTATCTTGTCCTTTTACTTCTGTCTTTTGCATTTGGCACTCTACAACACTTGTGTTATGCACATTTTTGCTCCCTGCTAATTGTATCCATTGTGCCTGTAAGTATGCATGACTGGTTTCTAATTTGTGTACTTTACTGTTTTCGGTGTATCTACGGTTTTTAACTGTTTATTAATAAAAGTTACTTTTTATTGATATTTGGCCCTCCAAAGTATTTATAGTAACTCAGTGTAAACTCCCCAAAAATATCCTGACACATACGTTCCAGTGGAAGCTGTTACACATGGGCTTTTATATTGTCCATTGAACAGATATGTCATGAAAAGCTGTAAAGACTCAGGAAGAATACATTCAAAGGATGCCTGTGATGGATGCCACACAGAGACACGTGTCACCCATAGGGTATGCTCACACAGTGAATTTGGACACTGGTTCTGGCACTGATTCGGCACAGAATCTGCCTTGGAATCAGCGTCCAACCTGACTGCAATTCTTCTCTCTGTTTCCAATGTAAAATCTACATCATTGTGCGCACGACGCTGATTTGCTCAGCGTACATTTCTTTTCAGCACTGGAAAAAAAAAGGAATTGTCAATTCTAAATCCTCTCCTCACATTATAGTATATAGGAGGCTGAACATCTGCCTCTGAAATCAGCGTCAAATCCACATCCAAAATCAATGCTTACTGGTGCGGATTTTATGCCTGGATTGCACAGATTCAAATGCAGGGCCTCAATGCAGCACTTTTCAGGCAAGGTTTTGATGAGGTTTGTGACCAGGTTTTACAACACTTTTTGTTTATTTAAAAAACACCCATACAAATGAAAAGCCAGAGCAAAAACCGAGCTGAAAGGTGTGCCAAAAACTGTCTAAACCTGTGCCGAGGATTTGAAGTTCTCCATTGATTCCTATAGTGATTTTCAGCATTGAAAACGCAAGAATTGACATGATGCTTTTTTTCGTGCCCAAAGAAGGGCGGAAAACACGCGGGAAAACGTGTAAATTACAGTGTTTTACATAGGAATCAATGAACTGTACTGTACGCCCCGCAATTAAGCCGGGTCTTCGGGAGTTGCGCTGATTGGCGTGTACACCCGTGGCGTGGGAGGGAGGGGGGGGCGTCAGCCCGACAGCCCCATAGACATATATTACTATTATAAATGACATGTCACTTATCTCCCCGCGCATACAATACGATCGTATTGTACGCCCGGGGAGAGGAGGTGTAATCCATAGTTCTCTATGAGAACTATGGATTACCGTAATGATTGGGGCGCACTTTGCTCGTATTAGAGCGCTGTAAGCCGCGAACAACGTGGCGAAATGGGCCCCAAAATAAGCCGTGTGAACTTAAAGGGGTTTTGCCACGAAGTAAAATTGACGTGGGAAGTTTGTAAATTAAAAAATAAACATTTTCACTGTTCATTATTATTAAAAATTCTGCACTGTTATTGTCTTATTTGCTCCTTTAGTGATCCATTGTTTACAGCTCATCTCCAGGGGATACGACCAAGGGTGAGAGCTCCTCAGTACTGGTCGCACATGCTCAGACATCGCCTCTCCTCTCAGGCAGCTGCTGAGTGTTCAAACCCCAGGTGCTGTCATTCTACTCCCGTCCTCTGTACTCCTTAGTAATTAGTCAAACAGTGCAAATAAATTAAAATAAGAAATCTCAAACAGGTCTGTGCATTGATAAAGAGAAAAAAAATACTTAGGTTTGGTTCCTGCGGGGATTTGAACCGAGGACCCTTGTGCCTGGAGGCAAAAGTTTTACATCTGAGCTATAATGTGCTACACATAAACAGACCTTTCTTTGTCTACAGAGAAGACATGCCTGGTGATGTCATCCTGCTGGGTCACATGATCTGCAATTCAAACAAATCACACACGCCCTCTTCTGAGCACACAGAGCTGAAGAGCTGGATGCAGGAGGCATGAAATGAGATCGTGGCAAAACCCCTTTAACCTTAGACTACTACTCCATGTCTTTTATGCCTGACCCACATCTGCATTAAAAGTTCCTTTCGGAGCCTTTTTGTAGATTATCAAGAATGCCATAAAAATAAGAGCAGCGCGCAAAGCTATTTTTTCTTGTCAAACGACAGAGCCCGTGATGTAAACTGGACAGAGCCCATGATGGTCAATGAGGTCCGTCGGGCACCAGCACTCTTGGTGTTTGTCCTGTAACTGATCCGGGGCCACTGCTACTTTTTTCGGTTCCTATGATGGACCAGACAACCAGAAGTAACAACACAGGTGTGGATCTAGCCTGACAGATGCTTTACTTCCTATATGATCCTATATGTGGAATAGTGTGATCTACTATACTAGGGGTGTCAGGCTCATTTTCACCGAGGGCCAAAGCAGTATCATTATTGCCCTCAGCTTTCGGAAGGCCTTGGAGGATGGCTAGGTGCTTGACCCCATGGTAAGGGTCATTGGTCGGTTTCTCAAACGGTTTGCGGTTTTACACTGTCTGAAAACCGAAAAGCAACGCTCACTCATAGACTTTAATAGAAAATCCATGCAGTCCACACTGCATGGATTTTCCGCTGTACGTTTTTTTACACCGCTGGCGGTCCGAAAAACTTAGAACATATTCATTCTTCAGCCTGGTTTTCGAGCAGAACATGAACATGTGGGAGTGAAGGGGGAGGGCTTGAATCCGCAAACCGCGGAGAAAAGCCGTCTCCCTACGTGCCAAAAAAAGACAAAATACCGGTCGGAAAATCCAACCAGTATTTGGTCTTTGCCGTGTAAACGCAGCCTAGGGGACCTGGGTAGAAAGCACAGTGGATGTGTGTGGCGGAGCTCCGAATCCAAGATGGCGTCTGCTCCCTGAGCTGATGGCACCATCTCTACAAAGTGCAGAGCAGGTCCTTCTGTGTCCAGACCTCATCTGTCCCTGCTCGCTGTGTCTGAGCTCTTAAGGGCCACATGAAATAACGTATTTAGTGAAGGTCACCCTGGAATCCACGAGAATCTGTGCTTTATATTTCATAGTATATTTAATTGTTCTAGTATCCGTGCGGTCTAAATGTACCGCACCAGACCGATAGTTCAAAGTAGATGATAATTTATAAAAATACAAATCATAAGAACAAAAGGAGACTACGCGTTTCACGCTTAGCAGCGCTTCATCAGCTCCATTAAAAAGAAATTGTGTTAAAAGCCAACTTCAATTGGGTATTTAGCACCATTTCTTTCTAATGGACCTAAGGAAGCACTGCTAAGCGTGAAACGCGTAGTCTTTTGTTTTTCTTATGATTTGTATTTTTATAAATTATCATCTACTTTGAACTATCGGTCTGGCGCCGTATCAGTTTGGACTTCACAGATATTGTTTGATACTAGAACAATTAAACAAACATCCTTTCACCCCCACTTGAAACAGAGGGAACAGAGGTTGGTTGCTGATGATAGGTTATATACTGGTGACCTAACAGTGTATACTAGGAGCGCCCGTATCTTGCCTCTCTCTTTGCATACAGTTAGCTCAGACTATGGATCACAGCTTGGACTTTTCTGTTTGTGGAAAACAGGTCAATGAGCGTCATTGATTGGCACTGGGTAGACACTGAATGAAGTATACAGGACACTGAATGTGGTATATAGGGCACTGAATGTGGTATACAGGGCACTGAATGGGGGATACAGGGCACTGAATGGGGGATACAGGACACGGAATGGGGGATACAGGACACGGAATGGGGGATACAGGACACGGAATGGGGATGCGCATGGGTTAAGGACACGGAATGGGGTGTACAGGACAAGGAATGGAGGATACAGGACACTGAATGGAGGATACAGGACACTGAATGGAGGATACAGGACACTGAATGGAATATAAAGGACAAGGAATGGGGTATACAGGACACTGGATGGAGGATACAGGACACTGAATGGGGTATACAGGACACTGAATGGAGGATACAGGACACTGAATGGGGATACATGACATGAATGAGATACAGACATGAATGGATAGGAAGACAGGGACACAGAATGGAGGTATACAGGACACTGAATGGGGGATTACAGGACACTGATGGAGGATACAGGACACGAATGGGGTGATACAGGACCATGAATGGGGTATACAGGACACTGTATGGAGGATACAGGACACTGAATGTGGTATACAGGACACTGAATGGTGGATACAGGTCACTGAATGGGGTATTCAGGACACTGAATGGAGGATACAGGACACTGAATGGGGTATACAGGACACTGAATGGAGGATACAGGACACTGAATGGAGGATACAGGACACTGAATGGGGGACACAGGACACTGAATGGAGGATACAGGACACGGAATGGGGGATACAGGACACTGAATGGAGGATACAGGACACTGAATGGGTGAATCCCTTCCTACAACTGTGATAAACCAGACAAAGGTAAAGTCAGGATCTGTGGCAGAAATCAGGTCTTGCCGGGGACGAGCGCAGCGATCCCCCCTGTGAAGCTGCTGCAACATCAGGCACTGAGCCCCCCCAGCACTCCCTGCAGTGTTAGGCGGGCGGTGCCCGGCCGCTCCGGGATGGCCGCCGCCGCTGATGTCATGGTGATGCCGGTCACATGGCCCGGGCGCCATGACAGCGGGCGGAGCGCGGCGCCACATGACGGGCACAGGCCGGCGCTGCACACTGGCACCCCCGGAGGAGCCCGGGCGATGAGGGCGGAGGCTGCGGGCGGCAGGGAGGGGTGGACGCGCCTCTGTCATCCCCAGCATCCCGGCACGGAGCGCCGCTCATCAGCCTGCCATGCCTGCCTGCAGCGGAGCCCGGGGCTTGTGCTCACAGCGCCATAGGGTAAGACGGGGGGCCTGGGCAGAGGGCGCCGCCTCCAGCAGGACTGGGGTCCCCCCCCGCATACACTGACAGGACCCCGGGGTCTCCTCATACACAGACAGGACCCCGGAGTCACCCCATATACAGACAGGACCCCGGGGTCACCCCATATACAGACAGTACACCGGGGTCCCCCCATATACAAGACAGTACACCGGGGTCACCCCATATACAAGACAGTACACCGGGGTCACCCCATATATAAGACAGGACCCCGGGGTCACCCCATACACTGCCGCCTCCCAGACAGGACTGGGGTCCCCCCATACACTGCAGAGTCACATGTACAGGACACTGGGGTCACCCCATACACTGCAGCGTTACATGTACAGGACACCGGGGCACCCCATACACTGCAGCGTTACATGTACAGGACACCGGGGTCCCCCATACACTGCAGCGTCACATGTACAGGACCCCGGGGTCCCCCCCATACACTGCAGTGTACATGTACAGGACACCGGGGTCACCCATTCACTGCAGTGTTACATGTACAGGACACCGGGGTCCCCCCATTCTCTGCAGTGTTACATGTACAGGACACCGGGGTCACCCATACACTGCAGTGTACATGTACAGGACACCGGGTCACCCCATACACTGCAGCGTAACATGTACAGGACACCCGGGGTCACCCCATACACTGCAGCGTTACATGTACAGGACACCGGGGGTCCCCCATACACTGCAGTGTTACATGTACAGGACACCGGGGTCACCCCATACACTCCAGTGTTACATGTACAGGACACCGGGGTCACCCCATACACTGCAGTGTTACATGTACAGGACACCGGGGTCACCCCATACACTGCAGTGTTACATGTACAGGACACCGGGGTCACCCCATACACTGCAGCGTTACATGTACAGGACACCGGGGTCACCCCATACACTGCAGCGTTACATGTACAGGACACCGGGGTCACCCCATACACTGCAGTGTTACATGTACAGGACACCGGGGTCACCCCATACACTGCAGCGTTACATGTACAGGACACCGGGGTCACCCCATACACTGCAGCGTCACATGTACAGGACACCGGGGTCACCCCATACACTGCAGCGTCACCTGTACAGGACACCGGGGTCCCCCCATACACTGCAGCGTTACATGCACAGGACACCGGGGCACCCCATACACTGCAGTGTTACATGCACAGGACACCGGGGGCACCCCATACACTGCAGCGTCACATGTACAGGACACCGGGGCACCCCATACACTGCAGTGTTACATGCACAGGACACCGGGGGCACCCCATACACTGCAGCGTCACATGTACAGGACACCGGGGCACCCCATACACTGCAGCGTCACATGTACAGGACACCGGGGTCACCCTATATACTGACAGGACACCGGGGTCACCCCATGTACTGGGAAGAAGGAAGAGACATAAGGTGAGGGGCGGACATGTTTGTGGGGGGTGTAGTGACAGTGGGGTTACTATAGGTTATAGGCAATCCTGAAGAGATGGGTTTTCAGGTTATGTTTGAGGCTAGTGAGAGTGGGGGAGAGTCTGATGTGTTGGGGCAGTGAGTTCCAGAGTGTGGGGGAAGCACGGGAGAAGTCTTGGAGACGGTTGTGTGAGGAGCTGATAAGGGGAGAGCAGAGGAGAAGGTCCTGTGAGGAGCGGAGATTGCGTGAGGGGAGATATTTGGAAATTAGGGCAGAGATGTATGGAGGGGAGAGGTCATGGAGAGCCTTGTAGGTCAGGGTTAGTAACTTGAACTGAATTCGCTGGGCAATGGGAAGCCAGTGAAGGGAATGGCAGAGGGGAGAGGCAGAGGAGTAGCGGGGAGAGAGGTGGATTATGGGGGCAGCCAAGACTCTCCCAGTCCCAGCACTGTCCTCCTCGCTCTTCTGTCTCCTTGGGGACTTGGGTCTCATTTATAAAGTCTTTGTTGTCCATGGCTACCAGTCACAGGGTAGCGTACATGTTACCAGTTCCCTTCCTCCTCCTTCACACAAGGGAGGGACACACGTCTTTGTTGCCCATAGCAACCAATCAGAGTTCAGCTTTTATTTTCCCCAAGCACTATATGAAATTAAAGCTGAGCTCTGATTGGTTGCTATGAGTGCTGATTGGTTGCTATGGACAACAAATAGTTTTTCTATACTAGTTCTGGGTCTGTTCGCCTACGCCCTACAGCAGTTTAGGAGACCTTGCATTACATTACAGCACGCTCCCAGAGAGGAGTCCGGTGTATCCATGAGCGGCCGCTTCCCCGCCCACCTGCTGCTGTTCAGTCTATTGCTGTGCATGTGGGGATAACTGTCAATCATTGGCAGGTGGGCGGGGCAAGCAGCGGATCATGGATACTCCGGCCTCCCCTCTGGCCGCACGCTGCGAGGATCAGCAAGTAAGTTCTCCTAAGCGACTTCCTGCTGGAGCCGAACTGACCGATGCAGAGAGCAGCCACATTAGGCTGCATCATTGTGGGAGGTGTAAGGAAGGTGATGGGATCCCTATTAGAAATAACAGCTGCACTGGCTGCTATAGACATTGATGCCTCCCTCACATACATGCACGCTCCTCTGAGTGTACATACGTTTTCAGGGAAGAGGGGAATAAGACACCTTCTAGTGGGGACAGAAGCAGTTTATCAGGCCCCATCTTGCTCTCCTCTGGCATCTACTGTTGGGACCTCATCTCATTAGAGAGTCAATGTACTTTAAAGGCGCCCAATCCACAAGCAGCATGAAAGAGGCACAGGATACCCTCAAATGCCGCAGTGATTCACAACACACTCGGGGCCACGTGTATGAAAACTGTCTTGGTCTAAAACTTTCCTTGTTGCCCGTAGCAACCAATCAGAGCTTCCCTCTCATCTTTCCAAAGCACTATATGAAATGAAAGGGGCGCTCTGATTGGTTGCTATGGGCAAGAAAGTGTTTTTTAGACTTAAACAGTTTTCATACATGTGGCCCTTGGTGAAGTTGGGCCTGATATGGGGAGAAGTTGTCACACTTGGATCCCTTGTGCCGCTTCTCCCCCTCCTAAGTTAACAGCTCTATTCTGTGTTTGACAAACGGCAGCGAGCTGTCAGCTTAGGGGCGAGCCGCACAATGGACTCATGTCTCCCGGCCACCGCGGCTTCACCCCGGCCCAACTGTACAGAGCGTCTTACATTTCAAGGTAAAACCCACATGGCCAAGACTGGGCAACCTGCAGCTTTTTCTTGCTGCCGTTCAGGAAGAATAAAGTAGCTGACAGGTTCCCGTTAAGGGCATGTTCACACTGGGTTTTTGGACGAGGTTTTCGGAGCGTTTCTTCGCCCAAAACCTCAGACAAACCACATCAAAACCTCACCTGAAAGACGCTTCTTCAGATCAGGCTTTGATCAGGTTTTCGACGAGGTTTTCACCCATACAAATGAATAGTCAGGACAAAAACCGTGCCGAAAACGCGCCAAAACCACGCTAAAAAAACGCGCTGAAAACAGCGCCTACAACGCGCATGAAGAATTGACATGACACCTCTTTTTCATTGCTTCCAAAGAAGTGTGTAAAAACCTCGTCTTGTGTGAACTACAACGAGGTTTTACATAGGAATCAATTAAATGAACTGGGGGCGTTTTGGAAGCGTTTTGGACGAGGAAACGCTCAGAAAATCTCGTCCAAAATCGCCGTGTGAACATGCCTAAGGGTATGTTCACACGGCTTATTTGAATGCTGATTCTTCAGGGATCACAACACAAACCCTTGTGTTTCCATTTTTGACGAGGTTTTCAACAAAGCTTTCACCCGTGCGAATTAATAGCCAGGGGGAAAAAACGTGCCGAGAGACGCTCCAAAAACGCGTCTAAAAACGCGCCAAGGTTTTGGACTAGGTTTTGAAGCTTTCCATCGATTCCCATGGGGATTTTCAGCGCTGAAAACACTTCCAAGAATTGACAGGACACTTCTTTTTCAGCGCCCAAAACAGCTTCCAACGAAGTGTCTAAAACGCGTATAAAATCCTCACCGTGTGTGCACTACAGCGCTGTTTTGCATAGGAATCACTGAAAATTATTTAGGGGCGATTTGGAGGCTTTTTTTTATGCTGTTGTGGGAGCGGAAATGCTCCGAAAACAGCGTCAAAGTCAGCCTTGTGAGCATACTGTACCCTAAGGCTGTATTTGGGATCTGCCGTGTGCTTCAGAGTCTAATTGGGGGTCACCCAACAGAGGAGCTTATTCATAAAGCCAACGGTAAGAAAATGACCAGTCCTCACTCTTCAGTAAAACAGATTCAGCCACTTCCCGAGTCCTCACCGCTTTATCACACTGGGTTATGCCAGTCATTTATTTCACTTTTTTCTGTGACACAGAAGGCTTTACTTTTATTATTCATTTTTTTTATATATTAGGGGATAGAGTAAAAAAAAAATATATATTTTATTTAAAAAAATACATCTGTGTCATAGATTCCATCACAAATCACAGAAAAAAAGTGCAGCGCTCAGTTTCTTTTGGTCAAATGATGGCAATCTAGTGGGCTCCATTATAGTCAGTCTAACATTGGGCACTGTTGGGGTCCGTCATGTAGCGGATCCGCTACCGCTGTTGTTTTCGTTTTTTGAGTCGGAATAGAAATCACATTACAGATGTGGAACTGCCCCTTAATGTTTCTGAATTGTTCCCGTTTATGTTCCAGTCCTTTGTATGTAGGTGATCAATATTGTTTTAGGTTGTAGAGGGCAGGGCTGGAAGTTGGGGTTTGCCCCGTCAGTGTTTTTCTTCCCTTTAGTTTCATCTATTTATTCGACACCACGTGCAGCCCCTGAGGCCAAATAAGCCCTATTTTACCGTATACACAGCCCCCAGCACTGACTGCAGCGCTGATCTGGGTCTGTTAGGACCCAACCACTCCTGTTGAGCCACCCCTGTAGTTGCACAATTTCTGCAGACTCTGCAGGGACATTCATTAAAGGGGTTGTCTCACTACATTGATTCATGTTACCTCCGTCCTGTTTTCTTGGTTTCATTATGAATTCAGGGGCGTGTTTACTGGCTTCCACTAGGCCGCAGTAGAAGCCAGGTCTGTAGCTATAGCAACCAGTGCTGACAGCCTATCAGGAGAGATCAAACAGGTCTGTAGCTGTGGCGACCTGGGGAGCTGATGCAGCCCATACAAGAGGGGATATCTTAGGACACTGTTAATGGACACATATTGCAGAGTGACTTATTTTTGCAAGATCTTTAACATCCTTGAAGAGTTGTTTGCGGACCACCTGGCCGTTTATAGTCTCTGAGAGGCCAGCACGTGGTTTAGGGTCTTACTGGACATCCCCTTCTCGATCACAAATTGTGTGCATCTCTCGCAGCAAACAGCAGGAGTGCGCACTCTTCACTGAGTTTTTCACATGAGGTCCACCCTTTATGACCCTCTATGCAGCTGTGGTGTCATATGAGGTAATTTTGAAAATGCCCATGGAGGTTGAAATCTCCTCAGGCTATGTCCACACAGCACAAGAAAACAATCAGATTTTCGGCAGTTTTAGGATTCTAAAAGCACTGAAAATCTGACCGTTTTCTTTCTGCTCGTCTTCTGGCGCTGGCGGATTTAGCAACATGTTGTATAATACGCCGCCGTTTTTCGTTTTTTCCGCCGTCTTCCCATACAATCAATTGTGCGGGCCGTCGACTTTCTGACGTTTGTGTCCGATGCTGTGTGGGTCCAGCCTAAGGCATTACAGGGATTTTTTTTCTTGCCTGTTTGATCAGAACAACTTCTGAGTTGTCAGACTTGTTCACTTGAAAACCATAAAGTCACATCTATAAAAAGTGACGCTGCCTCAACAGTCGTACTTCTCAGTAGCTTAGAGTAGCGTTTGTCAGTATGTATGAAAGGGTCTCAGCACATTTATGCACCAAAATTTGAGTCCGCCTCGACACTATGAAATTGGACTGGATTGGAAATTGTAGTTTTATATATATCTTGCACAGCACACGGTTATGTGAAAGAGGTGCCCATGGAAGGGGTATCTCAGCCCTTATTGTACAAGTGATGGAAGATCCATAGCACACACAAGCGTTGCGCTCAAGTGAATTATATTATACAGTTCATTTAACTTAAATATTGGTTATTGTTGTTAGAGGATCCCAGGGGGTTTGTGATCAGAAGTTGATGTTTCAATGGTTTGGCGACTACAGTCATACAGATCACAAGTAAGGATGAGAATGTAATGGCACACTGTAGGTGGAGTGGTGTAGAGGGAGCAGAATATGGATATTGTAGTGCACAGTAGAAAGGACAGAGGGTACAGCCGGTGGCTAGAAGGTGATTTGAGGACTGCCGGTATATCTCCTGCTTCTCTGTAGGGGCCATGTCACAAGGCGGATTGCCCACGTAATTTCGGGGACGGATTTCTCCCCTCAATTACGCCGGCCGCCGTGCAGTGGGGGGAGGGGGGGGCGCTGCCCGCTGGCCCCATAGACATTCATTATTCACGGTGCGTACACGCCGTAAATAGATGACATGTCACTTTCTCCCCCCGCGGCGTATTTGCCGAGCGGGGAGAGGAGACGGAATCCATAGTTCTGTATGAGAGCTGTGGATTACCGTAATGACTGGGACATATTCCAGCCGTACTGCAGCACAAATACGACGCGCAATACGGCTGAAATCAGTGCCCAAATCAGCCGTGTGAACGAGGCCTAAGCACTTCCCTATGCCTGAAAGCGCCCTCTAGCCACCGGGTGTATCCTCTGTACTGTGCACTAGAGTATCTATATCCTGCTCCCTCTACACCACTCCACCCACAGTGTGCCAGTACATACTCATCCTTATTTCTGATCCCTACGTATGATCTGTGTGAATATGGTCGCCAAATGTTCAAAACCTCACATCAGTTTCTCATCACCAAACCCTTTGGGATCCTATTGGGATCTAACCACAATACCCAATTGTATGGACTGTATATATTTCCTCACACTGTATAATATAATTCACTTGAAACACAACGCTTGTTTGTACTATGGCTCTTGCATCGTACGAATCTTCCGTGACCGACCTCTGTAGAATTGGCGCCTACAAAACGCGCCACATTTTGGGGTAGAACAGTTCTTACATCTGTCAAACAGGGCTACGGCAGGTTTTTTGGCTCAAAGCACGACAGAAAACTGCCGCAGCCCGGGTCATACATGTAGCCATTAAGCTATGTCTACACAGCACTGGATTTCGGTAGTTTTTTAAGCGGATTCAGTATTTTGAATCCGCTTAAAAACGACTGTACCCAGAGCTGTGTAGCCCTCAGTAGAAAATCCCTGCTGTAGTCTACTCAGCACAGATTTTTATTGAGGTTTTCCAAAACCGGCAGAATATGTTGTCTGTTCAGCTGGACCGACATCGGATTCCCGCAGCCATAATGTACTGGGCCGCTGGGAATCCAAAATCCGATTCAGTTTTTTTTTTGCATAGAAAAATGGTGTGGTCCAGCTATGTGAAAATGCCGTTGGATTTTGGACAGCGTTTTCACTTTGCTATGTAGACATAGCTTTGGTTGTTTAGATGATGGTTGTTGACCTCTCCTGTGTTTGTTTTCTTGAAGATGTGATGGAGGCACTGGAAGAAGAGCTGACATGCCCCATCTGCTGCAGCCTGTATGACGATCCGCGGGTTCTACCTTGCGCACATAACTTCTGTAAGAAATGCCTGGAAGGTGTGCTCGAGGGCAATTCCAGACCGATATGGAGGCCATCCTTCAAATGTCCAACTTGCCGTAAAGAAATCTCCATGATGGGTGTGAATAGTCCTCAGGTGAATTATTTACTGAAAGGAATTGTGGAAAAGTACAATAAGATGAATGCGTCTCCCAAGATGCTGGTGTGCAAGGTGCACACTGCTCAACCGCTCAATATATTCTGCTCTACAGACCTGAAGCTGATTTGTGGTTTTTGTGCTACGAACGGAAAGCACAAAGATCACGTCTTCTCCTCCATCGACGATGCCTACAAGCAGGAAAAAACGTCATTTGACTCCCTATTTCGGAGCTTTGAGGAAATTCAGTGCAAAGACGTGACTGCACGCCTGGAAACCCTGGAGGCCAACAAGAGGAACACCCTGCACCTGCTGACGACAGACTCCGACAGGGTGGAGGATTATTTCAAGAAGTTGCAGGGGTTACTGGAACAGAAGAAAAACGAGATCCTCTCGGACTTCGAGACTATGAGGCTTGAGGTTCTTCAGGCTTACGACCCTGAAATCAATAAGCTCAACACCATTATCAATGAACAGAAAAGGGCCTGTATAGTCGGCAAAAATTTTAAGGATACCTCCGATCCGAGTCTATTCCTCCAGCAGATTGAGGAATTCAGAGAAAAAGTTGACGCTCTCAAGGCTCCTTTGCCCTCAGCCTCTGATGTGACCGTCTTGTCTTATATGAAAAATTTTGATACGCATAGGTGGGATAATATAAAATTAGGAGATGTGGATAAACTCGGTTTGCCGCAGGAAGCCCCCGCAAAGCAAGACACACGTCGTCCCAAGTCCCTCATGTCTTACTGGAGAGTCGCGGTTGTCTGTCTCCTTCTCGTTGGTCTAGCGGTGGCGTTTTTCTCGGAGCCTCCTACGGGTTTCTTGCAGATATGCGATAACATTATCCGTGGGATCTACCTTTACTCATCGGAGGTTGTCCTACAAATCGCGGCGGAAGCTGCTGTTTATTCGGAACTGGTGGTAGAACAAGTCTATCTGTCTGTGAAGGAGCTAAAATATTACACCGTGATTTTTTTGGAGTATGTTGCAGATTTTGCCTGCAAATATAAATTGTAAGATTTCTAGAAATTATTTGTAACATTTGGGTAAAATGTTTTGTGTGAACCTGTCTCCGTCATTTGTCATTTGTAGGTTCATACTGGGATGAGGCATGTACACATTACTGGGCTGCCTAAAACGTCAGGTGAACCGCATGAACCATTACGGCAGATATAGCAGATCCAGCTGTTCTGGGACCAGGGGCATCTGATCGGCACCGTTCCTCCAAAGTGGTGGGACATGCGGACGCTCTTCAGTGAAGTCTGTGGGAACTAAAGGAATAGTCTATCATCTAGAATGATAGGCTGTACAAAGTGAGGATCATTCTCTCTATTTAGGTGACATTGCAGAGCTCCCCACAATTCATATGTGTTTCTATAATAGAGAAAACAGATACTCAAAAATATTCATTAAGAGGTTTGACACACTCCAGGCCTTCATACATAATAGAGCAGCTTACATTCCCTGCCAAGACAGAGTGGTTGCTCATTTGGCCTGATGGTCCATGCTGAATAACAAGAAATACGATTGGTCACTGAAAGTTCTTAAAGTTAAATAAACTATGCATATAGTGCATAAAAAAATAGTTGTCTCCATTGAAGGGGTGCCGATCACAGAACTGTGGGAAGCTGAGCTCTGTGATATATAGGGTTATATGATAGAGGAGAGAAGTTGAACTCTGTGATATATAAGGTTATATGATAGAGGAGAGGAGCTGAGCTCTGTGATATATAGGGTTATATGATAGAGGAGAGAAGCTGAGCTCTATGATATATAGGGTTATATGATAGAGGAGAGAAGCTGAGCTATATAGGGTTATATGATAGAGGGAGAGAAGCTGAGCGATGTGATATATAGGGTTATATGATAGAGGAGAGATCTGGGATATGGGTTACAGTGGGGGGGAAAAAAGTATTTAGTCAGCCTCCAATTGTGCACGTTCTCCCACTTAAAAAGATGAACGAGGCCTGTAATTGACATCATAGGTCGACCTCAACTATGAGAGAGAAAATTAGAAAACAAATCCAGAAAATCACATTGTCTGATATGGAAAGAATTTATTTGCAAATTATGGTAGAAAATAAGTATTTGGTCAATAACAAAAGTTCGGCGATGTTCACGCTGCTTAATTGCGGGGTGTAATTACGTCCCGCAATTACGCCGTGGGGGCGGGGCGGGGGGCCGGCGTCTCACCGGCCCATAAACTATCATTACTAGCGGCACGTATACGCCACTAGCAATTGACATGTCACTTTCTCCCCGCTTGCCATATTGTGCGAGCGGGGAGAGGAGACGGAATCCATAGTTCTCTATGAGAACTGTGGATTACCGTAAGGACTGGGATGGATTTCAGCCCGTATATCACGCAGTACGCCGCGAATTACGGGCTGAAATACGTGCCCAAATAAGCCTGTGAAACCCTTTTAAAATTCAAACTTACTTTTCCTTTGTTGGCAATGACAGAGGTCAACTTTTTCCTGTAAGCCCTCACAAGTTGGCACACACTGTTGCGGTTGTTGGGCCCCTTTCCTCCGTGCAGATCTCCTCTAGGGCAGTGATTTTTTGGGCTACACTGGGCAACAGGGACTTTAAACCCCCCCGGGTTTTTTCTAAAAAAGTTGGGGTCTGGAGACTGGCTGGCCACCCAGCCCCTTGAAATGCCAAAACCACCCCTTTTCGTTGCCTGGCAGTGCGGGGGATCATTGTCATGCGCAAAAACCCACCACGTTTCATTTCAATGCCTTCGTGGTGGGAAAGGAGGTTTAAACCAAAATCTCATGATACAGGGCCCCCTTTATTCTTTCATGTACAGGATCAGTCTTTCTGGTCCCTTTGCAGAGAAACAGCCCCAAAGCAGATGTTCCCCCCCATGCTTCACAGTAGGTATGGTGTTCTTTGGATGCAACCGGCATTCTCTCTTCCCAAAACAGACGAGTTTGTTTCTCCAAACGTTCTACTTTGGTTTCATCTGACCCAAGACTTCCGCAATATTTTTCGGGTCATACTGCGCTCAATACGGGACGAAATACATCCCAGTCATTACGATAATTCACATTTGTATAGAGAACAAAATGATTACGTCTCCTTCCCCCCCCCGGGGAATCCGCCGGGGGGGGAATAAAGTGAAAAGTAAATTATGGTGCCGCTAGAAAACGAATTCATGGGGCACCCCCGAACACACGGCGTAATTGCGGGGCGAAATTTAGCCCCAAAATATGCGGTTAACATAGCCAACTGATTTTCCTTGTTCTTTGGCCCATCCTCAATCATTCACTGGGTCCCCCCTGTGGTTTGGGGTTTTTTCCCACCTTCCCTTGTAATATTTTGACCCAGGGGGTGAAAACTTTTGGAGCCCCAGTTTGGGGGGAATTACAGTGGTTTGTATGTCTTCCATTTTCTAATTATTGTTTTCCCACATTGATTTTTTTACACCAACGCTTCCTTTTTTTGCAGATTCAGTTTTTTTCCACCGGGTGCGGGTCAAACAATTTGTTTCTGGTGTCCTCGACAGCTCTTTGGTCTTCACCATAGGGGGATTTTGGGATTTTACTATTTTAGGTTGGGGACAGGTGTCTTTTTATACGATAAGTTCAAACAGGGCCATTACCAGGAATAGTGGAGGACAGAGGACCTCTTAAAGAAAATTTTACGGGTCTGTGAGAGCCAAAATCTTGTTTTGTTTGTGGTACCAAATACTTATTTTCCACATAATTTGCAAATAAATTTTTTTTTTTCCAACAAAATGTGATTTTTTGGATTTGTTTCTCATTTTTCTCTCAAGTTGATTTTTGCCCTATGATTCAATTACAGGCCCCTCCATCTTTTTAAGGGGGGAGAACTTGCACTTTGGGGGGCTGACTAAATATTTTTTTCCCCACTGTATATGAGGGAGGAGAAAGCGAGCTCGTGTATATGGGGGAAGGGAACGGCTCGTAATTTATATGATTTGGAGTAGGGTTTTTGGTAAACCCCGGGAAAAAGAGGGAAAATGAAAGTCCTGTTAAAACCGCTAAAGTATAGTGATTGACAGTTTCTCCTATCCTCATACAGAGAAAAAATGTCAACATTGTATAGGGGAGTGGAGGAGGGCCCCCTATTGTCTCTTTAGGATCACCAAGCGAAAAATCATTACAGACAAATAAACACAATCTATTTTGAAAAGTCTTCATTTTCTGTTCCTTTCCATTTAAAGGTAATTGTGTAGGGGAAAACCCCCTTTAAAAAAAGGGGTTTTCCCATCTTTAACCCCGGCCCGCTTGTACTCACTAGAGCTGACCCCAAGAACACTGAGATGTGCGTTCTTCTCATTCATTTTTAGGGGGTTTTTTGAATATAGCAGAGTACACTCACTGGGCTGCAATCACAATTGCCATGGAAAGGAATGAGGAGAACTGCATAAGCACAGATTACTTCATGTTCTTCGAGGACGCTCATAGCAAGCTAATAGCTGGCCTCAGCTGTGAGAGTTAATAGATGGTTAACCCCTTTGGCTATGGAGAGAAGTCATCTTCACTGTTGTCTATGTTGAGGGGATAGTCTGATTTCCCTTTAAAGGGGGAACCCATCACAAACTTATCTTTACAAAAAATTGCTAAGCAATAAATTTACTATTATATGGAATTTATTCTTTTTTTTAAATTTGGTGTTTTTTTTTGTGTGTTTTTTTTGTACATGACTTCCTGGTTTGTCTTTGTGACTTCCCCTCTGTGAGATCTGATAGCTCAGCAGTGGGAGGATTGCTTGACTGTTCTTCCTCCAGTACGACTATGGCCTAATAGATGTCAGTGTTATCAGTGGGACCTGATTAGTGTGAAGAAAGCTGGAAACTCCCCTGGTGCAAGAAAAATATTAACCCATTATCCTTTCATGTATTGCTCATCTCATTGCCCTGTCAGTCTATTGTTCTCTCAACAGGGATAGATGAGATTAGTGATCAATTTGTCATTACCTACAATTTGTAATGAGACTACATAGAGATAAGAATCACGAACAGTAAAGTGAGATTAGTCTGCCCGGCCATTCATGAGTTTTATCTCTTTGCTAATCACTGTGAGACTTTTTTTTTTAATGTAATTTGTAATTGCATAGGACTGCCAAATTATAACAAAAAAGATTGCCTAAAATTCTTAAGAAAATTTGTTTTGCAGGAATATTTGTTCTAACAAAAAAACGCTTTCTGATTAAAGTATCCCTTTAACGCGGATGGCCTGTGCTTTGCTGGATCCTGGTTGCAGGGGTTGCAGTGCTGCAGCACCATACTTTTAGTAACAGGTTTGCCTGGTTGTACAGTTTTCTACGGTTTTGTTCCATTAGGCTATGTTCACACGGCTTAAACTGGGATGTATCTCGCCCCGTATTGCGTGCCTTACGTCCCAGTCATTACGGTAATCCACAGTTCTCATAGAGAACTATGGATTACGTCTCCTCTCCCTGCTCGCACAATACGGCGAGCGGGGAGAGAAGTGACATGTTAATTATTCACGGTGTATACGCGCCATGAATAATGAATGTCTATGGGGCCGGCGGACTGCCTGCTACCCCGCCCCGCGCACACGCCGTAAGTGCAGGCGAAATACGTCTCGGAATTATTGCCGTGTGAACATAGCCTTAAAGTGAAAGGGGCCTAGCTGCAACACCAGGTGCTATTAAGAATACCCCTTTTTAAACCAGTATGGTCATGTTAGTGTTGTTACCGTCTGTGATCTCATCCTGAATATATTTTTCACATTGATAGTCATAAAGTGTCTTAATTACAACATTATTTAATTAAAGCTTTATATAGTGTTTTGTTTTTTCCTGTATTGGCTTTCCTTTTAGAGTCTGTCCCTTTTTTTAAAAAAAATGTGAAGAACTTTTGGGGACTTTTCTAAAATAATAATAAAAAAATTATCTCAACTCACCTCTCCATTTAGCGCCATATTTCAGATGTTCCTCGGCAATGACATCATCTACATGGTCCCCAGTTCCAACGAAAAGCGCAGAACTGGACAAAAACTGATGGGTGCCCACCTCCCTAGACTGTGCCAGCAGTCCATCTGCAAGCCCAATAAAGAGATCTATAAAGCCCAATAAAGAGATCTAGGCAGAGCGTCCCACGGGTGAATACAGGTCCTATTCATATTGTGGGGAGCTCATGGATTCCTCTATGTGGATGTTCATGTGATATTGCATCCAATCGCTGGTTGCTACCTGCATGTGTTGCATTTGATCCCAGAGGCCACTGAATGGTTGCAGCAATGGTGTCAGCACGGGGGGACCAGTGGGCAACACTAGAGCTTTGGGGGCACTGGAGCATTGGCAACTGGAGGGCTAGTTTAAATTTTTTTTTTTTTTTTTTTTAAGTAATAGCCAGTATTCCCCTTTATAAATGTGTTGGACAACCCCTTTAAAGCATTGCATTGTATGGGGAGTTCTCATTGTTAGGCTATGTTCACACGGCTTTAAATGGGACGTATTTCGGTCTGTAATTACGCGCCGTAGTGCGCGAATTACGGCTGGAATCCGTCCCAGTCATTACGGTAATGCTATAGTTCTCTATGAGAACTGTGATTACGTCTCCTCTCCCTGCTTGGCGAATGCGCCGCGGGGGGAGATAAGTGACATGTGAATTACTAGCGGCATATACGCGCCGCTGGTAAAGAATGCCTATGGGCCGGCAAGGTAATTACGCCCCGCAAATAAGCCGTGTGAACATAGCCTAAGATGTAATGGTTTTCTTCTACGCACGAGAACCATGGAACCACACTGAATTCCCACTCCCCCCAGCTTACCCAAATAATAGAGCAAATATTGAGGCCCATATTTGACACGAAATCAGGCTAGTTTTACAAATGTGGTTCCGTCCAGAGCCTTGTTTGCAGAGTCTGTCAAAAATGGCTGAAAAAAAATAACAGAGCATGAAGTGCTATTTTTTCATTAAAATTCCAGAAGCCCAAGGGACAGTCTAGGCTTAGGAGTCCAGTGGGTGGTCCTAGGCACTTCACTACAAAAGGTGCACCATGAAAGCTGTTAAAGCTACTATATTTAAAACACAGTGACTTCTATCTGCTGACACATTTCAGGCCAGTTTGGTCCTATTCAGTAGCTGTCACCTATCTCTGCATGCTCATACAAGGGAGGCTGTCAGTCATTGAGTAGGACCGCCCACTGGACTCCTAACTGTAGGAAGAGCAAAGATTTAAATCAATAACGTTCAAGTTTTCCTGAAGGTCTTTCCACAAAGCTATCGATCTGCTCAGTTCCTGCTGCTCTAGAACTCGGTGCTGGAAGATTAGATAGTATTTTCTTTAAAAGTATACCCCATCTCAGAAATCCCATAGAACAGAATGGAGAGTTGCGTGCAGGCATGACCAGCTCTCATCTTCTGAGCTGTGACTTTCAGGGGCCAATTTACCTCCGACATGGTTACATTTGGTGGTGGGTACTGCACCTATCAGACTTTGATTGCATATCCCATCAAAGTGTATGTTAAAGGGAACACCCCTTTACCATTGGCACCATAGGTAAAATGGCTGATTTTGGCTGCAGTGTGTGGATCATCCAGTTTGCTGCAGATACGTGCTGTGCCCTCGGGCCCCATTTAGCATCCATATGATGGCCACAATCTCGTACCTCCCTCACTACTGATCTCACAGTGGTGTTTTGGCAGCAGTTTCGGCCCCATCACAGTGAAACCAATGAAGGAAGTCTGACACACATTGTGCTGATGAGATTTCTTATTCCACCGACTGAAAGTTAACAAATGAGAGATTGTGGTTAAATCAATTGCACTTGATTACCTTCCATAGAAGACTAACTTAATGCAGAAAACCCAAGGGGCACAGCCTGTACAGCAAAGACAGCGGCTATACTGCCACACAGACCCCAATGGACGAAGTGGTTCTGCTGTGGGCTTTGTTCACATTGCTAGTATTTTAGTCAGTACTTCACATCAATATTTGTTAGTATTTGAAGAACGATTTTCTCCTCTGGAGACTGAATCCTTTTCTCTCTAGCTGAAGGGAATGTCCCCTTGTCTTTTGAGGGGGATTTACATGAAATATTTTTTCCCCATACTTTTTGTAGGGACCATTTATATCTTTATATAAATTAATCATGTTCCCCCCCCGAAGCCATCTTTTCTCAAGACTAAATAAGTTCAATTCTACTAACCTCTCCTCATAACTAAGATGCTCCATTCCCCTTATAAGTTTGGTTGCTCGTCTTTGTACTCTCTCAAGCTCCATTACATCTCTTCTATAAACTGGGACCCAGAACTGAACAGCATATTCCAAGTGAGGCCGCACCAATGTATTATACAGCAGTAAAATTACATCCTTGTCCCGCGAGTCCATGCCTCTTTTAACCCCTTACCGCCGGAGCCAGTTTTGGCCTCTCTGACAGAGCCCTATTTTTGAAATCTGTCATGTGTCACTTTATGTGAGAATAACTTTTTGACACTTTTTTTTTTTTTTTAACCATAAACTTTTTATTGGTCAGATATAAAGTAGTACAAACAGAGTACAGTATATGTCATTGTAAGACCAAATTTCAACTTTTATCCCCAAAACACAACCAAGCCCACCTCCCAAATCCATCTCCAGATTCAACTTTTTGACACTTTAACCTATCCATGTGATTCAGAGATTGTTTTCTCATGACACATTGTGCTATAAGATAGTAAGAAATTTTGGTCCAAAAAATGATTGTTTATTTGTGAAAAATATCAAATTATGGTGAAAAATGTGAAAAATTTACCAATTTCAAACTTCAAAAATTTCTGCATGTAAGACAGATAGTTATTCCACTCAAAATAGTTTATAACTAGCATCTACCATATGTCTGCTGTAGTTTGGCATCATTTTTTTAAATGTCTTTTTTTTTTTTTTTTACGACATTAGGGGGCTTATAAATTTAGTAGTAATTTTCAAATTTTCAAGAAAATTTGCAATATACATATTTTTAGGGACCAGTCCAGTTCTAACGTGACTTTGATTGACCTGTATGTTAGATACCCCCATAAATGACCTAATCTAAGAAACTACACCCCTTAAAGTATTCAAAACCGAATTTAGGAAGTTTATTAACCCATTAGGTGTTTCACAGGAATTAAAGCAAAGTGGAAGTGAAATTTCAAAATTTCACTTTTTTTGCAGATTTTCAATTTTTATACATTATTGACAAGAATACGGTA
Source organism: Phyllomedusa bahiana (assembly GCA_025379985.1). Lineage (NCBI taxonomy): Eukaryota > Metazoa > Chordata > Amphibia > Anura > Hylidae > Phyllomedusa > Phyllomedusa bahiana. The sequence continues at coordinate 22,847 of JAODAL010000095.1, forward strand.
AATGTGATCAGGGAAATGCAAATTAATATTGATTCCCCAGATTCTGCCGTTTTCAGAGATATCCCATATGTGGCCCTAGTGCATTATTTGGCTCAACCACAAGCCCCAGAATAGGAGGAGCACCTACTGGACTCTGGGGCCTCATTTTCATTACAATTTTATTTAGGGGCCATTTCAGGTTTGCGGACACCCTAAGGTTCCAAAACTTAATAAATACCCCTAAAAAGACCCCATATTGGAAACTACACCCCTTACGGAATATATCCAGAGGTGTAGTGAGTATATCGACCCCACAGGCGTTTCACAAATTTTTTTAGCGTTCGGCTCTGAAAATAAAAAAAAATATATTTTTTCCAATAATCTGCAATTTTAGCTGAAAATGTTTAATTTTTACAAGGAATCTTGGAAAAAAAGCCCCAAAATTGTGTTACGCAATTTCTTCCAAGTTCGGCAATACCTTACATGTGGGTGTAAACTGCTGTTTGGGCGCATGGCAGGGGGTACAAGGGAGGGAGCGCTATTTGGCTTTTGGCGCACAGATATTGGTGGGGCCATGTCGCATCTGCAAAGCCCCCAAAGTACTAGAACAGGTGAAACCTCCCAGAAGTTTCCCTATTTTGGATTCAACACCCCTCAGGGATCTCATCTAAGGGTGTATTGTGCATTTTGGGCGCACAGGTGTTCCGTAGTTTTTTTTTAGCATTGGGCCATGGAAGTGGAAGGGGGAAACGCAGTTCCGCCATTGTGTTTGGGCTTCATTTTTACAGTATTCGCCATACGGGATAAATGACGGGATAACTTTACTATGGGGGTCGGTACAATTACAATGATATAAATTTTATATAGTTTTTTATGTTTTATTACTTTTACACAATAGAAGCGAGTTTTATAAAAAGTTGCGTTTTTATGTTGTCCTATTCTGACAGCCATAGCTTTCTTAATTTTTTGCATATGGAGCTGCTTGTGGGCTTGTTTTTTACGAGATGAGTTGATGTTTTTATTGGTACCATTATGGGGGCATGTGATGCTTTGATCACTTTTTATTAAGGTTTTTGTGAGGCATTTTGTACAAAATACCGCAATCCTGGTAGTGTTTTTTATTTTTTACAGCGGTCACTGTGCGGTATAAATGACATGCTAGTTTTCCTCAGCAGGTTGATACGATTACAGTGATACCACATTTGTATATTTTTTTTATGTTTTACTGCTTTTACACAATAAAAACTCTTTTATTTGAAAAGGAAAACACTTTTTTTTTGCATCAACCGCAGTCTGAGAGCCATAACTTTTTTATTTTTCTGTTTATGGAGCTGTATAGGGACTTTTTTTTTTGCGGGATGAGTTGACGTTTTTATTGGTAACATTTTTGAGGGGCACAAGACTTTATGATCGCTTTTAAATCCGTTTTTTGGAAGGCAGGGTGAAGAAAATACTGCAATCCTAGCAGTGTTTTTTATTTTTATTTTTAATAGCGTTCACCATGCAGTATCCGTGACAAGTTAGTTTTACTCTGTGGGTTGAGACGATTACGGTGATACCCAATTTATGTAGTTTTTTTATTTGAAAGCACAATTTTTTTGAAAAAAAAGTGTTTTTATTGTGTAAAACAATATTTATGCATCGCTATCTTCTAATAGCCAGAACTTTTTAATTTTTCCGTATACAGAGCTGTGTAAGGACTTTTTTTTTGCGGGATGAACTGACGTTTTAATTGGTACAACTTTGGCGTTTATATTAGTTTTTGATCGCTTTTTATTCCATTTTATGTGCTGCAGGATGTACAAAAATCGCAATTCTGTGACTGTTTTTTGTTTTTGTTTTTTACGGCGTTCACCGTACGGGTTAATTAACATGACAGATTTATAGGGTGGGTCGCTACGCACGCGGCGATACCAAATATGGGTACTTTATTTATTTTTGATCTTTTTTGGGGCGATTGCCGTTTGTAAAGGGGAAAAGGGCGATGTACGTGTTTTTATTTTATTTTTTGTGTTTGTGTTTTACTTTTTTACACTTTTTTTTTACTTTTTCACACTTTTTACACTTTTCCCCAGGGGGGAATTGCATGAACGATCGTCAGATCGTTCATGCAATAGGAGATCAGCATACAGCTTATAGCTGTATGCTGGTCTCCATGACAACTGTCTGTCACGCTGCCCACAATGCATTGTGGGCATCGTGACGTCACCAGACAACCCGGATGCTGTCATTCAGCATCCGGGCTGCCTGGTAGGAGACTCAGTAGCGGCGCTCAGCGCCATTACTGCGCCGGATCTCGGGCAGCAGGAGCTCACTCCTGCCGCCCGCAGCCGCGATGTCGCGACCACGATGTCGCGACATCGGGGGGTTAATCCCCCGCGGCCGGAGCTCACTCCGGCCGTGGGGGATGCGGCATGATGCCAGCGGTAATATACCGCCGGTTCCATGCCGCGATCTTGCGCGCTCCGCCTGTGAGCGCGCAAGATCCGCTTGACGTACTCATACGGCAATTTGCGGGAACCCCTACCCGACATTGCCGTATGAGTACGGCAAATGTCGGTAAGGGGTTAATACACCCCAAGATCTGACGTGCCCTCGAGGCAGCTGATTGACACTGCTTGCTGTTCTGTAGTCTATGATCTACAACAGGGGTCCCCAACTCCAGTCCACAAGGTCCACCAACAGGTCACATTTTCTGGCTTTCCTTAGCATTGCACACACTGATCTACAAGAACACCCAGATCTTTCTCAAGAATCGATTCTCCCAGTTTTTCTCCCCCGAGGACTCATGATGCCTGCAGATTATTTCTACCCAGATGCAGAACCTTAGCGTGCTTTCACACAGCGCAGTTTTGGTGCAGTTTTAACTGCGCTCCAATTAAACTGCCTTTATTACCAACAGCTTTTTCCACAACTGTTTGGAAAGTGAGGAATCAATTAGTGTGTTTGTATCCACAAGATGTCACACGCAGTCATTGACTTACTAGAATCACCTTTCCGAACAATTTAGACAACTGAAAGAAGCTTGCTGGTAATAAAGGCAGTTTAGTTAGAGCGCATTAAAACCGCGCCAAAACTGCGCTGTGTGAAAGCACCATAACATTTATCCACATTGAACCTCATTTGCCAAGTGGATGCCCAAACACTGTGTCAAGGACTGCTTGCAATTTATGAACATCTTCTCTAGATTGCATTACACATTATATGGGTAATGTTACATGAGTGGCATTTTAGAGTGCGTTTACACGCAGACTTGAACTGGCCCACAGGGAAACCACCGGTATGGCTCGTTGCACACTGCGTTATTGTGAACAGATGCCTTAACGTGTTCATTGACTCATAGAGGTGGACGGATGTGCAACGTGCATTGACAGTGTCCGTTTTTATACTTTCCATCAAATATGCATATAAGTTCAATGGGTGAAGGAAGCCGGGTGCTGCACTTTCAAGTTAAAAAAGTATATGTTAGTGTTTTTTTTTTGTTTTTTTTTACAGTTTATGTCAATGGAAAATGGATCCTAGTGTTTATGCCCTTGTTGTAAGTGTATATGTTTGCATCCGTCATAAGATATATAAACAAACTTACCCAATCAAATTGCCGGAAAAACAGGTGACAGCCAATAGGAAAGCTCGTAAAAAAGACGGATGACAAACGTATGCTCCAAACAGTGCATGTTTGGCATACATTTACCGTATACGTTTTGACGGACGATCAAACGCAGAGTGCACCTAGAATAAGCCACTGAGAAACGCCGGCCTGGGGTTGCTTTCAGGAAGAAAGATGGAGAGAGAGAAGCAGAGACCAACAGGCATGTGAGGTATGTGCAGTCATGTACAGTAGCTGGGCCACAAGAATCAAGTCCACTGGTGAGCCTTAGGCACCACAGTCCGACGTGCTTGAATGGGGCAGATCTGCGGTGGATTTTGATGCAGATTTATTACACATTTATCTATACAATAAATATAGCAACACATTTTAAGGGCGCTTTCACACGGTGCGGTTTTGGTGCAACAATGTATAGCATTAATTGTTGTGCCTTCCTGCACAAAAACGCATCCAAAAACTGCATCAAAAACACACCAAAAACCGCACCGAGTGAAAGCACTCTAAAACACATTTTACAGCAGATAACCCTTTCTCGTGGATTTGCCTTGTGCCATTGAAGTCAATATACAAAAAAATATCTGCGTCAAAATCCACAGCATTCCCTGTGTGAAGGGCACCTAAAAAGTTTGATGCCATTTCAGACATTCATGGCATATTGTACATAGATGTTCTATTTGGGGGGCAGAACACTTATGTAAACTACCCTGTAGTTATGAAACAGGGCTGGACCATTGTGTAAACCAAGCAATTCTCCCCTTTCATATCACTTGTACACACAGACTGTAAGCTCTTGGCAGCAGGGCCCTTACACCTTGTGTTTGATCTGTTTGCAGTTTTGCAAAACTTTCTAGAACTGAAATTTGTTTCACCCTTCAATAAATTTTTTTGTAGCAAGCACATGGCTGCAATTCAGATCTAGACTAATGAGACATTTGCAGATCGGTTCATACCTTTTACCCTGCAGTACAATCACTGCTACAGTCCTAATGGGGACTTGTTGGCAGTATATCAGGGCTGTTCTTCAATCGGCATTGCCAAGAGAACTGTCATGCAACACGTGTTAAGGGAAACCCATTGCTTAAAGAGTGTTTTCTCCCCAAGTTTACAGTCTCCAGCCTGACTCTTAGGCTAAGTTCACACGGCTTATTCACACCGTAAATGCGGGACAGATTTCGCGTGTGCCGTGCAGCGGGGGGTGGCAGTTCGCCGGCCTCACAGACATCCATTATCCACGGGGCGTATCCCGCCGGGATAATGTACATGTCACTTTCTCCCCGTTTGGCGTATTGTCCATGCAGGGAGGGGAGACGGAATCCATAGTTCTCTATGAGAACTGTGGATTACCGTATTGCCTGAGACGGATTTCAGCCATACTGGAGCGCAATACGACTGAAACCATCCCAGAATCAGCCGTGTGAACGAGGCCTTAGGCCAAATTCACATGGCATAATTGCGGGACGCAATTACGCCGTGTTTTCGGGAACTTGCGCTGATCGGCATGAGCTCCAGCGGGGGGGGGTGGGCAACAGCCCGCCGGCCTCATAGAAATGCATTACTCACAGCGTGTACACACAGTGAATAATTGACATGCCATTATCTCCCCACTCGGCGTATTGTACGAACAGGGAGGGGAGGCGTAATCCATAGTTCTCTATGAGAACTGTGGATTACCGTAATGACTGGGGTGCATTTCACCCCGTATTGACCGCAGTACGCCGCGAAACACGGCCCAATTTAAGCCGTGTGAACTTAGCCTTAGGGTATGTTCACACAGCATGTTGGGTCCTTGTGAACATACGTTTTTAGATGCGTGTTTGGATCCATCTGTCGGACCCCAAACACGCATCTAACCAATAGCAATGTGATTTACGTTGCTTTTAATATGAAACACACATCAGTGTTCACACGAGTGATCGCCGATGCGTCTCATTGCGTCTTTCGGATCTGTTCCAGGGATTGACATGTCAATTCTTGATCCAAAAGACGCAGTAGGAGCCCTAGAATAAACTATGGGGTGCAATCCTGCTGCATCCACACAGCTGCATGTTGGATACGTTTTGAATCCAACACGGATCCAAAAACGCCATGTGAATGTACCTTAAGGCTGGGTACTGAGGGTGGTTTTAGGCGCTTACCTTGCAGCACAGTTTATAAGCCAGACCTAAGAATGGATCAAAACACAGAAGAAATAGAAGGTCTGCCCAGCAGAAGACAAAAAAACAAAACAAACACCGTTTTAATCTGAGTATTTTGTCATTTCTGTTGAGGTTTTTGAGCAGTTTTTAATGTAGGCAAAATTCATATACCTTGTTTAAACACTTGGGCTGTTTTTCAGCAGGACAGTCCAAAAAACGCAGAAAAACCATCCAAAACCTATCCGGCGGTTTATATAGACTTCAATAGTAAATTTTCCTCTGGACTCATTTTACATGTTTCTAAACCCACCAGCGCCCAAAAACGAGCAGAGAAAAAAACATCTTGTGTAGACTACAGGTTTTTTTTTGTATTAAACTCTATATGGATGTTTTTCCATCGGATTTTCAGTGGTTTCAAATACTCAAACCGCCAAAATCCGACGGGAAACCTCTTCTGTGTAGCCAGAGCCGAAGCCTTTTCAATGATCTTTTCTCTGTGTAAATGCCACTCCTGGTTTTGGCTTATAAATACTGCTGCAAAGTAGGCTTCAAAAAACACTGCGTGACCTTAGCCTAAGACTATGTCTACACGGCGTCCAAAATCCGACAGCATTTTAACATTGCTGGACCGCAGTTTTTGCCGCAGATTAGCCCTAAAACCACAGTAGTTTTTCGGATTTGCTATCAGCCCCGTACATTCAGTGTATGGTGCCGACGGCAAATCCAGGCAGATTATCTGACATTTTAAAATCTGCCAAATCATAAAAATGTGTAGACTACTGATTTTTTTTTTTTTTATTGCTGTTTATGCGGCACAGAGTACTGTCGGATTTTTGGTGGATTCTAAATACTGAATCTGGCGAAAATTCGACAACAATACCGTGTGATGTAGACATAGGGTGCTTTCACACAGTGCGGTTTTGGTACGTTTTTGATGCGGTTTTTTGGATGCATTTTTTGTGCAACAATGTATAGCATTAATTGTTGTGCCTTCCTGCACAAAAAACGCATCAAAAACGCACCAAAAACCGCACTGTGTAAAAGCACCCATAGCCTAAAGCTTCTACACAAAAGCCCCACAACCAACCAAGCATGCTCTGTATTGATTTTGCTGCATATTAGTCTTCAATCACTTTATTATTTCCTGTCTCACTGATAGGGTGTGATAAGAAAAATAATTTCCAAAATGTAGTGGGAGGTGAGGACGACTTGTTTGGCACCACAGAGTTTCTTTGGTACTGACATATAACGAAAGTAGAAACAATATTTCCTGTACTTTGCTTGCAAAGCACCAGAAAGTGTTACAACTTTCAACCGGTTTCATCAATGCATCTGGTTGCTCCGTGCAACTTTGGCTCAGAATTAAACACCTACCAAGAAAAACTGCACTAGTAAACTAGCAAGTGATATGAAAGGCACATAATATACTGATAAATCCTACACATCAATTGTATAGCTAATATAATAATGCACAAACACAATATAGAAAATGCATAATATTTATTGAAACAACATTGAAAACATGTATTAAAAGTGCAGGCACCTGAACAAGAAAACAGTGGGAGTACAGGACCAAATATATGCATACATTAAAAGGGTGACATGTATGAAAACTGCAACATAGCAACCAGAGATCCCCTTTAAAGGGGATGTATCGCTTCATCAGTTTGGCTGTTCCATTGTGCTCTCCAGCTTCTCAGCTCAAATTCAGGGGTGTTTCTTCCCCTCCCTGCTGGGTGTTTCTTAACCGAAGGGATGACATCATCCCCCCTTCACTGTTCATGATGGCTCCGTGTGTCCCCCCCCCCCCCAATGTCACTGTGTCTCTCCCTATGCAGTCGTATTTTGTAAGAGCCGTTTACATATAACAGGCTGCATTCATGTTACAATTGAATCCAGTCTTGTATAAACTTCTCCAGAGCTGTGCAGAGTGAAATGCTCTCGGCCTCTAATGCTCCTTCTATGTTTAGGCACAGTCGCACAATTGTGCTGTTTTCTGATTGTAGAAGCCCTGCAGTGTATTCGGTTTCTTCTGGCTGTGCAGAGTGAAAATGTGCCGTTCCCTTTCTTTGAGTGAGAGGCAGGAATGCAAGCTCCGTGTATACAGCAGACCAGGGCCCCGTACATAATGTAATTGAGCTCTCAGCTAGTGAAATGCAAGGAGGATGGATCCGGACAGGACTGGAGATCAGTGTAAACAGAAACAGAAGATAAGGGAGACTGTGATTACAAGACAGCTTTGCTAATGACATCCAGTTGCAAAGTTGCTTGTATTCACTGTCCCCTTATTCTGAAGACCTTTCAATGAAATGATACAACCCCTTTAAATTTTGAATGCACTATATGAAATGAAAAGGGAGCTCTGATTGGTTGCTGAGGGTACCAAAGAAAGTCCTAGGGTATGTTCACACGACATTTTTGGATACGATTTTGGGTCTGTTTTGGATCTGAAAATCGCATCCAAAAACGTAGCGTCGATCGGATCCAACACGTCGCTGCCTGTTTGGATCCGTGATGGATGCAGCAGGATCGCACCCTATAGTTTATTATAGGGCTCCTGCTCCGGTTTTCGGACCAAGAATTGACATGTTAATTCTTAGATCGGATCCGAAAGACGCAATGAGACACAGGCGATCACTCATGTGAACCGCAATGTGTGTTTTACATTCTAGACGAACCTAAGCACGCATCTAAAAAGCATATGTTCACACAGACCCAAAACGCTGTGTGAACATACCCTTAGACCGACACAGTTTTCATACATGTCCCCCTAAGTATACAAAGAGTTCCCCTTTAAATTACCCTGATCCAGTCCAGTAAATGGACACAAAGCACAGTGCACAATGTCCACCGTGGATCACACCCATGCACCAGTGAGGATTATAAACACAAATTAACAATAAATAATACATATATCATGAATAAAGTGTTCAGATGTGGGGGAATTTTTCTGCCAAAAATATACAAATGGTAATAAATGCATAATTAAAGAATCTAGTGCAAGTGTAAAAAGTAATAGTAGGCAAAAAGAGGTTCGCTGCTCACTCACTGACACCAGCTGCACGTTTCGCTTACTGCTTTTGCTCTCCCCCTAGACGGAATGTGTGTCCAGTGTCAGTGGGTGAGCCTCTTTTTGCATACTATTACTTTTACACCCGCACTTTATTAGTATGCATTCATTACTATTTATACAGTATATATAATCTTTGCTTGTGATCCAGGCTGGTGCATGGGTGCGATCCACGCTGGACATTTCTTGTGCACTGAGCTTCATTTCCATTCGCTGGACTACAGTCATGGCCAAAAGTTTTGAGAATGATACAAATGTTAATTTTTACAAAGTCTACTGCATCAGGTTTTATAATGGCAATTTGCATATACTCCAGAATGTTATAAAGAGTGATCAGCTTAACAGCAATTAATTGCAAAGTCAATAGTTGCCTAGAAAATGAACTTTTTCCCCCAAAACACATTTCCACTTCATTGCAGGCCTGCCTTAAAAGCACCAGCTAAAATAATGTAAGTGATTGCTACATTAACACAGGTGTGGGTGTTGAGGATGACAGGGTTGGAGATCAATCTGTCATGATTAAGTAAGAATCACACCACTGGACACTTTAAAAGGAGGCTGGTGCTTGGCATCATTGTTTCTCTTCTGTTAACCATGGTTATCTCTAAAGAAACACGTGCAGTCATCATTGCACTGCACAAAACTGGCCTAACAGGGAAGAGTATCGCAGCTAGAAAGATTGCCCCTCAGTCAACAATCTATCCCATCATCAAGGAATTCAAGGAGAGAGGTTCCATTGTTGCCAAAAAGGCCCCAGGGCGCCCAAGAAAGACCAGCAAGCGCCAGGACCGTCTCTTAAAAGTGTTTCAGCTTCGGAATCGGGCTACCAGCAGTGCAGAGCTTGCTCAGGAATGGCAGCAGGCAGGTGTGAGTGCATCTGCACGCACTGTGAGGCGGAGACTCATGGAGCAAGGCTGGTGTCAAGGAGGGCAGCAAAGAAGCCACTTCTCTTCCAGAAAAAACATCAGGGACGACTGATATTCTGCCAAAGGTACAGGGAGTGGACTGCTGATGACTGGGGTAAAGTAATTTCTCTGATGAATCCCCTTTCCAAATGTTTGGAACATCTGGAAAACAGCTTGTTCGGAGAAGACAAGGTGAGCGATACCACCAGTCTTGTCTCATGCCAACTGTAAAGCATCCAGAAACCATTCATGTGTGGGGTTGCTTCTCAGCCAAGGGAATCGGCTCTCTAAGGGCTTGTTCACACGACGTCTTTGTGATCTGTTTTACGGATCCGTAAAACGGATCTAACAATTGTCAATGTGATGATTATTGCTTTTAATGGCAAAAGCGCATCACTGTTCACATGAGTGATCGCCGATGCGCTTTTCGCGATCTGCTTTTTGGAGCCGTTTTAAGAATTGACATGTCAATTCTTCTTGCGGTTTACGCAAGAGAAATCCCCATAGGAAATAATGAAGTGCGCTTTTGGCATCCTGAAAGCGGATCCAAAAGCGCAGCATACATTTGGGTGCGTTTTGGATCCGCTTTCGATGGCAAAAACGCATCCGTAAAACGCATTGGATTTAAATTAAATATAAAATTTGAATATTATGTTTGGGTTATATTTAGTTTATAAATGATTGTTATTAATTTACATGGGGTGGGTTTGAAAACTATTGGTTGATTTTAAAAAAAAAAAGGGGGGAGCGGGTTCTAAAATCATAGGTGTATGTACAGTTGATTGACACTAGGTAAAAAAGGGTTTTTTTCTTGGTCATTGATAGGTTATATTATATTTAAATTGCAGTTTGATAGGTTGATTTAAATAAAGCATTGAAAAAACGGATCCAAAAAACGGATCCGTAAAACGCATGCAATACGCATCCAAACAAGGATCAGCTGTTGCGTTTTCTGGATCCACTTTCTGGATGCAGTTTCACCAGTTTTCGCAGGTTAAAAAGGATCCAAAAACCATCCAAAGGGATAAAAAACGGCGTGGAACAAGCCCTAACAGTTTTGCCAAAAAACACACCCGAATAAAAAAGGGTACCAAATGTCCCCCAAGAGCAACTTCTCCCAACCCATCCAAGAGCATTTGGTGATCAACAATCCCTTTTCCAGCTGATGGAGCACCTTGCCAAAAAGAAAAGGTGATAATAAAGGGCTCAGGAAACAAAACATAGAGATTTGGGTCATGGCCTAAACTCCCCGATCTTAAATCCCATTGAAACTTGTGGTAAATCTCAAGAGAAGGGGTGGACAAACAAAAACCAAAAAAATTGTGAAAAAATGCAAGCATTGATTGTGCAAAAGACTGCTATCATCAGGATTTGGGTCCAGAATTGTTTGAGAGCGCCAGGGAGAATGCAGGGTCCTAAAAGAAGGGCCCAACATGCAAAAATTGACTTGCGCATTAACGCATTCTTAAATAAAAGCTTTGTTAAAATAATGATTGCACTTGTATTTCTGTATGATAAAAAACATTACAAACCACAAAAACCAAGGCAACAGATCATGTGAAAATATAATATTTGTGTCATTCTCAAAACTTTTGGCCATGACTGTAGATCAGAGTAATGTAAAGGGGAACTCTTTGTACACTCTGTTAGAAATCCGTCTGGCTGAAAATCCTTTCAGTGTAGACTACTGTACAGATTTAAAGTCTATGGGGATGGTTACTTTTTGGTTTGCAGACTGTCTCCAAATTTGCAAACTGTCTGAAAATCTTAAGAGTGCGAGCTGCCACAGCAGATTTACTACAGATTTGTAGAAATTACTTACATGATAAAAGAAGCATTTATTGTAAAGAGGTGAAATGTGCAGTGAATCTACATATAATGTGGACTTTGCTGTAAAATTGAAGCAGATTTGCAGTGATCCGTGGCAGAAAAAATTCCACCACATTTGAGCGCACCTTTATGCATACAAGTTCACTTTACTTTATTACTGCAATGTAAATAAGGAAAATTCAGATCCGGCAACCGATGCATCAGATAAGCCCTTGGTTAGGTCAAAAAGTTTTTAGGGTTTGTCTCCACGCATGGTTTTTTTGGGGTTCTTCAAGGGTTTGGGTTTTAGAACCTCAAGTAAATGCCCCCCATAGACTTTAATAGAAAATCCTTTCAGCAGTCCCCACTGAATGGATTTCTGGCGGACGGTTTTTCACACCGCTGGTGTTTCAAAGAACTTAGAGCATGTGTGTGGACTTTTTTTGTGCAGTTTTTGGGCAAAAAACTGCAATTGCACTCTGTACTCTTTTGTTCTTGAAAAACATCCAAAAACCTGGACAAAATCAGTGACAAACTGCTGAAAAAAATCCAGTTTTGTGGCAAAAAACATCCAAAAACTTGGGATGGACAATTCTACTGAGGTCAAAACTGAGCAGATTTTGTCCTTTGACTCGTGAACGCACCCGTAGGGCTTGTCCCCACGTTTTAAGTCGGTTTTACAGACTGTTTTCAAATCCGATAACCGACTGTCCACCTTTTATATTGATTTTAATAGAAAATCTATTCAGCAGTCCACACTGCACGGACTTGACACCACCGGCATAACAAAAAACTTAAAACATGTTCATTCTTCAATACACCAAAGCAAACTAAACAAAACCTGAATCAAGCACAAGACCCCGACAACTAAATAAATTCCCCCAAAAAATTCAATAAACTTTATTAAATTCTAATCAATATATATTATATATATATATATATATATATATATATACATATACATAAAATATATATATAAAAAAAAAATCTACCTTTTTTTTTCTAAAAGATCTTGTTATATACAAAGATGACAGAAAATAGTGGTGAGGTATAGGCTAAACAACCGGGATTTATCGAGTAATAGATGTAATGTATCTGTTTATATATGTATTGTTGATTATAATTTAAGAACATTTATTGAATTTTTTATTTTTTGGAATTTATTTTGTTGCCGGGGTCTTGGTTCATTCTTCCGCCCGGTTTTCAGGCAGAACATGAAACTGTGGGTGTGAAGGAGGACGGCTTGAATCTGCAAACCACAGACAAAAATCGTTCCCCTACGTGCCAAAAAAAGGTTGGAAAATTCAACTGTTATTTTGTCTTTACCTTTGCTGTGTGAACGCACCCTTTGAATATCAAGCTCCTGTACCCTCCAACAGTAGATACTTATTGTAATCATTGGGGTAGTTTTTAAATAGTAGCCCACATTTACTATTGTGGTTGCGCTACAAAAAGAGGAACATGTTTGGCACAGCATGTTGTAGACACTTTTTGCAACCTCTTCGAAACCAGGGCATGGTTTAACCGGAAAATGGGTGTAACTGGAAAAGAGGCAAGGCCATGATGCACCAAAAGGTGCCAAAATTCAGCTGTGGATGGTATTTCAACTAATAGTTGGTCCAAATAAACGAGACATATCAAGGGTATGTTCACATGGCAGTTTTTGAGGCTTATTTTACGGCAAAATAAGCTTTAAACAATGCTCAAGTACACCTCTGATTGATTCCAATGTAAAATCTGACATGGATTTTACAAGCGGATTTGCAATAATTATTTTGAGACTATTTTACTTTCTGCAATGAAAATCGGCTCCAACAAACTGGATGATCTCTGTACTCCCCAAGAGAATTGCTGATGATGCTCTCCGTGACGAAGCTGAAGTTGGAGTAAGGCAGACCTGGGTATTGTACAGCTCGCTGGCCACATCTGGCCCTCTAACTAGCTCTGACTGCCCCTTAAACACAACTCCGTACCCACCGCCGCCATCCGCTGACCATTAAGTCGATACCAGTGGCCAAGCTATCAGCTATTTACCGAATGTATGCAATTTAAGTATTGAACACAAAAGTGTAGTAGACCACGTTTTTGTGTCCAATACATGAAGGGCATATGTTCAATAAATAGGGGCAAACATTGTCCAGGTTGGACTATGTTTGCTCCACAGATTTCTAGGGGCCTGTCAGAGCCCCACTGCAGTATAAGCCGGGATATATTTCTCAGGGTATAATACAAATGGCGGCTATAATTGTGATGTGAATAGGGCCTCAAAGGGAATCTGTTGCCAATTTTTTTTTTTTTACTAAAACAAGACCCTTCGCTGTTTTCATTTTTTGATGGTAGATTTCTCAATTCCGTCATCAATAAATGATCGTGGGGAACAGCATTCTTGCTTGCACTGCTTTTAACAGCATTTAGAGAGATGCTTACAGCAGTTTCATGCACATAGGAGCCTGTGAACAGGATCAGTCCTATTGACTTCTGTAGGAGAGTTTTCTAGGCTTTGTGACCTGGGAAGTAGTCAGTGTGCAGGGAGGGGAAGAGGGGGAGCTGTGACTATCTCCTATTATGAATGGTGGATCCTGTGTTCTCTATACATATTGGTGTCACCTTTCAGTGTAATCTTGCCTGTACTGATCATGAGCAGATTACTAAAAAATCTTTCTATACAGAACAGGAAGTGTCAGACTATTAGGCCTAGTGGACAAAGTGAAAACTGCAGGACTTAAGAATTTAAAAAAAAGTTAAATTATATGAAGAAAAAAAAACAAAACAAACAAGTCCTTATTTGATGACACATTCCCTTTAACTACTTGGATATATTAGGAAAAGTAAAAAAAAGTCACCCAAAAACTACTTGTAAAACTAAGCATGAAAGCCATGTTGCTCCCCACCTCCCAAGCTAAAACTAACTCTGTAACATCCTGTCCATATGCCGTAAGTGTCTTGGATGGGAATAACCCTCTTAGTGTGAGCTGTGTCTGTCACACTGACCTGGGCCATGTGTTCTACTTAAAAAGTTTGAACATGGTTCAAAAAAGCAAAAGTAAATTGACACTTTTCCCTCGTGTTACGACGTGAGCCTAAGGGTTGTTTACAGAGCATGCCATATATAACATAAAGCTGTTATATCGCTCCTTATAGCCAAACACTTAATTGGAAATGTATGTGACTGGCTGCAGAGTCAGGAGAATAGTATAGCTTCACAGCAGTTGTTACAAGCACTACTGGAACAGGGGTGGGAGGAGGATTCCCCCACCCTAAAACCAAGCTTGAAGTCCTAGGGATGATTCGGCTGATAAGCATTTAGCAATGGGATGTGATCTGTCATGAAGGGCACAAGCAGTGAGAAGCTAGAAGCAGCAGAGCCGGTCAGACAGGTTGCCTTCTGGCAGCTGTAATTACGATGTAGTCATGTTTTTAATTAACTATAAATAGATCCACTAAAACGACTTAAAGGCACACTCACCCTAAAGTAGGAATCTCATAAAAACCTATAAACAGCTGCTTATAACATTTACACATGTGTATGTAAAAGTTCACCAGTACCGGAGCTGTGAGATATAGAAGTGATCAGGTGGGACATGTCCTCCTAGACTTGTCTGAACCCTGAAATGGCTGGAAACATTGGAAAATGCAGTGCTCTCGCCCGAGATATGCAATAGTTTTTGTATTTTTTCAATAAAATAACTATAAACATATTTGGAAAACCCCCCCCCCCCTTCTCCTACCCCCACACCCCTCTGTTACTTTCTGCTTTGTGTCCACTGCTGTAAAGGCCGTACAGGCTCTGATCGACAGTTCAGGCAGCGCCTTGTGGTCAGGGTGCCACTGGCCTGAACATGCAAGCTCCGAATATCTCTATAGAAACTACTAATAGCAGCAACTGTACAATCTGCAGCTTTATTGCAGTTATATGCTCTGCAGCCCTTACAGGATGGCACATGGCTAATCTCTCCCTGGAGTCATCAGTAACACAGATAAGAGCAGAGATCAAAAGGCAAGCTCCTAAATGTCGCTATGGAAACTACTCATAGCAGCATCTGTACAGTCTGCAGCTCCATTGCAGTTATATGCTCTGCAGCCCTTACAGGATGGCACAAGGCTAAAATAAGCTCTCCCTGGAGCAGTCATTAACGCAGAAAAGAGCAGAGATTGAGAGGCTCTTGATGCTGTTATGGAAGCTACTGATTACAACACTGGGACAGTGTGAAGCTCCCTGCACCCACTACTGCAGCTAAGTACTCTGCAGCACTGACATGATGGCACAAGGCTAATGAGCTCTCCTTGACCAGTTACAAGTAGAAGAGAGAGTGGAGTGTTCCAGTGAACCTAGCCACAACCCCTTCTCTCTGCTAATAAGACCTGGCAGGGAGTGACCTCCCAGTGACAAGCCTGGCGACCACTGCTAGATGACAGAAGTGGTTGGTAATCTAGGAAACCACCTGTAAACAAATAGGATAAGTAGGCAGCTGTATCTTTGAAATGAAGCAAACTCAGAGCAGAAATGTATTTGGAAAGAATGTTTATTTACCTTTGCCTTAATGTTTATAGGAGTTGTCTCGCTACAATGATTGGGTTTTAATTAAAAGATCTTTCAAAAACAAGCAGCTTTGCAATATATGTTCATTACAAATGTCCTACTGATTTTGAGTTATCCCTGGTAGTAGGAGTGCATCAGCTCCTCAAATCACTATAGCCACCAACCTGTTGCTTTTTCTCTCACTGGCTGCCAGTGCTGGTGACATCATCAGCTTCTCAATGCAGGTCAGAGCACAGAGCCCCTCCCGCACAGTATGAGGCCACTTGTGATGCTTCTGTAGGGGAAGGGGAGGGCTTCTGTGTAGCTGTGCTGCCTGAATTAACCCTGTGTGTGCCTGCTCCCTCCTGCTCTCTACACAGATTGAGGAGAGCAGAGATGAGGCTGATCTGTGGTCAGTACCATGTGACAGCAGTGAAGTGTGTTACTATAATCATGATGTGTCTGTGGAGCTTTGACTATACTAATAGAACAGATCAGGGAGGCATGTGAACGGTTCATATCCCTCCCTGCTCTGCTGTATTAGTGACACATCACATCGTGATTATAGTAACACACCTCACAGCTGCCCTGTGTCTGTTCTGATGGGAGGACAGCACAGAACAGGGTTTGTTTGTTGTTGCTTGATATGTCCATGGAGATTTGTATGCTAAGCAGGGGGTACAGGAACACTTACATCCCCCCTGCTCTGCTATTAGCATACACAGCTCCACAGACCTCTGGTTCCATAGCCACTCATAGATCAGCCCTCTCCCTGCTGTCTCCTGACTCTGGAGAGGAGCAGCAAGAGCTTGGCCACAGCAGCAGCACAGTGCAGCTGTTTCAGCAGTAAGCAGCAGATCTAGACAGACACACACAGGGTTAACTCTGGCAGCAAACCCCCTTGCCTTCCCCCCTGCTGTATAGAAGTTACTGCAGTGGAGGAGGAGAGCTGTCTGTGTGCTGAGGGGAGGAGAAGAGGCAGACAAGAAGCACGCCCCTGAATTCTAAAATCCTATGGTGCCAGACACACTGAGTTAGGCTGAAAACCTATAGTGAGAAAACCCCTTTAAAGGCAATCAATGAAATGGGAATATTTAAGACATTGTTCACACAGTATTATTGTGGCTTGCATGGCTTGTACTTACAATTATTTTATCTACATTTGTAGTGTTCCACGTGTTTCTTCAACATTTTTGGGCAAAAATGACAAATGTTGTTCATGGTGAAACATCGAAGTGGTTGTTTCATGATAAAGTGAATATAGATATCACAGAAGGAAGACTCTGCTCAGGAACTCCTATGTGCCAGTACAGAGATTTGGATAATCACGTGAAACAGAAAAGACATCAGCTTTAGAACATTTAAAGAACACATGCAAATAAAAACATGAATGTGCTGAGCAAATCCAATTCAATTCATCTGTGCTACATATTTGTGCACAAATGAATCACATGAACAATGAATAACCAGCATCTCTAGCAACTAGAGCTGCTAGAACCAATGGAAAAAAAAAAAAAAAAAAACATCCCCTAAAAATAAGTGTTGGCTCATCTATAGGTGTAAAAATTAATTTAAGACACTGCCTTATTTTCGGGGAAACAGGGTAATTCACATTTCCGACATATGAAAGAAAACAGTTTCCTAAGTGAAGCCTTTAATCCATTGCTAAAAACACACAATAATTTTACAACATCTTCGACAATTTTGAAGGGGGAAAAAAAAAAAAAGTGAAAAACATAACAAAGGTCTTCTTCAGTGGCAGTGACCTTCATCAATAGCATAGCACCCCTCGCCACATTGCAAAAGTTGTTCAGGAATGGTTTGAGCAACATGGGGTAAAATAAATTCAGTGTTGACTTGTCCTCAAAATTCTAAGCTCTCAAAAAAACTAAAAAAAATTAAAAACACACCAAAGACAGAACTTTAAAGATCTACTGCCACATTGATGCCAGATACAACAGGACACCTTCAGAGGTCTGGAGAGTACTTGACTTGATTGGCCAGAACAGTTTTGGCAGCACAAGGGGAAACTGCAGAATATTGGGCTTTCATGTTACTAAGTTTTAATGTTGATCGGTGTATGTTGTACCAAAATATACAATCTGGTGCTGATGCAAGCTTTCCTAGTCATCAGGACTGGCAGTCACTTTGACAGCAGCAAGATTTGAAGCAACGGGGCACGAAAGAGAACTCGTGGTGATCCAGTTGTAACAGACGACATTGGAGTAAAGGGGTGTTCTGGGACTTAATGGGGTTGTCTCACTACATTGATTCATCTTGATACCTCAGTCCTGTTTGCTTGGTTTCATTTTGAATTCAGGGGCGTGTTTACTGGCTTCCACTAGGCCGCAGTAGAAGCCAGGTCTGTAGCTATAGCAACCAGTGCTGACAGCCTTTAAGGATAGATCAAACAGGTCTATAGCTATAGCGACCTGAGGAGCTGATGCAGCCCATACAATAAGAATAGGTAGGACACTGTTAATGGACATATATTGCAAAGTGACTTGTTTTTGCAAGATCTTTAACAGAAAAAGCAATCCTTGTAGTGAGACAACCCCTTTAAGATCATATTTTTTTTTATCCTGCTCCGATGCATGAGCATTTTTAACTTCATGGTCTTTTAACTACTTTCAGTAAAAAAAAAAAAATCTATTTCTTCTATTTTAGGTTAATTACATTTTTCCTTACTGATGAAAAGCTGTTTTCTGCTGTGACCGTAAAATAACCAGTTGTATCTTCATTAAAAAATTGCTTAATAAACTATTCCAAAAATACAAGCAAATATGAAACTGCACATTTCTAATGTATCCAAGTCCCAGTTCTCTTATCATAGTGGAAATATTTGGCGCTTGCACTACTCAGGAATGGTGTTAGCTGCATTCAATGGATTATGAAACGCTGGCCAAGGAACAGCAGCTCTGCTCTCAAGATATTACTTACATGGGAAATGCAAGCTCTGAGAAACTAATGTCTAACAAGCAACTGGACTGGAGTTAGAAGTTCAGGGAAGATGTCATTTGAACATGGGTTAATTATGCATTCTGTGCTCCACCACTGGAATTTATACAGCAGATAGTTGCTGTAGGTCAACAAGCATTTATTTGCACATTACAGTTATATCACATTTCTGTGGCCAAAAATGCACTGTATCTTCTATGTGCAAATAATGACTAAAGGGGTTTTTCTCATCAGGTTGTTTTACAGTGCCTGCTCCTTACAGGAAGCTTTAGGATCCCACTTCCTGTTTAGGTTGTGTTTGTGGTGGGGGCGGTGAGGGTTCTAGAACTTCAAACTTCCACTTCCTGTTCAGCCTGTGGGTAGTTCTACAGCAGTAACATCTGGTATTCCTAGCTGATCCTGTTAAAGGGGCATAAACTCCTGTGTTGTTGGTAAGACACAGCAGTGAGTGACATCACCAGACACAGATGTACAATTATAGTAACAGGAACATTATACTGTTAGGAGATTGGAAAGAAAATTATAGACAAACATGTTAAAGGCTATAAGACAATCTCCAGAGACAACTCTCTCCTTACAGACCATCATACCGAACAGCACAGTGATTACTTTTCACTCTTTGTCCCCTTAATGACCAGGTGTTTTTTTTCTCTCTGCCTTCCAAGAGCAATACCTATTATATTTTTCTATCTACATAGACATGGGGCTCCTTTTTCACGAGCCAAAATGTTCAATTGATGCCATTGACCGTACTATATAATGTACTGGGAAACCCTCCCACCCACCCCCAAAAAAAAAAATTAAGTGGGGTGGACTGTGAAACCTGGTTACAGTAACATATGGGCGGCATCCTGCTGCAATTGCCGGGATTAGAATACTGATCCTGGTCTATTAACCCCTTAGATGACAAAGTAGCCACCACAGCATCTAAGCAGTTAGAAGAAAGGGTTCTCTCTGTCAAAGTACTGTTACAATTGCAAAGTGTTGATGGGTTGCTACAGCAGCAAGGGTCCTTCCTCCCCCCCTCCCCCCTCCGGTCTTCCACATATGGAAAGAGGGAGGTAGTTAATGATATAAGATATAAGTAAAAACCCTTTCACATAAGTCCCTTATAAGTAGAAAAATAAATACTGTGGGGAAAATAAGTATTTGATACACTGGCGAGTTTGCACGTCTTCCCACCTACAAAGAATGTAGAGGGCAGGTACACTTCAACTGTGAGACAGAAACTGAAAAAAAAAAATCCAGAAAATCACATTGTATGATTTTTAAATAATTTGCATTTTATCGCATTTGATCACCTACCAATCTGCAAGAACGTTGGCTCTCACAGACCTGTTCGTTTTTCTTTAAGAAGCCCTCCTGCTCTGCACTCATTACCTGTAATAACTGCTTGAACTCATTAGCTGTATATAAAAGACACCTGTCCACACACAGTCAATCACATTCCAACCTCTCCACCATGGCCAAAGAGCTGCTAAAGGACACCAATTGAAGGCTGGGATGGGATACAGGATAATAAGCAAGCAATTATTAGAAAATGGAAGAAACACAAGATTACAGTCAATCTTCTTCGGTCTGGGGCTCCATGCAAGATCTCGCCTTATGGGTAAGGATGATTCTGGGCAAGGTCAGGAATCAGCCCTGAACTACATGGGAGGACCTGATCAATGACCTGAATAGAGCTGGGACCACAGTCTCAAAGATTACTGTTAGTAACACGCCATGTTTGGAGGAAGAAGGATGAGTACAACCCCAAGAACACCATCCCAACCATAAAGCATGGGGGGGTGGAAACAACATACTTTGGGGTGGCTTTTCTGCAAAAGGAGACAGGACGACTGCACCGTATTGAAGGGAGGATGGATGGGGCCATGTACTACGAGATTCTGGCCAACAACCTCCTTCCTTCATTAAGCGCATTGAAGATGGGTCGTGGCTGGGTCTTCCCGCAGGACAATGACCTGAAACACACAGCCAGGACAACTAAGCAGTGGCACCGGAAGAAGCATTTCAAGGTCCTGGAGCGACCGAGGCAGTTTCCAGACCTGACCCCAATCAAATATCTTTGGGAAGAGCTGAAACTCAATGTAGCCTAGCGACAGCCATGAAACCTGAAAGATCTGGAGAAGATGTGTATGGAGGAGTGGGCCAAAATCCCTGCTGCAGTGTGTGCAAACTTGGTCAAGAACTACAGGAAACCTCTGTAACTGCAAACCAAGGTTTATGTACCAAATATTAAGTTCTGTTTTTCTATTGTAACAAATACTTATTTCATGCAATAAAATGCTAATTATTTAATAATTATACAATGTGATATTTTTAGATTTAGTCTCTCACAGTTGAAGTGCACCTATTATAGAAATTAGATCTCTCCATTCTTTGTAGGTTGGAAAACTTGCAAAATTGCTAGTGTATTAACACTGTATTGGTGCTGCTGTACCTGTAATGACACAAACGATAGAATCTTCATACACGCTATATATATATATATATATATATATATATATATATATATATATACACACACACAAATTCGGTCTCACTAATCATGTCAATTATACCACAAAATAAACAAAGACAAAACAAATACAACCCCAAAACTTGACGAACTGCTTTTTCTCTTCCACCTAGAAAGAAAATACGTTTGTTTTCAATACTCAGTACAAATAAATACAACTCATCCCACAAAATTGAAAAGCAAAAACATAATTGCTCTCTGAATGCAGTGATGCCAATAAGTAAACAACCCTGTCCCCTTAAGGCCGTGTTCACACGGCTTATTTTGCCGCGGATTGGCGCCGTACTCCGCGCCGGATTTGCGCTGCAGTACGGCGCCAATCCGTCGGAGTAATTACGGTAATCCACTGCTCTCATAGAGAACAGTGGATTCCGTCGCTCCTCCCACCGCCGGGTGGTGAGAAAGTGACATGCACATTATCCAGGCGCAATACGCGCTGTGGATAATGGAAGTCTATGGGGCCGGCGGGCCACGCCCCCGCACCGCACCCTATTCAAGCCGGAATTGCGAGCGCAATCCGGCGTGAATAAGCCGTGTGAACGGGGCCTAAGGGCACGTTCACACGGCTGATTTGGACACAGATTCTGATGCAGATTCAGTGCTGAATCAGCATCAGAATCAGCGTACAGATCTCATTGCAATCCATGTCTCATTGTTTCTAATGGAAAATCTGCCTCGTATTGCAGACGGCCCCAATTTTCCTTGGGGTGGGTTTTCAGAATTTAAACATTTCAGCACTGAAAAAGAGCAAACGGCAGTTCTTGACACGGATTTTACCCTGAATCCTCAAACAGTATATGGAGGGGAAAAATCTGCTTCTGAAGTCCACGTCATACCCAAAATCTACTCTTACTGGTGCAATTTTAGCCGTGGACTCCACACCGATTCAGAGCTGCAAATCAGCAGTTTGAACTTACTTTTACACCTAAGGGTGCTTTCACACAGTGCATTTTTGGTGCGTTTTTGATGCAGTGTTTGGGATGCGTTTTTTGTGCAACATTAGTTGCTGTACCTTCCTGCACAAAAAACGCATCCGAAAAAAAATCAAAAACGCACCAAAACTGCACCGTGTGAAAGCACCCTAAGGGGTTAAAAATGAAGAAAATATGATTTGCAATGAAGTCAATGTCAAAAATTATTAAAAGATTTAAGATATATTAAGACTTAACATTCCAAATTATTTCAAGGCGTTTGTGGTCTTAACCTAATTTCTGCCAAACTGCATAGTAAATCACTATGATGCATCGAAAAAAGTCTGATGCATCAAATGCAAATGGCCAATTCACGTTTGACATCCCTTAATCTTACTGGAGCTCAAATTCTATTTTTTTTTAATAATAAGCAACAAGGTAAAATTCTCAAAGTTCTCCTTATCCCTAGTGAAATTCAATCCATTCCACTAGCTAATTTGCATAAAATGAGTTATACAGAATATTACAGAACGGCTGCTCAGTGTTGTAAGCAACAGTAATGGGTGTTCCCAGGCAACTGGAAGCCACCATGTTTGGCTTGTGGTTGCCAGGCACAGGGCCTTTCTTCTGGGGAAGCTTACTGAAAGCTCTTAGTGGGAACTTTCTAAAGCAGTCGAAGCTGGTCCAGAATGAGCAACCAAGAGGTGATCACACTCAATGTGGGAGGCCAGAAGTTCAGCACATTACCATCAACCCTAATGAGGTTTCCGGAGTCAAAATTTGCACACATGCTGGATGGCAGCGATCGGGACTTCAGGATAGTAAACGGCCAATACTTTGTGGACCGGGATGGAGCTCTGTTCAACTACATTTTAGATTATCTCAGGACGTCGCAGCTGACTTTGCCTTCAGACTTCTCAGATTATGAAAGACTTCAGAGGGAAGCAGAGTTTTATCAGATTTCATCCCTGGCCGAACAGTTGGGTCAAGAGAGCTTCTATCGACCCAGAATGGAAATCTTAGAAGTGCGCTTTCTGCTGCAAGAGAGTCATGCCTTTTTCCGGATCTTCTGTTCATGTAGCAGCACAATTGAAGCTCTTGCTGATCGCATTGTAATGTATGTAGAGCAGCCTATGGGAGTTCAAGGCTGGAGCTTTCCCTATGGCTCCCAAAAACCCATGGCTCCAATACCACTACAAAGACCATCACATCACGATCTGGTGTTTCAGTGTGGAACAGACTACTCAACAGGAGACCAATTCGGTGCCAGGTGAATGTGCTAAATCTAGATCATTATCCTTGCATAGGGTATTGTCTTTCTTTGGCATCAGAGAGAAACATCTCATGTAGCCAACAGCCATAAAAGGCAATACCCGTATTCTAATAGAACTACATTAGCCTGCATAAAGCAATCTCACAATGAGATCAATTACTTTAAGATGCAAGTTCTGTACTGTAAGGCTATGTTCACACGGCTTAAATTGGGATGCATTTCGCGGCGTACTGCGCTCAATACGGGGCGAATTACGTCCCAATAATTACGGTAATCCACAGTTCTCATAGAGAACTATGGATTACGTCTCCTCTCCCTGCTCGCACAATACGCCACGGGGGGGAGAAGTGACATGTCAATTATTCACAGCGAGTAATGCATGTCTATGGGTCCGGCGGGCTGCTGGCCCCCCTGCCCCGCGGGAGTTCGCGCCGCAATTATGCCGTCTGAACTTAGCCAAGAGCTGCAAGACTCTAAGGCTCTGTCTACAATGCACAGAAAAACGTCCGTTTTTTCAGCGTTTAGTTTTCTAAAAACGCTGGAAATACGACTGTAATCATCTCCCATAGACTCTATTGTAAACCCTCCTGCTGTCTGCACTGAGCTTTTTTCTGCTCGTTTTTTTCACTGGTCGTCTTTTGCAACATGCTCTAAAAAACGCCAGAGCCGGGCAGAAAATTTACTACAGGAGTCTATGGAAAGCGCCGGACGTCTTTTGGCGCGATTTTTGACGCGTTTTCGCTGCTTTTTTTTTGCAGGAGACCCAAGTCCCACCTATAGTGGGTGTTAAAGGTTATACCTTATCAAATTTGCATACAAGTGTCTGATGTGTCCTTTATTGTACCTTTTGTAATAAAATGATCATGCTTTGGTCGCTAACGATTTTTGCGCAATTCATTTTTTTTTTTTTTTGCTGAAATCCCGTTTTTTGGTGCTAAAATCCTTTCAACATATTTTGCCGCCAGAATACTATTTTTATGGATTTTGCCGGTAAAAAGTTCTCACTTCTGACGCCAAAAATAAGTTTTTTTTATGGATTTTGGCGCAAGAATCCTTTTTTACGGATTTTGGCACTAAAATACTTCTCTTTACAGATTTTGGTGCTAATGAAAGGTCTCTCGCTCCTGACGCTAAAAATATGTTTTTTTTTTTTTTTTTTTTTTTACGGATTTTGGCGCTAAAATCCTTTTCTTAACATATTTTGCCGCTAATAAAGTTAAGAAAAGGATTTTAGCGGCAAAATCCATAAAAAAAAAATTCTTGCGCCAAAATCTGTAAAAAAACGTATTTTTGGCGTCCGAAGCGACATAACTTTATTAGCGCCAAAATCCATAAAAATACGGATTTTAGCACCAAAATCCGTTAAAAAAAAAAATGGACTAGGGCCAGAATTCGTAAAAAAACACAAACGTATTTTTGGTGACAAATGCGAGATAGCTTTATTAGCGCAAAAAATCCGTAAAAATGCAGAGCTTCGCACTAAAATCCGTAAAAATGCAGAGCTTCGCACTAAAATCTGTAAAAATATGGACTTTATGGCCAAAATCCGAAAAAAAAAAAAAGGATTTTTGGCGACAAAAGCGAGATAGCTTTGTTAGCGCCAAAACTCGCAAAGATGCAGATCTTAGCACAAAAATCCGTTAAATTGACTTTGGGGCCAAAATTTGTAAAAAATAAATAAATAAAAAATAAATGTATTTTTGGTGATCAATGCGAAATAACTTTATTAGCGTCAAAATCTGTAAACCGACTAGAAGAGGACATATAAATGCAATGATGTGCTTTACACACCCTTTTGTAGGGTGGAGTTACATCCAATGGCTTAAATTTATGCATACATTACAAAACAGGCTTGAAGACAAGCAAAAAACGCTTGTAAAAAACCCCGCCAAAAAACGCAAGTAAAAAAATGCAAATCACGGCCGTTTTTTTCAGCTGTTTTTGACAGGCAGTGGACAGAAAACTCAGTTTCATGAACGCTTTTAGTAATTCGTTTTCAGGTCGTTTTTTGTCCACTGCAGGGGAGACCTAGCCTAAGACTCGCTGCCACCAGATTTTGTCATGGTGTATTCATTGCACAGGTTCAAGAAGTCCCTAAATACCTTAGTGAAAAAATATTAGATGTTACGGCTACTAGAGCCAATAAATAGGATGTTGATTCAGGTATTTATTCCGATTGCCATTGCTTGGAGTCAGGAACACATTTTTCCTCTTGTATGGGACAACCGACATCCACTTCATGGGGTTTTTGCCTTGTTCTGGATCAACACAGCAGGGTCACAGGTTGAAATTGACTGGCATATGTCTTCTCAACCTTAATCACATACTACCATAAGTAGACACATTTCCCTCCCTCCTCCCCAAAAATGCAACTTGGGGCTTAAAAAAAAAAACAAACAAAAAAAACATTCTGGGAGAGGGGGGGGGGGCGGGGGTCTATGGACAGATTTTGTACTAAGATCTGTCCTTGTGCATATGGTGCAAAAACATTATAAACCTGGTGTGGCTCTACCCCAACATCTCTGTCCTGTAACCTGGATCATTATGTTATCTACACAGCAATTTACGCATTTAGAATTGCATAAAGGCAGAGTAGTGTTACTTGCTGTTGGCAGATGGGCTCACGGAGTGTGACCGAAGTGTGCGCTACGAACCTCAAGTTTTCATGTATACTAGAAATAGCAATAATGCAGCCTGAAATAATGAATGTATACTATGTTTATATAGCGTAGGCTTTTGTATTCTGCTGCTGTAGTTTTTGTGTGTTTGCAGTTGTATTGCAGCCACATTTTTTAGATTGCTTGGAGGTTCTGGTCAATTTTGTTCTTCTTGGATATGACACAGACATATCACATGGACAGCAAAAGCTTTGCTCAGCAGGATATTTAGAGGGTAGAGAAGCTGAGCTCTGTGATATATAGGGTAATATGATAGAGGGAGAGAAGCTGAGCTCTGTGATATATAGGGTTATATGATAGAGGGGAGGAGCTGAGCTCTGTGATATATAGGGTTATATGATACAGGAGAGAAACTGAGCTCTGTGATATATAGGGTTATATGATAGAGGGAGAGGAGCTGAGTTCTGTGATATATAGGGTTATACGAGAGAGGAGAGGAGCTGAGCTCTGTGATATATAGGGTTATATGATACAGGAGAGAAACTGAGCTCTGTGATATATAGGGTTATATGATAGAGGGAGAGGAGCTGAGTTCTGTGATATACACTCACCGGCCACTTTATTAGGTACACCATGCTAGTAACGGGTTGGACCCCCTTTTGCCTTCAGAACTGCCTCAATTCTTCGTGGCATAGATTCAACAAGGTGTTGCAACGATGCTCAATTGGTACCAAGGGGCCCAAAGAGTGCCAAGAAAATATTCCCCACACCATGACACCACCACCACCAGCCTGAACCGTTGATAAAAGGCAGGATGGATCCATGCTTTCATGTTGTTGACGCCAAATTCTGACCCTACCATCCGAATGTCGCAGCAGTAATCGAGACTCATCAGACCAGGCAACGTTTTTCCAATCTTCTACTGTCCAATTTCGATGAGCTTGGGCAAATTGGAGCCTCAGTTTCCTGTTCTTAGCTGAAAGGAGTGGCACCCGGTGTGGTCTTCTGCTGCTGTAGCCCATCTGCCTCAAAGTTCGCCGTACTGTGCGTTCAGAGATGCTCTTCTGCCTACCTTGGTTGTAACGGGTGGCTATTTGAGTCACTGTTGCCTTTCTATCAGCTCGAACCAGTCTGCCCATTCTCCTTTGACCTCTGGCATCAACAAGGCATTTCCGCCCACAGGACTGCCGCTCACTGGATGTTTTTTCTTTTTCGGACCATTCTCTGTAATCCCTAGAGATGGTTGTGCGTGAAAATCCCAGGAGATCAGCAGTTTCTGAAATACTCAGACCAGCCCTTCTGGCACCAACAACCATGCCACGTTCAAAGGCACTCAAATCACCTTTCTTCCCCATACTGATGCTCGGTTTGAACTGCAGGAGATTGTCTTGACCATGTCTACATGCCTAAATGCACTGAGTTGCCGCCCTGTGATTGGCTGATTAGAAATTAAGTGTTAACGAGCAGTTGGACAGGTGTACCTAATAAAGTGGCCGGTGAGTGTATAGGATTATATGATACAGGAGAGAAACTGAGCTGTGTGATATATAGGATTATATGATACAGGAGAGAAACTGAGCTCTGATTTATAGGGTTTTATGATACAGGAGAGAAGCTGAGCTCTGTGATATATAGGGTTATAAGATAGAGGTGAGGAGCTGAGCTCTGTGATACAGTATGTGGGGTTATATGATAGAGGAGAGGAGCTGAGCTCTGTGATACAGTATGTGTGGTTATATGATAGAGGAGAGGAGCTGAGCTCTGTGATATATAGGGTTATATGATAGAAGAGAGAAGCTGAGCTCTGTGATATATGGGGTTATATGATAGAGGGAGAGAAGCTGAGCTCTGTGATATATGGGGTTATATGATAGAGGGAGAGAAGCTGAGCTCTGTGATATATAGGGTTATATGATAGAAGAGAGAAGCTGAGCTCTGTGATATATAGGGTTATATGATAGAAGAGAGAAGCTGAGCTCTAATATATAGTGTTATAAGATAGAGGTGAGGAGTTGAGCTCTGTGATACAGTATGTGGGGTTATATGATAGAGGAGCTGAGCTCTGTGATATATAGGGTTATATGATAGAGATAATCTGTGCTCTGTAATCTATAGGTTTATATAGTTTCAAATTGTGCAGGAACCCCCCACCCCACTAATCTTGTGTAGTATTTTAGCGCCACTGGCGTGTAGTGTAAAATGTTAAAGCCTGCGCACCTGAGCTGGTTGTAGCTGGATATGGTACAACACATATAATCGCTTTGATTCCAAGATCAATATCAGGCTGCCTGGCTTCACAGTCTGGCACAATACAAAAAGGCCCATTATGACACCTTTTGAAAAATAGTACTAAATCCAACCGGAAGCTCTTAGGCGTCAAGACTAATAAAAGTGCCATGTGTCCATCCAATATACAAGAGCAGTATTTCAGTTACAAAATGATACGCTGAGGCATTTAAATGTTCAATAACACAGGATCCATCATTCACAACAGATGAATGGACACAGCTCCCCTCCGCCCTAAACAGCTCACAGAGCACGCCCACAACACTTTCCTATAGTCCATCTTCTCCAGTCTATAGGTTTCTTATGGTCTATATGGCTATTGCCACTGATTCTTTACCATCTACAGGTTATTTTTTTTTAATTCTGTACAACACTTAAACATATAACAACGGAGATACTAACACAGACACTTACATTCACCTCTCAGCTGTAAGCAATGCTAATGTGCGCTCCTGTCCTTGATAAGTCCTAGAGCAGACATGTTAAAAGGAATATACCTGGATTTCTATGACTACACTGATGTTCGCTCAATACTGTTTGTCACAGGTACGTGTCCATAAAACCCGACCAGAGGAAACTACTAAATGGAACCAATGTGCTTGGACTACTGCTGGATATCTTGCTCAAGGAAGGCTTCAGTTTGGTAAGCACGAGAGCGGTGTCAGCAGAAGAGAAAGTGGAGTGCTACACTTTTCAGAGGAAGAAAAGGCCAGAAGTCCTGACCATCACAGAGAACACCAAACCTGAAAAAAATGTAACACTTCAAATGAAGCAGGTCAAAGCGAATAAAAAGAGATGAAACATACAGCAACCAGCAGCAGCTTGTCTATAGACTTCTAAGGACTTTGCCTCTGCTGGAACAGTCAGGTGCTCAGCCATTTAGCAAGCACAGTATCTAAGGTGTTTAACATAGGGAAGAGTTTTTTGTCAACCAACCGATTCCCCATAAAGTATTCTAAAAGCAATAGCAGGACAAAGAAAAGTTAGTTGAATAAGTTTAAAGGGCTTGTCCTACTCTCCTTTTTTACCTTAAAGGGAACCTGGGTTATGCCCCTCTTGCTGAGGGCAGCACAAGGTAGTGTCAGACCTGCTGTTTCCAGCGCTGTGTCCCTTATTCTGTAAGATGCTGGAGTTTTAGAGTATTTGGTGCTCAAATCTGCAGTTTTTAGCCAGAAAAGAGTCAGAGTCAATTTTTTTTCAAACCCGGCCCACCTGAGGATAGCCCCCGCCCACCTCAACTGATAAACCTATTGCTTTGAATAGGTAGAAACATGTGAATAACTGTCAGTGGGTGGAGCTAGCCTTTGGTGGGCGGGGCTAACACCTGCTCATGAATAAGATTTGAGGGGTAAATGCTCTAAAACTCCAGCATCTTACAGAATAAGGGACACAGCGCTGGAAACAGCAGGTCTGACACTAGCTTGTGCTGTCCTCAGCAAGGGGGGCACAACCTATGTGACAGGTTCCCGTTAACTATGGTGCAGAGGCTGGTAAAAAACCAACCAAGAAACATACTAACCTTCCAATTCACATTCAACCCAGTCATGTGCCCCCCGCTCCACTTTCATGGCCTTCAGGCTGTACGTAATGTCACCACTGTAGCCTCTCATTGGCTGCAACAGTCATGTGACACTACCCGACTCCACTATCCGGAAGTTAAGACTTCAAAACGGTGATATCAGGCAGAGTCACGTGACCGCTGCTGCCGTTCCATAATGGAAAACAACAGAAGACTGGCAAAGACCAGGACACGCATTGCTGTGTTGAACATAACAGGTGGGGATTTTATATTTCTCCCAGCCTCTGAGGAAGATCTCTCCATAAGGAGAGCACCGAACGAACGGCTTGTAGAATTTGTGTTGCCTTTTCGCCCTCTACGTAGCATCTGCATATCACAAGGCATTATGGGAAAGGGGCTGAGAAGCCCACAGCGCCCTCTGTTGGTTGTAACAAATCCTCAATTTGCTTTTGACCCACCGAGTCTTGAGAAAGCAAATTGAGGATTTGTTACAACCAACAGAGGGCGCTGTGGGCTTCTCAGCCCCTTTCCCATAATGCCTTGTGATATGCAGATGCTAAGTAGAGGGCGAAAAGGCAAAACAAACTCTACAAGCCGTTTGTTCGGTGCTCTCCTTAAGGAGAGATCTTCCCTTCCAGAGCTACTTGATGCCTCCCACACAGTCAGCCAGTATCGCTCTGCTCTGCACTGAAGAGGGACAAAAATCCCAAAACAGCGTTGTCTGCAGATGAGAGATACTGGCGTGGCTAAAAAATCCTTTTAGCTTTCTCAAGACTCGGTGGGTCAAAAGCAAATTGAGGATTTGTTACATCCAACAGAGGGCGCTGTGGGCATCTCAGCCCCTTTCCCATACTGCCTTGTGATGTCCCAGCCTCTGGTCTGTTACAAAAAAGGGAGTGTGACGACCCTTTTAAGGAAATATAGAAAAGTATCTATGTGTGGGTAACTTTTTTTTTTGTTTTCTATGTTTAGTTTTTAATTTTCCTACTTTAAAAAACAAAACGCTAATCTACTATACTGCACCCCACAGTGTTGCCATTATAAAATGTAACTCACTTTTGTACTAGTTTAAGGATACAGCTTGTTTCATGTATACATCCTCCACCTTTCAAGAACCATAACGTTTTTTTTCTGGACACGTATCCATGTGAAGGTTTGGGGTTTTTGTTTTGCAGGACAAATCTATGATTTTTAATGGTACCATTCAAAATCACCATATAATGTATTGCAAAGCCAGAATACATTCTCTGTGAGGTGGTAATGTAACCCCTCCCCAAAATGTTAAATTTTTTAAATGAAGTTTACAGTTTGGTGTGAATGATATTTTTATTTGGCGAGTATGATTCAAGCAATACCAAATTTATACGGTTGTTATGTTTAACTAATTAAAAAAAAAGTTATAACTTGAACAGAAGATGTTTTTTCAACCTGTGGGCTTGTGTGATGGCTCATTTTTTGCTAGCTTTAGTATAGTAGGATTTATTTCGGTTAAATTGTTACCACTAAGAACAGTTCTGGCATTTAAAAAAAATAAAAAGTTTTTTTAGGCACATCCAAAATACAGAGTATCAAAATAACACAATGACAGAACGAGCATAAGAGCAGCGAGATTCAACTTTACAGTATGGTGTGATGTGGATCCCCATCTTCCTTGATTCCCACAGATGAACATTTGCACAGTTATTCAAATCATAATATGGTAAGTATAACCGACCAAGCTCATCAACTATTTGATAATTGTATGACTAATATATTAATCTTTTGTAACCCATGCTGGTCACAAGTTACATAGTACATTTGAAAAAAAGACACGTGAAAGTTCAACCAAGGGTGGGTAAAATGTGGGTGGGTGAGGGAGAGAGACGAGGACTTTAAGCCCAGCCTCACCACTGGTTAATGCCCTGGAACTCACAAGCCAAGAACCAACCTGCTCCAGGGGAGACCCCATCTCTGACCCCAGAGCCTCCACCAGCCAGGATCCAGAATTTTACATGGCTATGTGCGTATTAATGTTCTTTAGTTCCATGTAGGTATCTAAGCCTTTCTTGAAACTCTCTACAGTTCCTGCTGTGACCAGCTCCTCAGGCAGCTATTCCACAGATTCACATTTCTTACAGTGAAATGTTTCTCTCATCTGGAGATTGAAGCCTTTTCTCTCTAGCCGAAGGGAATGTCCCCTTGTCTTTTGAGGGGGCTTTACATGAAATAATTTTTCCCATACTTTTTGTAGGGACCATTTATATATTTATATAGATTAATCATGTCCCCCCCGAAGCCGGCTTTTCTTAAGACTAAATAAGTTCAATTCTACTAACCTCTCCTCATAACTAAGATGCTCCATTCCCCTTATAAGTTTGGTTGCTCGTCTTTGTACTCTCTCTAGCTCCATTACATCTCTTCTAAAAACTGGGGCCCAGAACTGAACAGCATATTCTAAGTGAGGACGCACCAATGCTTTGTACAGTGGTAGAATTACATCCTTGTCCCGAGAGTCCATGCCTCTTTTAATACACGCCAAGATCTTACTTGCCCTAGTGCACGAGTGTCAAACACAAGGCCCGTGGCCTTGTGTTTTCCAGCCCGTGATCTCCCTGACTCCGCACGGCTGTTTTACCACAGCGGCGCAGAGTCAGTTAGCAGCTGCACACTCAGTGCAGCTGCTAGTACAGGAAGAAGGCAGGAGGGATCGTTTCCCTCCTACCTTCTCCCTTTGTATGTACTCTGCTCGGTGAGCGCTGTACATACGGCGCCGCAGGGGACGTGACGCGCCGCTTTACTCATGCCCCCTCCGACGCTAGGTCTCCTCGGTCGGAAGCATCTGCCGCCGAGGAGATCTCTGGGAGCTGTGTGAGGGCGTAAGCGGCGTGAGTCACGCCACTTACACCGTACACAGCTCCCGGACCGGGCTGCACGGACAAACAGGAGGTAAGTAGCTTTTCTTAATTTTATAATCATTAGGGGGCCTATATGGGGCATCTGCCTGGCTACTGGGGCACTATATGTGGCATCTACATGGCTACTGGGGGACTATATGAGGCATCTACATGGCTACTGGGGGACTATATGGGGCATCTGCCTGGCTACTGGGGCACTATATGGGGCATCTACATGGCTACTGGGGGACTATATGAGGCATCTACATGGCTACTGGGGGACTATATGAGGCATCTGCCTGGCTACTGGGGGACACTATGGGGCATCTGCCTGGCTACTGGGGGACTATATGGGGCATCTGCCTGGCTACTGGGGGACTATATGGGGCATCTGCCTGGCTACTGGGGGACTATATGGGGCATCTGCCTGGCTACTGGGGGACTATATGGGGCATCTGCCTGGCTACTGGGGGACTATATGGGGCATCTGCCTGGCTACTGGGGGACTATGGGGCATCTGCCTGGCTACTGGGGGACTATATGGGGCATCTGCCTGGCTACTGGGGGACTATATGGGGCATCTGCCTGGCTACTGGGGGACTATATGGGGCATCTGCCTGGCTACTGGGGGACTATATGGGGCATCTGCCTGGCTACTGGGGGACTATATGGGGCATCTGCCTGGCTACTGGGGGACTATATGGGGCATCTGCCTGGCTACTGGGGGACTATATGGAGTGGCTACTACTGCATCTTGGCTACTGGGGGACTATATGGGGCATCTGCCTGGCTACTGGGGGACTATATGGGGCATCTACATGGCTACTGGGGGACTATGAGGCATCTGCCTGGCTAATGGGGGGCTATATGGGGCATCTATCAGTCTACAGTGGACTATGTGGGGCATCTCCCTTTCTATCTGGGGCATATCTGGCTGCAGAGGGCATATTACTACCTGGCTACAGGGGGCAAAAATACCTATCTACCTACATGGGCAGATATACCTGTCATCTACAGGGGGCTTTATATCCACTTATCTACCTACAAGTAGTTCTAAAATTATGTCGGCCCTTTAAGGTACGCCGTGAGGCTGATGTGGCCCCCGGTGAAAACGAGTTTGACACCCCTGCCCTAGAGGCAGCTGATTGACATTGCATGCTGTTCTGTCGTCTATGATCTACAAGAACGCCCAGATCTTTCTCAACAAGCGATTCTCCAAGTTTTTCTCCCCCTAGGATTTATGATGCCTGTAGATTATTTCTTCCCAGATGCAGATCATGACATTTATCCACATTGAACCCCATTTGCCAAGTGGATGCCCAAGCACTCAGTGTGTCCAGGTCTGCTTGCAATTTGTGAGCATCTTCCATAGATTGCACTACCCTGCATAGCTTGGTGTCAGCTGCAAAAATAGAAACCGTGCTATCGATCCCTTCCACTATATCGTTAATAAATACATTAAATAAGAGAGGTCCCAATACTGAGCCCTGCGGCACACCACTCACAACCGAGGACCACTCAGAGTAGGAGTCATTTACCACCACTCTCTGAGTACGATCCAGCAGCCAGTTTTTAATCTGATTACACACTGTTCTCTCTAACCCAATGGATTCTAATTAACCTAACAAACGCTTATGCGGGACAGTGTCAAGTACTGTTCAAGATCATAGATTTGTATCAGGAAAGGCAGGCAGTGTTAGGAGTTATGCACATAGTTGTCAACTTTTTTCGCCGCAGCAAAAATTTGCATGGGCACGCCCATCTTGTCAGTGTGCCACGCCCCTTCAAAAAGCCACACCCAATCCACCTAACTGCATAACGGCTTTGGAAGAACGCCAGGTAGTAGCCCCCCATAACCAGGTAGTGCCCGTTACAGGTAGGTAGATGCCCCCCTTTGTTAGCCAGGTAGTGCCCCCCTCTGTTGCCAGGTAGACCCCCCCATTGTAGCCAGGTAGTGCCCCCTCTGTTGCCAGGTAGACCCCCCCCCCATTGTTAGCCAGGTAGTGCCCTCTCTGTTGCCAGGTAGACCCCCCATTGTAGCCAGGTAGTGCCCCGTCTGTTGCCAGGTAGAGCCCCCCTAAAACTAATAAAAATAAAATAATAAAAGCCACTTACCTCACCAGGCTCCTGCAGCTCCGGACATCTCCCGGCCGACTGAGTAGTCTCAGCGTCGCAGGGGGAGTGAGTGCAGCCGCGCGTCACGCCCCCTGCGACACTGACCTGTATGTACAGCGCGCATCGGCGCTGTACATACAGGGGGAGAAGGGGAACGATCCCTCCTGCCTCCTCCCTGTACTGCTGACTGACTGCACTACTCTTGCGCCGCGGTCCCCCCGCTGCCTGTTGGCACCGGGAGAAATGCCAACTCTGCCGGGAGGACAATAAAAAGGAAAAGTATATTTTGTCCTGCAAAAAACAGGCCCTCATATGTCTTGCTCTTGAGGCAGGCAGGAAAACATGTTTATGATTTAATTTGCAAGCTTCCCACATTAATTTTACGTTTTGGCAAAATCCCTTTAACCTCTGTCATCAGTAAATGCAAGTTTTAGGCTACGTCTACACAGCTCGGTAATATCAGACGGTACACTGTGCTGCATAGACCGTCATAAAAAAAATATACTGTGCTATAGTCTACACAGCATAGATTTTTTCATGATCGGTTTTAAAATCAGTCGCATTTTAAAACATGTTGAATACTCTGCCTGGATTTGCCTTGGGGGGGCGTACATTGACCATGCAGGGTTGATGGCAAATCAGAAAACAGACCGCGGTTTTAGAGCAAATCTGTGCCAAGAACTGCGGTCCAGCCACGATAAAGGGCCGTCGGATTTTGGACGGCATTTTAACATTTACCGTTTAGACATTGCCTTAGAGCTGTTGGGCAGACACCGGAATGATTTCCATTTTGTTGTATAATTTGATTTTGAAAGGCGCTTGCTCTGCTCAAATCACAAACTTGCTCTAATTGTCCGAGAAGCTTTATCGGCCAAGACATTTCTACAACAACCACCTCATTCAGATGGATTTCAAATCAGCAAAAAATTCTGCAATAAATCTGCCACACGCGAACCTAACCTTAAAGATCTGGCCATTTAATAATCTAGATGAGGCTACCGATGTCCTCAGACAAGAATCTACTTTTTTTATTTATGGGATCTTCAAAGAACCTCCTAATAAGGTCACACTGCTCTTTAGTCACTGTGTATTTTCCAACTATCTATAAAATATACCTTTTATTAATAACCTCTTAAAAATGATTTACACACAATTACAATACTAAACAACTAAAGTAGCTATCAATATATTCAATATATTCGTTTCTGTCCCTTACCAGTTCCCTACATAAATCCTAGCTTGGCCGGGTCATCGTCCTGAAAAGAACGGCCCCACCTCTGGAGGCTTACCCTAGTATCACACTAATCATATCCCTATATCATGTATAAAATATACACAAAAACCTTTGTCATAGTAGAAAGGGTAGAAAAATCTAGCTATCCTCAACTATGTTATACAACTTCTATTTCTCTAGGATTTTAAAATGGTCTTATTTACAGGGAATAAGGACATATATACAAACAAAACAGCATTCATCATACGACCTTAATCTGCTTCTTTATATAGTCCATATGTCCCGACGCGCTCCTCCCACCTAGATGTAAGGGGGTTCATCAGGGGAATTCAAAAATCTAGAATGTCGATAGTTCCAATGATAGTTAACGGACCGATGACTGCTGTTTATCATTTTTGGCAGGGGTAGATCTACTTTGCAAAATTTAACAAAAACTTGTGTTACCCATCAATAAATAGAAGTCTTCCGCCAAGTTTTGGAAATAATACAGTTTGATCTGGTGCTTTCCACTTTTTGATGCATCACCCTATTTTAACATTTCCCATTATTTACCAGCAGAGGGCACCAATATGAAAAATGAAAGGCCAGCTGTAAATCTTGCCTACTCCTCCGATACTGACCTCACACCTCCGACCAGAAGGAAAGGGTGAGAGTTGCTATTGTTTAATATCACTGTGCGGAACCATCGTATTGGGGTCTGCACAGTGGTAACGTACAGCTGCTATTTTAGGACACATTTTCATGTGCTAATTACACCCATATTCCCTGTATAGTTATATAGGCACTGTAATGGTGGCCGATCGTCACTTGGTGCAAGGACCTCATGTTGATTTTGCATGTACCACTTATAACAAAGTTCCAATCCTGCCAGATAGAAGTTTGCTAGGTCCTCTGGGGGCCACCAACCATGTATTGCTGGAAGCCGCTATCATAAGTGATCACTTCAGACTCCTCACTTGTAGAGACCAGATCCCTTTCCAGTTACACTGAACTGCAAATGCCATGATCAGATAGGAAAGTCAGAATACCAGGAGACCCTAGAACAGGCATCCTCAAACTGCGGCCCTTCAGCTGTTGGGAAACTACGACTCCCATCATTCCCACTGTTATAGATTATAAATGAATGATGGGAGTTGTAGTTTCCCAGCAGCTGGAGGGCCGCAGTTTGAGGATGCCTGCCCTAGTGTGCTGTATAGCATCTATGTCAGCAGAGACAGGTCACAGATAGAAGGTAACAAACATTAAAAATATACTAAAGTCAAAAATAAAAATTTCAAAAATGACTTGCTAAAATTAAAAGAACAGTACATGGAAATGTACTTGACATTTTGCTGCATTCAAACCCCACTAAACATATCATGGACAGTTGAATTTTATAGTCCTCGATATTATTAGCTGCCTATGTAGCCTCTAACAGATTGTGACCACCATAGGAAAAGAAAAAGTTATATTCCACGCAGGGCTGTGGAGTCGGTGCCTATTTTGCAGGAGTCGTCATAAAAGGGACCGACTCAGACTCCCAAAATATATAATTAGTTGGTCCAGTTCGTTCGATACAAAGAGCAAGAGGAATTGGGTCCGGCCAGTGCTACTGCTCCCATATCTTCAGCCTTATCACATGAGGAGTGTAATTGATGACATGGAGCAGGCAAAGCGCTAACCCAGGGGAAAAGATTCCGATCCCATAGCAAGTGTAGAGAGGCCGTTCTCCAGCCTGGAAATAATGAGATCAGATGTGAGGTCATGTATGCAGGATCTGATGGAGGCAATACTATTTCTCAGAACAAATTCAGAGACTCCACAAATGTTTCTGCAGTGTTTTGCATATTTACAATTTTTTGTGTTCTAAAGTCGCATCCAATAAATATATTTTACACTGACAAGCAAAATGGTAACAATGTTTTGAACTTATGACTTTCAGGCTCCATATCTCTCCACTACAGCTTTGTACATGAGGCTACTGTAATTTTATATACAGTCATCTTACCTATCTTATACATAAATTTGACTTGCAAGTATTTAGCATCTGCTTAGTTATGCAGATTCTTTCCTGTAACTGCACTGTTACTGTTTTGCTCCTAAAAATCAAAATGTTAATTTTTATTATTTTGTTAGTATTTTGGAAATCCACCTTTGGTTTTCACGCCTAAATCATTCTGGGCTCTGAATCTTGAACAAAATCTGATCCCAGGTCTCTTCTACACATTCCCAATGTTGGTGCAGACTGGACTTGGATACAAATACAGCTTTTTCTTCTTCTCTACCCACATTTGTTCAAAAGATTGTTACCTTTTTGCTTGTCAGTGTCTGTTCTACCTAAATAGCTTGATTATTGTATCATAAGGTGATAAACAGCCTGGTGTTACCATTTTACTACAGTAAAGTTATCACTTAAACATGCGCCGTGTATGAGGGAGTTGGGAGTTTGGGAAATTGAGAAGTCTGAGTTGGGGCTTTGGCTTGCCGACTCCACAGCCCTGATTCCATGTCCAATGAAACTTCAGTACCTTTAACTAAACCACCAGACTCCGTGCCAAGACAGATGAAGAGGATACGGCTCCTCATATGTTGGAGGTATATAGAACATGGAAATTTGCTCAGACCTCCAGCACAGCAGACAGGATTTCTTGCCTCATCCAATGTTACATGTTATTTTTTTTTTTTTTTTTTTTTAAGAGGAGACACCCTTTCCAGTCCACATGACCTGCACATTTTTGCATTTTCAGGCAGTCCGATGGCACAAATTACTATTTGAATCCCTTTTATCACTCAATCGCGCAGCACTACTGTGAAGACTACAAGAAAAACACTTGTCAGCCCAAGTGCCTACAGAGGTTTACAATTTCTCCTGGCTCGGACACAGTTGCTGAAAGGCATTGATCAGACGACCTGGTTTAAATGATTTACCTCCAGACCTCTGACCAGCTGCAAGGGAAAAGGCATCCTCTGATCTGTCACATAGTAATTAGCATCAGTAAAGAAGGGGTTTTCTTCCACCCCTGATGGGAATCAGGGGGACTCAGGACCTTGCCAATTCCCATGTGATAATATCAATGCAAACTAGATGCCAGGATTACTTGCCCAAAGTAAGCCCGAAACAGCAGAAGCTATAGATTTTTTTGGTCACAGACCAGGATTTAATTTTGAACCATGAATTTATAAAACCACACACACATTAACGAATCAATAACACTTTAATTTTGAAAACATGTTTAAAACAGACACAATTTTTCAAACTGGAAATGTCTCAGTGGGGCTTACGTTACATAGGTTTTTCCACTGACAGTTTTTTTTTCACAATAAAGAGCCATTAAGGGGGTTTTCTTACCATGCAGCTTCACAGTCACCGCCAGCCTGTCTAGTCAGGCTGTGGGTGCTTCTCTAGCAGTGATTAGCGTATTTAGCTTCTCTGTAACTAGCTGAGACATTACAAATACATAAATTCAGGAGAAGTAATCTGTAAGTAAACAAAGCTACATGTGTTGTGAGATGTGAAAACGATTGCCTATGTGTACACAAAAGCTAATCTGGTTAAAGATAATGACTTCTCCTGAGGAGTGAGCCCATGGGGACACACTCCTTGCTACATCTAATCAGAAAGGGAGATTAAAGGGGTTTTGCCACAATCTCATTTCATCCCTCCTGCATCCAGCTCTGTGTGCTCAGAAGGGGGCTCTGTGTGATTTGTTTGAATTGCATATCATGTCACCCAGCAGGATGACATCACCAGGCCTGTTTATGCATAGAGCTGTGAGTAGCTACATTGTAGCTCAGAGGTCAAGTTTTTACCTCGACACACAAAGGTCCTCGGTACAAATCCCTGCAGGAACCAAACCTGTGTATTTTTTTCTCTTTATCAATGCACAGACAATGAGTTTTTTCAAAAAATGTATTTGCACTGTGACTAATTACTAAGCAGGACAGGATTAGACTGACAGCACCTGGGGTCTGAACACTCAGTAGCTCCCTGAGAGGAGAGGTGATGTCTGAGCATGTGCGACCAGGACGGAGGAGCTCTCAGCCCCGGTCGTATCCCATGGAGACGAGCTGTAAACAATGGATCACTAAAGGAGCAGCTAAAAGAAAAACTGTCCAGAATTTTTAATCATAATGAACGGTGAAAATGTTTATTATTTAATTTGCAAACTTTCCACGTCAATTTTATTTCGTGGCAAAACCCCTTTAAGGTCAGGTAACCATAGAAATGTTTGTCTTCAATTACCGTTCCTTACATGTTGGAAGCTAATCTTTGTAGTGATAAAACCCCTTTAAGAACATATTCACTGGAGTCTCTCTTATTTGGATTGTTTCCTTGTTACAAGGACACTTACCTTTTTCGCCCCTATTAGAAGTGTGATTTCAGGGGTGTTCTTTAGTAACGACCCACCTACCACTATTGTTCTGGACCTTGTGTCATTAAGCAGTGACCTTTGAGCAAATCAACCATCTGCACATCCAAGGAGTAAAAGGTATCAAATGGATCTACTTCATTGGTTTTCTATAAAATCATCCAACTGAGGAGGTAGCAAGAACACTAAAGCAACACCGATCCGGTACAATGTGTCAGTTACCGAAAACTAGCGTTAAAACCAATAACGAAGATTCATCGAATTTGATACCTTTACTCCTTGGATGTGGAGCTGGTTTATTTGCTCATGACTTGTAAATGGAATCGCGGCCTGATGGAGCTCGCAGGCTGGAGCACAGTACAAAGACAAAAGTGGACGGGCGGACCTCACTTATTGTGTTGTTTCACTAGAAGCAGTGACCTTCTCCACAGAAAACATGGAATGAGCAGAGCAGCTAATACCATATTAATAGGGCCGGTGTAGGTTACATTATGGAGAATGATATGTGCATGACACATAGGAGTCCGCATGAGCTATAGCACCACACATTAGTCCATTGATGGCTCTTCTTTGACAGCATGGTAATGGTTAGCCTTACTCTAGCAGCACTGTTAATATTGGAAAGATATGATGAGTGAACTCCAATATTTACGTGCTGCTAAGGCACAGCTGACATGTTCACTGACAAACGCTGATGACTTCTTTTTGTAAGGAGGCAACCCTTGTGTTTTGGCGGCAGCACAATATGGCCTGCACCTCTGTATAATCCACAAACCATTATGTGCTGCTACTGTACGTCAAGGTACATGGACTCCCGTCTCATCAGCAATCCTTGTCATTCATGATGCATCACACGTACAGATATCAGCCGGCCTGTTCTCCCACCTCTTTAGCTGCATTTCGGTTTCCAATACCTATATAAAAAAAAATAAAACAGTCAGTATACTCGAGGAGCGACTTTATACAGACAGTAATTTTTATCATGTTCTACATTGACAAACTAACAACAAAAAGTACATAAGGATATTTGAGAGGAGATAAGATGCTGGTGGCATATGGTAAATGACCTTCAACCCCTTAGCAACACATGTGCAATGTTGCCAAGAACATTCAGCCTATGCCGACTGTTGGCCGACCATCGCAAGCGTGACTGCGGCATCTAGGTTGTTAGGCCATGTTCACACGGCTTAAAATGGGCCGTATTTCAGTCCGTAATTGTGCAGCATACTGCGCGAATTACGGCTGGAATACGTCCCAGTCATTACGGTAACCCACAGTTCTCACGCCGCACAGGGGCGGGGATAAGTGACATGTGAATTACTAGCGG
This sequence comes from Phyllomedusa bahiana, assembly GCA_025379985.1. Lineage (NCBI taxonomy): Eukaryota > Metazoa > Chordata > Amphibia > Anura > Hylidae > Phyllomedusa > Phyllomedusa bahiana. Next base: position 64,855 of record JAODAL010000095.1, read on the forward strand.
GGTATACGCGCCGCTGGTAATGAAAGTCTATGGGCCCACCGCTCACGCCCACATTACGCCCCGCAAATAAGCCGTGTGGACATAACCTTAGACCAGAACATCACTAACTTGTTTGGCCTGTTTCAGAAAAGTATTAAAAAAAAAACAAAAAACAAAAAAAAAAACACGACCCCAAAACTCTAGCAGACATCCTCAAACTGCGGCCCTCCAGCTGTTGGGAAACTACAACTCATCATTCCCACTGTTGTAGATTATATAAATGCATGATGGGAATTGTAGTTTCCCAACAGCTGGAGGGCTGCACTTTGAGGATGCCTGTTCTATGTATATCTTTTCCTATACAGGAGCTGCACAACGCCCCCGCTGAATGCAACATCACACTGCTATGTACAGTGTGATGCCCCGTTTGGGGAGGGTGAGGCTTGGCTCCTATAGTAGTAACTGAGTCTGCCTCCTGAACAGTGTATGCAGTACCGCAGAAGCCACTGACCCAGCTTCCCTTAGGCTAGGCCCACGCAGCAAAAGGCTGTCCAAAATTCAGCGGCATTTTCCCTTTGCTGGACTGCGCCGCCTATTTTTGGCAGCTTTTGCATAAAAAACAGCGGTCAAATTTTCAGGGAAGCAGACGTAGTTTTTGGTTTCCATGAATAAAAAAATCTGTGCGGTGTAGACTTCAGCAGGGATTTTCTATTGAGGGCTTCACGTCTCAGAGAACGGACATTTTTTCCAGCGGATTCAAAATACTGAATACGCTGAAAAAACAAAAAAAACAATCCTGTGCTGCGTGGACATTACAGTGCGGGAGCCGTTCATCACTTCTAATAACTATTTTTACTATTTTGCCATGGGCACACTTAAACTATCAGTTCTCAATCTATAAAGCACTAAAACTTAACTTTTATTATGTACAACACTTGACCTCTATAAACACACTTTTTAAAAACCTGATTTCTAACCTCTCAATTTGTCTCTTTCTAATTGTGAAGGAATAACTTCTTTTCTGTTTTCAAGTCTGGTGGAACCCCACCTATTAAATTAGCAGGGAAACCGTATATATACAGTGATTTGCCACCTGCAAGAAGGACTCTAACAACCTCTTACTTGGGTAGTCGTCCCTAATCGGATGGGCATGAAACATATAAGGGTTCCTTGTGAGACCCTCTGCAGCGGGTAACAGTGAAGAGAGGTTGAAAATCACAAATTTAAAATGTCATGCCTGAGCTCCCCAACATGTTTTACCAGCAAACTGGCTTCATCAGGGGATAGAGGTCCAGTGTTCATCACTTCTTGCTCAGCAAATATTATTAAAAAAAAAAAAGTTAAAGGGGTTGTCTCACTACAAAGATTAGCTATCAACATGTTGGGATCACTAAATAAAGAGGTTTTCCAAATATTGCACTGTTCATTTTTTTTTTTTGTTTTGTTGATGAGCTACAAATGATTTTATAACCTTCTGTGCTCTCTATGGTTCCCCAAGTGACCGACCTGTGTACTTCTCCCCCCCTGCTGTTTGTTCTATCTGATAGCGGGGATTGATGTCATCACAGGTCCCAGCAGCTCACAACTTCGGACAGTGAGAGCTTGTTACCCGATCTTTCAGACAAAAGCCAGTAATTACTGCTGTTTACTTCAACTCAGAAGCTTCCCTGGTCCTGACAGCATGGGATTTATCTAATTAGCAGAAGCCTGAATACACGGAGCTCATATGCCAATTACAGAAAGCTTGACCAGGAAGTGACAGAGCAAAGCAGCATTATTTCATTCATGCATCCTATGAAACTTTGAGATGAGACAACCCCTTTAAGGAGGCAGCATTTTACATAACAGGAATTATAAAAAAAATACTTAAACAATAATGAGCAAACCCCCGCTCTCCTTTTAACTCAACATCATCTCCAGAATCTTTTCTTACTGTGGAAACAACTCAAACTCTCATTGCTGCTCTTATTCTCTCTCGTCTTGACTACTGCAACTCCCTGCTTATCGGTCTCCCTCTCTGTAAAACTCTCCCCTCTCCAATCTGCCCTGCATGCAGCAGCCAGGCTCATCTTTCTTTCCAGCCACTATACTGATGCCTCTACCCTGCGTCAGTCACTGCACTGGTTGCCCATTCACTACAGGATACAAACAAACTAATCACACTCACCAATAAAGCTCTCCACAGCACTGCACCCAATATCTCTCCTCACTCATCTCGAACTACCACACTACCCAATCTCTCCGCTCTGGTGATCTTACATGACAACTAATCCGAACCACCCATGCGGTCTCCAAATTTTCACACGTGCTGCACTGTTTCTCTGGAACAGGATACAGCGTGCGATCAGGCACACTCACATTTTTTCTCATAATTTTAAGTGAGCCCTTACAATACAACCCTAATTGGGTGGCAAGTGCATTCACTTTTTACATAAACCACCACATATTTATGCAATATGGCTGGACCAATATATAAACCAAGCCGTTCCCACTCTTCGTCTCACCCATACACCCAAATAGATTGCAAGCTCTTGAGAGCAGGGCCCTCACACCTTGTGTCTGATTCACAAGTAGCTTTTTACTGTGTAATTTTTAGTTTTGTCTGTACTTATACCCTCTATACTGTAAAGTGTCAGATTATGTTGGAGCTACATAAAAAAAATATTATTCCCCTCAATGCCACTGCAATTGTACCGATAGCTACTTCTAACCCCCAGATTGTTCTAGTGGGGCAGCACAGCGTTAGACAGAGGAGAACACCCCTTTCAACACTCAAAATCACTGATCGCCTGGCAGGTGCTGCTTAGAGGTCATGAAAGGAGATCTGTCAAAATTATGTTCCTGTTGCACCATACCATTAAAATGCAAAATATGTATGAGCAATGCTATAGAATAAAAAGCTAATTTTTTTTTTTAAATGTTTACAAATCTTTATTGCTACCACAGGCCATTTGTGTAGCCATTGCAGTTGCTGAATCTTTGCTTCAGTTTGGTTACCTAAAAAGACACGTCAAGAAATAGCCGTATGAGAAAGCCCAGCCACAGCGCAGTAAGGGCGCATCCCCACGGCCGGTATTTTTTCTCCGCGATACTCTACAAATTCTTCTTCATCGTGGTCAACATCAAAATCGCATCAATCCTTGACCCCTAAAGTATTACATTCTCCATCAGTGAAAGCCGCCTTTTCCAGCCCGGGATAATAAAAAAAAAAAAAAAAAAAAACAACCCACAAGTTAAAATACTGGTCACAAAATCCATGCACAGATTTTATTTTCCCCCTTCTCACATTCTAATAGTCACGGTTTATTTTTTCTTTGCCATAGCTGCTTGGGGACAATTCTACCATACCACCCCCCCCCCCCCCCTCCACACTTTTACTTTATACCAACACCCAATACAATTGCAGCAATTCCATCTTTCTATTAATGCTTTCCTACTTTTGTATGCTAAAAATACAAACCATTAAAAAAAAAAAAACAACCCAACAAAAAAAAAACCCACCCCTCCTCTTACGCGAACAGCTAAATCAGTGAGTTCAGCGGTCACGTGTCATCCGGGCGACACCACCACTTAATTAACGGCTTGGGAGCGGTAAGGTCAAGGAAACAGCATGTGATCCGTGAAGCCACCGATGGGCTGTAGAGGGCAGGCACCATGTACTGCAGAAGGAGGTAGAGACAGCAGGAAACACTGCCCCAGCAACATTGCTTTAAAAAAAAACAAAAGCACACAGATCACCCCTTTAAAACCAATCAGGTGCATGTATCACAGCATTACACTTTTTTTTGGGGGGGGGGGGGAGGGGGGGTGGAGAGTGGGTTGGGGAAACATGCAGCCCCAAAATGGAGACTTTGGGGCTTTGACTGGTTTTTACTTTATTTTATTATCGGGACAGGGAGAAGAGGAGACAGGAAGAAGCTGTGGCACCAAACTTTTCCTATGCATGGTGTTCACCATGAAGGATAAATAATGTGATCATTACATAGCTCAGGTCGTTATACCTGTGGCAATACAGAGCACACCACAATTTTTTTGGGCCATGTTCACAGCTCAATGGCTGGACTAAACTGAACCCAGAAGCTGGCAACTCTGGCCTTTATGCCAACTGGGAAAAATTGACAGGTGCAGCTAATTGCAGAGCGAAAGCTCACATACCCCACTGCTAGGGGAACAAGTAGATGATAAAAAACTGCACATTAACTTAACACCTGTTCACACCAGCATGCAGAAAAGCCGCAGTACAATACACAGGGAGATTGCACAAGCGCAAAAATACCAATAAAACAACCACTCACATACTCTCAGGGCATTAGGGGGGGTGGTTGCTGGTACTACAATTGCATATAAATTAGGTGATACAGAAGGGTGCCATAAATACAGACGCATGTGGTGCACCATGCTGGCTTACAGCCTATTAGTGACACCCATACTATTAGATAAGGCGGGCTGCCCAGCACTTTCTGGGTGTCCAACACAAAGTACAAGCACCCTCCGCTCTCCAGCACTGTTGGGCAGATAAAATATGACATACTGGAAAAATTTTAAATATGAGGTATTAGTTGGTACAGTGGCCCCGATATGCAATACCAATACAGAGTATGCACTTTATGACTGTTCTTTTATCCTCTCTGATAATACAAGAAGTTTTTAGCAAGGGGGAGGACCATGCGATTGGCTCATTCTGTACGGAGGGCCTGAAAGCCTGGATTAGGCCCCTTGCTCTCATCATAAGCCAGTCACACCCCCAGTCATGCCAGTGGGGCAGCGATGAAGTAGGCAGACCATACTCCCCTCTAGAAGCTTTACCGCTTCTGGGAAATACAGTCTACATTGGAAGGTGAATACAGAGTGTAAACTGCTGTAATAGATCACCTGTGCAGTTGTGTCACAATCTGCACAGAAACCATGTTGGAACAGGCTGCAGAGTAACCCCCTGAATCGAAAGGCACATAGGAATTTTTGAAAAAGCATTTCTGCTATTTAGGATACATGAAATTTTTTTTGAGGTTCTTACCGTGCTTCCCCGAAAATAAGACACCCCCGAAAGACATAGCAGAGATTTTGTTGAATTCCCTAATATAAGGCATCCCCCGAAAATAAGACGTAGCGGAAATCATTAGAGGGTTGAAGGACCTGTGAAGGGAGGTCATGTGACTGATGTCACCACAGGTCCTGAACATCCAAAGGAGAGTAGACAGAAAATATATGTAAGTAACAGAGGGAAGAGGGGGGAGAACAGAGCAATGATACTGACACACATCTCACAGGATGGCTGATGGGGCATGCTGGGGCTTCTAGTTCCACAGGTCCCAGCAAGTCACATTTGCCATCCTTTGAGATAAGTCACTGCAGCTGCTGTAAAATGTCCTTTACATACATATATCCTATGGTTTGTGACTTTAAATATATATATATATATATATATATATATATATATATATATATATATATATATATACACACACACACACATATATATACATACACACACGTATAGCATGCTATAATTTATTCATGGAAAATAAGACATCCCCTGAAAATAAGACGTAGCACATGTTTAGGAGCAACAATTAATATTAGACACTCTTATTTTCAGGAAAACAGGGTAGTTCACATTTTTTGATCAAAACTTCTTAAGCCCACCTCCCAATCTTCAAGAGGACCTCAAAAGCATGTGGGTTCTTACACTAACGTTTTGAGGTCTGAACAGTCCCTCAAGAGAGGAAACAGGGTAGGAACCCACCTGCATTTGAGGTCTCCTTGAAGATAGGGAGGTGGGCTTAAGAAGTTTTGATCCAAAATATGAACTAAGAACCTCAAATTTTTTTTCCATTTTTCCTAAATAGCAGAAATGCTTTTCCAAAAATTCCTATGTCCTTTTGATAGTCTTTTTAGTTGATAGCGTGCCGCTGATATTGGAATGTGTATGTATGTTGCTGCCACACCAGTGTGCACCTATGCTCATTTTTTTTCAAAACAGTTTTTGGATGTGCAAAACCTATACAATCATCTAGATCACATTTCAGAATCCGGGCACATGTCCTAGAGACTTGGTGTTAAAGTGCTGTGAGCAGCTGGGCTTATTTTAATATGCAAAATTGTTTAGTCAAAAGACCTGAAGCTGCTGAAGGAAAGAGAAGATAACCAGAGCTAAACTCCAGCACGGAGCCTATCAGAATTCAGTCCCTATGTGAGGGAAAGCAAAAAAAAAAAAAGTCAAAATCACTACTCTCTTGTACTTTAATATCAAAAATTAAATCATGGTTAAGACGCTATATGTACAAAAACCATGAAACAAAGCTCGTGGCCTCCAACACAGAACACAACACTGGAAGCCCTCTGGGCTTAAAGAGAACCTGTCACCTAGTTTATGCCCCCTTGCTGAGGACAGCACAAGCTAGTGTCAGACCTGCTGTTTCCAGCGCTGTGTCCCTTATTCTGTAACATGCTGGAGTTTTCATGTAGTTAATGCTTAAATCTGCAGTTTTTAGCCACAAGAGTCATTTGAAGACTGAGGTTTATCAGTTGAAGTGGGCAGGGCTAGCCTCAGGTGGGCGGGGTTTGAAAAAACTATTACTTTGAATAGGTAGAAACATGTGAATAACGGTCAGTGGGCGGGGCTAGCCTTTGGTGGGCGTGGCTAACACCTGCTCATGAATAAGATTCGAGCGTAAAATCCTCTAAACCTTCAGCATCTACTTCCAGAACACGGGACACAGCGCTGGAAACAGCAGGTCTGACACTAGCTTGTGCTGTCCTCAGCAAGGGGGGCATAACCTATGTGACAAGTTCCCTTTAAAAGCAAGCTTCAAGTAAATCTGCTGTGAAACGTATCAGACTGCTCTAGTAACGTGACCCAGAACTAAGCACCACGGTCAGAAATCATGTGCAGCCAAACACAGAACCTAATGTTACATCAGGATTACATAAGTCTGAGTCGGTCATTCATGCTTCCATCAGTTACTGTACAGCCCACCACAAGACCGCTCTCCAATCTGTCTGTGCTCAGCCACATCTGCCGTCACCTCTACAATACAGAGGGAGGCTCAAGTTATAGCAATGCTGCAGAATTCGGGCACCTCTACATTTAAGAGGATTGACTCTCCCTCCACTTTTTTTTGTATACTTTCTGTTACAAAAAAGAACTGTGAACAGTATTCTGTTTGTGTTTTCTCATACATGCATAACATGGACAGTGTGTCAAGAAATTGTCTGTACATCCATAAAGATACTGGTACATATACATACACACACAGCTTTCTATAAAATTGGGTCTGTATATGTGCGCCCAAGATATGAAATTAGACTTTCAGTCCAACTGGGGTCAGGGTCTGATGCAAGTGATGACAATCCCTTTATAGCACGGGTGTCAAACACAAGGCCCGCGGGCCACTGCCTTGTCTTATCCGGCCCTTGTTTCTGAGCCAAGCTCAGGTTACTAAACAGCTGCCGCATTTAGTGGTTCTGCCATCACCTGCCTACAGTAGCCCCTCCTCTGCGGAACAAGTAGGTCCTGAGAGCCTCCTCCCCCTTGTCCGAGTGATGACACTGTCACTGTGACCAGGACAGCATTGCAAGCTTCCTCAGTCCTGAACATGACCATCTTCAGGATCATCTTGCTTCTGGAGCTGAGCCAGGTCAGAAGCTTGTCTCCCTGCTCTCTGATATAAAGTATAGTGGGCGCGTGGCAGACTGGCAGTGCAGTCTCTGACCCCACAGCCTGGGTAGAAATTACATTTAAAAAACATTTTTATTATTTATTATAATATTGTTGCTGTCAATTGTATTTTGGCTGTTTTGGGGGACTGTGCCACTAGTAGTGGTCAGCCCTGCTGACTCATTAATTAGGCACTTAAATTTGTTCTCACAGGTATCAGAAAGTTTGCCTCCAGGGGACAAGAGTTTTCCCCTGGATGCAGTCTGCCTGCAAAACCAGGGCTGCGGAGTCGGCAAGCCGAAGCCCCGACTCCTCAATTTCCCAAACCCCCGACTCCCTCACACACGGCGCATGTTTAAGTGATAACTTTACTGTAGTAAAATGGTCACATCCGGCTGTTTATCACCTTATGATACAATAATCAAGCTATTTAGGTAGAACAGACATAGACAAGCAAAAGGGTAACAATGTTTTGATCTTTTGAACACTTGTGGGTAGAGTTGAAGAAAAAGCTGTATTTGTATCCAAGTCCAGTCTGCACCAACATTGGGAACGTGTAGAAGAGACCTGAGATCAGATTTTGGTCAAGATGTGCTTGAATCTGATCCAGAGCCCAGAAGGATTCAGGCAGTGCTGAAAACCAAAGGTGGATTTCCCAAATACTAACAAAATAATAAAAATTAAAGGGGTTGTCTCACTACATTGATTCATCTTACCTCAGTCCTGTTTTCTTGGTTTAATTTTAAATTCAGGGGCATGTTTACTGGCTTCCACTAGGCTGCAGTATAAGTAAGGTCTGTAGCTATAGCAATCAGTGCTGGCAGCCTATCAGGCGAGATCGAACAGGTCTGTAGCTATAGCGACCTGAGGAGCTGATGCAGTCCATACAAGAGGGGATATCTAGGAATAGGTAGGACACTGCTAATTGACACATATTGCAAAGTGACTTGTTTTTACAAGATCTTTAACATAAAAAGCAATCCTTGAAGTGAGACAACCCCTATAACACTTTGATTTTTAGGAGCAAAACTGTAACTAAGCAGCTGCTAAATACTTGCAAGTCAAATGTATGTATAAGATAGGCAAGATGACTGTATATAAAATTACAGTAGCCTCATGTACAAAGCTGTAGTGGATGGAGAGATATGGAGCTTGAAAGTCACAAGTTCAAAACATTGTTACCATTTTGCTTGTCAGTGTAAAATATATTTATTGGGTATGACTTTAGAACACAAAAAAAAAAAAATTTGTAAATATGCAAAACACTGCAGGAACGTTTGTGGAGTCTCTGAATTTGTTCTGAGAAATAGTATTGCCTCCATCAGATCCTGCATACATGACCTCACATCTGATCTCATTTCCAGGCTGGAGAACGGCCTCTCTACACTAACTTGGGGGCAAAGCGGTGACCACAGGGGCAACATCTCTAACAGTGTCAGGGTATAAAGGAATTGCCTCATGCACAGTCAGTTTTGATGAATGGTTGATCTTCTACTTCTTTGAAAACAGGTGAAAAATTTTGCTGAAATTTGTTTGCCCTGGGAGCTGAATCTTTTCCCCTGTGGCAGCGCTTTGCCTGCTCCATGTCATCAATTACACTCCTCATGTGATGAGGCTGAAGATAAGGGAGCAGTAGCACTGGCCGGACCCAATTCCTATTGCTCTTTGCATCGAACTGGACCAACTAATTAGATATTTTGGGAGTCTGAGTCGGTCCATTTTATGACGACTCCGACTCCTGCAAAATGGCCACCGACTCCACGACTCCGACTCCACAGCCCTGTGCAAAACTTAGCATTTTTATGGAAAAGTAACCCCTTAAGGACCCCGGATATACTCATAGGTCCCAGGGTCCATAAGGGGCTTTGCAGGGAAATCGCTTTGCAACCCCCCCCCCCCCTCCCCGCCCCAGCCACCGGGTGCTAGCGGCATCCGGCCGTTACAGCGGAAACGGGCCGCGTCGCCCGCCAGCGCTGTTTAACCCTTCAGATGCCGCAGCCAAGATGGCCGCGGCCTCTAAATGAAGATTAGTGCCCCGCGCCGATCTTCAGGGTGATCGGCATCGCCGACATGGCAGCGGGGAGCCTTGTGAACGCTCTCGTCACTGCCATGTCCGGGTTTGCCCCACTTCCAGCCGCAGACAGGAAGTGGGGAAACCGCCATCTTGGTACAGTCTAATGCATTGTCTATGCCATGCATAAGACTGTAGTAACAATCGCGCCACCTAGTGGTCAGGCACCCTAGGGGGACTTAAAGGGGTTGTCTCGCTACAATGATTGGGTTTTAATTTAAAGATCTTTTAAAAAACAAGCAGCTTTGCAATATATGTTCTTTTAAAATGTCTACTGATTTTGAGCTACCCCTTTGTTAGTATTACTACATCAGCTTCTCGATCTCTATAGTAGCCCGACCTGTTGATCCTTTTTCTTACTGGCTGTCGGTCTGAATGACTCATCACCTTTGAAGACAGGTCGAGCAGAGAGCCCCCCCGCACAGAATGCTTCTGTAGTGGAGGGAGGGGGAGGAGGACTCTGGCATTGTGTCGTGCTGTCGGGGATTAAACCGTGTGTTGGGCCTGCTTCTCCTGCTCTCTCCCAAGATGATGTGACAGCAGTGACCCTGTCTGCTTTATATAATCATGATATGTCTTTGGAAACTGTGACTATACTAATACTAAGAGATCGGGGCATGTGAATACTTTTGTTCTCCTGATTAGGGGGCATCCTGGTATGTAACATTCCCTTGTTGTTGTGGGGGGTGTGGAGACTGTAGCTAAGCAGGGGATTTTAGGAACACATGGCATCCCCTCTGCTCTATTAGCACACAGGGTTCATATTCCTCTCTACACTCCTAGATCAGCCCTCTCCCGCAACAGACCCAGGCAGGCACACACAGGGTGAAAATCTGGAGCAAACACCCTCCCCCCCTGTATAGAAATTTACGTAGCTGCCGTGTGCTGATGGGAGGGGGGAGAGGGGGCAGAACAGAAGACCAAGAAGCACGCCCCTCAGTTCAACTTACCAGGGACACTGACAGGCTGAAAGCTCGTAATGAACAACTCCTTTAATGTCACAGTAAAAAAAAAAAAAAAAAAGATTAAAAGTTCAAATCGCCCCCCTTTCTCCATTTTACAAATTTAAACAATAAAATAAAAAAGATACACATATGTTTGGGATCGCCGCGGGCCGAAAAAGTATTCCGATCTATAAAAATATAACATTTATCCGTAAAGTGAACACCATAGAAGAAAAAAAAAATCCAAACGACAAAATTGCATTTTTGGGTCATTTTACGTCACTTAAAAGATGGGGAAAAAAAGTGATCAAAAAAGTCGCATACATTTCAAACTGCTAGTGATAAAAAGTACACTTCAGTCCGCAAAAAATGCCCCCTCACTGATGTCCGTAGGTGTTAGTGTAAAAAAGTTATTGGCCGCACAAAATGGCGCCGCGGTGCAAATTTCTAAAATATAAAAAGTTTGGAATTTTTTTACGGTACCAAAACATAACGGAAACCCTACATGGTTGGCAACCTGTATAATACAGATAACACATTATATTTACCGAAGATTGAACGCCACAAAAGCAAAACACCCGCAGACATGGCGAAAATACGTTTTGTTTTATTTTACAATTTGTCCCACTTGGAATTTTTGCGGTTTTCCAGTATACTCTATAGTACAGTGAATAACGGCATTAGAAAGTACATCTTGTCCCACAAAATAAAAGCCCTCATACGTCTATGTAGGTGAAAAAAAAAAAAAAGTTATGGCTCTGGGAAGGCGAGGAGGGAAAAACGAACGTGTCAAAAAAAAAAAAAAAATGCGCCGGGTCCTTAAGGGGTTAAAATAAAAATTGACTTTATCCCAATAGAAAAATATAAGCGTTTCTGGTCCCTGCTTTACACCTCATATTGTAGGAGACATTTCAGTTACCGAGAGGCCATTGACATCTCATTTATGATTACGTCCCTGGTAACCACTGAGATACTGTGAAAAACCGCACCCCCAATAATAGCTCAAATATAGAACAAATGTAGTCCAAATTAGACTTTATTCATGCTATTATTCTCCATTCCAACACCATGATATATGTTGTTCACAGTATCTCAGGGGTTAACCGGGGATGTTGTCATTAATTAAATTTCTATCGCATCTAATTACATATGCTGAACACTGTAGAGACTAGAAGAAGAAAAAAAATTCCAAACACCAACATTTTTTGGGGTAATTTCAAGGCTATTTGACAATATGTTCTTCCTGATTACCATCAAATGGCTGATTTTAACAGTAATACTGTACAGGAAAAGTTACATTTACACAGTTCTAAAATTACGTCGGCCCTTTAAGGTACGCTATGAGGCCGATGTGGCCCCCGGTGAAAATGAATTTGACACCCCCGATTTATAGCTCTGCAGATTATGCTGGCGCTATATAAATGAACACGGAAATAATACATATCGTTGGGTTATACCAGCAATGTATGATCATTAGAGGTTTCATTCTCAGGAATTGCCAACATCATATGAGGCGTCCTATTAAATGACCCTCCACTGATGATGTGGATTAGTGGCCAGTCATTAGAATAGGTCAGCAATTGAAAACCACAGAAAACTCCTCAATGGTCATGTTCATATAAAAATGAAATTTAAAAAAAAAAAAAAAAAAAAAAAAAAAAGTCTGTACAGCACAAAACGGAGAAAAAAAAAAAAAAAACGGAGTACAAGGAGTTCTGGCCACAGAGGGTTAACAAGAGCTCCCAGCGCCTATGATACCCTGTGCTCTGGAGACTCGCTAACATTTAACATCTTCGGAAAGAGCTACTTAGCGTATGAAACCGGCATCTGTAGCTGCAGACGAAGGCGACGAAAACCCAAGCAGATCCGATTCTGCTGAGCGACGTCTTGAACTCGTATAGACTGTCACAAAAGAGAACGAAAATGAACTGACTGATTCTGCAACTTTCACATCCAGTAGCTCTGTCAAGCGCTCTCCTAACAGGCAGGAAATCACAAGCTGCTGCTCGCACTATTATAGACACAGTAGGATTTGATACGAATACTATATGCTTTGTCTAAACAGAGCTTTATACACGGTACATTTTTGCTAGGAAAAGTGACGGAAATCTTCTCATGGGTGACATAACAATACAGTGTATAATATACAGTACACACAGATATATACTATAGCTTCTATCAATACAAAACACATGAGAAGGTTTCCCTCACTTCTCCTAACAGACATGGACCGTGTGTATAGAGCTCCATTTAGACCAAGCAGACTTTGCAGTGGATTACACCCCCAAAGATGGTGGCGCATAGTGCAGGTTGTGAATTCTGCAGCACACCCCAAAATCTGTGCAGATTTTTACCACCCTGTGGATGGCGTTTTCTACGGCTCCATTGACTGGCATAGAAAACTGTACTCTGCAAAAACATGCAGCAACCCAGAATCCCTTAAAGACCATGTTCACAAAAGGAAAGGTAACATAATGCAAATGGATAGGTTGGAGCTGCAGCGCCGATGAGGCCGTGCACACCCGCTGCCTGTGCTGCACTGGATGTACAAGTCCCTGAGATCTTTATTTAATACTAAAATTTAGAATTCGAGTCTTCTACTACATGAATTTATTTTCATCATGAAACATGATGTAGTTCTCAATGACATGTAAGGCTGGATTCACATGGCCTTTTTTTGAGGTGTATTTTGCAGCAGTAAATCCAGGAGTGGAGCCGGCACAGAGAAAAAAAAAGTGTAATGGAAAGGCTATTACGAGTCAAAAAGCATCAAGTGCATCCAGTCTTAGGCTATGTTCACAGGGCTTAAAATGGGACGTATCTCGCCCCGTACTGCGCAAAAAACGGGGCGAGATACGTCCCAGTCATTACGGTAATCCACAGTTCTCAGAGAACTATAGATTACGTCTCCTCTCTCCGCTCGCACAATACGCCGAGCAGGGACATGTCAATTATTCACAGCGTACACCTTTCTCTTCCACATAGCCTAAGTCTGTGGAAGAGAAAGGGGTCCTTTTAAATACATTCGAGCCACTTTTTTTTTTTTTATATATATGCTATGGACACTTTTCACATAGGAAACACAAGGATTTTACAGGAGTAACAAAAAAAAAATTAAATAAAAAAATTCAGGTGTATGAAAATGCTGCGGATATTCCGTTCTGAACAACGGTCTGTACACTGCATTGTGCATTTTCTCCTGTACATTGCTATTCCTGCACTAGTCTCCCCAATGTACAGGATGTCAGGGATGGTCGCATACCAGGGGTCGGATAATCAATTTACTGCCCCAAGTGTGTATGAAATTACATACATACCAAAAATCAAACCAGAACAATAGCAACTACTTGAAAAGAGGACATCGAAAGGGAATGAGGCAAAACAATTCACTAATTACAATTAAGAAAAAAATAAGTTATACACACACTTATATCTCTTTCTATCCATCGCCATTGTGTGTAGATTTATATATATTTTTATGGGTTTTTTTGTTGTTTTTTTTTTTTTTTTTAAAAATGCAACTTTCGCCCAACTATTAGTTACAAGAAAGTCTAGGTAGGTTTTGGAACACTTGGAAAACCCCTTTAAATTCACTGCCCTCTAATGATGGGAAGTCTCCTCATAGAGACAGTCTCCCCCTTGTAGACACCACAGCTGACCAGCAAACTACAGAAAACAGGAAGAGGAAACCTATGCCTGAAAATAGGAAACGAAAAGCAAAAAAATAAAAATAAAATAAATATACACACACGTGTACAGTGTGTATATTGTATATATAAATATTTTATTTATTTATTTTGTGTGTGTATATTATTGTGTGTGTATAATATATATATATATACATACACTGTATACAGACAGAAGCACACATACTTATTTATATACACACACACAAGGATATCTATATACACACACATGCTATACACTGCAGCACACATACATCTTTATACACACACACACACGAGTATATTATATACACAGTATTATTCCAGTTCCCCTTTAACGAGCTGTCTTTCATACAATCTGCCTATATTTATATTTTTATTTTCTTTGCTTTTTGATATATATATATATATATATATATATATATATATACACACATACACACACACACTTTTTTTCAATCCAGACTATAAAGTGTAAGACATATGTTACAGAAGAATTTTATATATCCACCTTTCTCTGTAAGCATACACATTATATACATAGATTCTATTCATTCCATACGTGTTCCTATACTTCTGCATTACATAGTTCTCTTTGGCAAGATGTAAGGTTACCGAACAGAAGAAATGTTTAACAAGTTATCAACCCTGATGCATTTCTTACAGAGCTGCGCGAGTATAACGTTTCAGGTCCCGTGTCACCACCCCTGTGGTCTGAAGCGGTTACACATTTATTTTACCTGCCGTCTGTGTGGGAAAGGCACTTCCATGATACACGAGACCATTTTAATCATCTATAGCTGACAAGGCTCGCAGGCGGCTACTAAACAGTCACACTCACAACTGACGATCTTTGCAAGACAAGCAAATGTGTCAATGTAAATCGGTCGATTGTCTCCCAATGACTAAGTATGGCTGCCATGTACAGCCAGCCAGGAGCAGGTACCAGTAACAAACCCCACAATCTGATGTCTGATGAACAGGCAGTCGATTAGCTGAACTGTACACACAGCCACGGATGCCTCCACACTTGCAAGCAGAATAGGTGTCGTCTATTAAACACATTTTTAACCCCTTCAGGATCACAATCCATCTTTTGTCGTTGGGGCAAATATGACCTGGCATCAGTGTCCTGGGTGAATCAAAGGCTCAGGGGTCTGATGACAGCCAGGACCCCGCTCTAATGGCCATGAGTGGACAGATCTCAGATCGGAGCAGTTTAGACCCTTAGATGCTGTAGTCAATAGTGACCATTGCATCTAAGCGTTATTTTAGGGAGGGATTTCCCTTTCTCACCCCATTGGCATCCCCTACAATGTGTTCCCAGGGAGCTGATGGGTTTACATGGTAGCTGGGGATCTAATGAAGGCTACTGGGTCTGCTTTTTAGGCCCTGCCAGGTGGTGGGTTCATGAAGATGCCTGGCAGTGTTACACTGACAGGTATAATATAATGCACCAAGTATATTACCAATCAATGATTGCTTGTTTCAGTTCCCTAGTGGGACTAAAAAAAAAAAAAAAAGGACATAAAAAAGCCAAGTAAGAAACAAAATAGAAATTTGCATTTTTCCGTAACAAAATACAAAACTATGTAACACATAAAACTTGTACACTAGTATCATTGCAGCCAGAACAATCCAAATTATAAGGGGCCGTTTACACGGCAGTGGACAAATACCGGCCGGTTTGCCGGCATTTGTCCGGTTTTGCGGCCGTCCCCCCGGCCGCGGGGGTGTGTGTGGGTGTGTGTGTGTGGGGGGGGGGTCTTTTCTCCGCGATGAGCGGAGAACAGCCCTCCCATTGAGATGCACATGTTCCGTCCGGAAACCGGGCGGAAGATGGTGCATGTTCAATGTTTGGTCGCCGCTCCGCCGGCGACAAAACCGCCGGGCGGAAAACCCGTGCAGTTGGGACTGCTGCACGGGTTTTCCATAGAGCACAATTGTGCTCATTTTCGGCCTTGTTTTTCAGGCGGTCTGAAAAACCGCAAACCGTCCGAAAACCCGTGTAGTGGGGACATGGCCTAAAGATTATCACATTTATATCACATGGTGACTAGGATAAAACTGCAATTTTGCCAATTTTCTTTAAAAGGAAAAAAAAACAAACACACACAATAGAAAGCATAAAGTGTCTTACATAGCCAAAAATGATCCTAATAAGAACTTGGTTGTCCTGCAAAAAAATAAGCCCTCATACAGATTGGTCAGCAGAAAATAAGTTTTTAGAAGTATTTTTTTTTGTTGTGGAAAAGGAAAAAAAAAATGCAAAAATACAATGGAGTATGGTATTGCTATAACCTTACTGACCCATAGAATACAATCAGTGTGTTTAACATATGGTGAATGTTACAAATTGCTGCTTTTTTCCCTCCAGTATTTCACAAAACATTTAATAAAAGTTAAATCGATAAGTAACATGTACAAAATGGTGGCATTAAAAAATAACACTGTTCTAAAAAAAAAAAAAAAAAAAAAAAAAAAAACCCACAACAAGGCTCCATGTAGCCACATCTACTGAATAATCAAAACAAAGCTCTTGTAATGTGATTAAGGAAATGCAAAAAAAAAAAAAAAAAAAAAATTGCTTGGCCCTCAGAGTTAAAAACTCTCCTCCATAGGCTACAGAAAAGTACACAGCATGTCAATTTACATGGTGGAAGTTTGCAGATTCTCCCTGACTTCAACAGGAAACTGAAAATGTGCAATACAAAGTGCAGTTGTGGATTTTAAATACACTGGGTTTTCATTTTAATGTTACCATGTTCAGCACCAAAGACCGTAATACACAGTGTGGCCAAAAACACACCATAGTACCCTGCACTAGGGATATTTAATTAGCTGAATAAGAAGCTGCAAAATTGTGTGGGTCAACACTGGCCAAACAGTCAGTGAACACTGTCAATGATCATGTGGGTTTGCCATGGTTGAGCTGATTAACCCCACTTATGCAGAGGAAAAAGAGAAAAAAAAAAGTCACTGGTCCAGGGTGCCGCAACGGTTCTCGGTCAAACCAACTGTGCCAAAATTACTGTGTATATTTACCCTTTAAGGGAATGCGTCATCAAATAATGACTTAGTGTTTAACTCACATTTTTATGTTAAACACATTTTTGAGGAATTTTTGGTTATGTTTTTTTTAATTTTCCATATCACTCGTCTAACACGTCCTGTTCTGTTTAGAGAGCTTTTCAGCAGTGGCTCATTATCAGTAAAAGCAGAGTCACACTGAAAGAAGACACCAATGTATACAGATAACACAGAATCCACCAGTCACAAGAGGAGATGTCACCCCTCCCCCTCTCCTCTCCCTTCACAGTGAAAACTCTCCTATAGAAGTCTATGGGACAGAAACTGTCTTAAGAATCCTATGGGCATGAAGCTGCTGTAAAGTATCTCTCTGACTGCTGTTAAAGCAGTGCAAGCAAGAAAGTCTTCCCCCACAATCTATATAGACGGCCGAATAGAGAAATCTACAATCAGGAAATAAAAACGACTGAGAGGAAAAGAATATGGATCAGGGTCTTGTTTTAATAATTAAAAAAAAAAAAAAAAAAAAAATTGGCGACAGATTCCCTTTAAATCCACCTCAACAAATGTGCATAATTTGGTACAGAGTTACCTGAGGCAAGCCGGCATGTATTCCAGTCCACGTAAAAGCACTCTAGAGTGTAAGGACCCACGATGCTCCTGCAAAGGAACAAAACCATGCACACACGTGGTGGCCAAGGGTTGCCCAATTTTGCTGAAAATATCACAATCTTATGTGTAAAACTGCGCAGCCATTGGCCACTGCATGTGGCCTGGTTTTTGTCTTCAGCAGCAGCCTGTGCCCTTTCCCTACGTGCGAGCACACACATTGCAGTTCATAGCAGCAGCAGGTCAGGTTTTTATATTTTTTAATGGCAGAACTCAGTGATTTTGACGCTTTCAGGATTTCTTTTTCGTGTTCCTGCATTGGCAGTGTAATTTAACTGGTTCATCCACAGATCATGACAGCACTGTTGGAGAGGTGCACCCACCGTGCATTTTAATGGCATACCCTATCGCTATGCCATCAAAGTGCAATAGGTGCAGGTCCCACAGCTGTCTTGGGAATGGACCCTCAAACATCTCCGTTCAGAACACTTGCTCACCTCTCTCTATTCTGTTGTATGGGAGTATAGGTGAGCAGTGCATCAGAACTCCCATACACCAGAGTTGTGCGCAAGCGTGACCGACCCTCTCTTCTCAGCCGACACTTTTGGGGGCCTGCTCCCGTGATAGGAACAGATGCCTCAACCTATCAAACTTTGATGGCACAGCCCAATGAAATGCAATTAAAGCACATGGCAGAAACTAACCAATTAAAGGGCCGCTGAACCATGCGAGGTTGAGGCAGCAGTAAAGAGTTGTGTTCTTTAGATCCTTGGAAGAAATACATCTAATTAAAAACCAACCAGAAACATCAAGTAACTGCAAATAGCAACATAATAATAGGAATCAAAACAAATAGCAAGATCGAAAACGCTACACAAACTGCAAAACACAAGTGAATTGCAACTAACGCATCACACCAGAACAGCCACAAGTGCACTCCTTTTTAACCCCTTAAGCCCCAGGCCTGAAAAGAAGTTAAAGGAGTTGTCTCACTACAGGCTGTCAGCCTGCCTCAGTGTGTCTGGCACCATAGGATTTTTGAATTCAGGGGCGTGCTTCTTGTCTGCCTCTTCCCCTCACCTCTCAGCACACAGACAGCTCTCCTCCTCCTAGGACTGCAGTAACTTCTATACAGCAGAGGGAGGGCGAGGGGGTTTGCTGCCAGAGTTAACCCTGTGTGTGCCTGCCTAGGTCTGCTGCTTACTGCTGAATCAGCTGCACTGTGCTGCTGGGCTGAGCTCTTGCTGCTCCTCTCCACAGAGTCAGGAGTCAGGAGAGGGCTGATCTAGGAGTGTGGAGCCAGGTCTGTGAAGCCGTGTCTACTAATAGCAGAGAAGGGGGATGCAAGTGTTCCTATACCCCCTGCTTAGCATACAAATCTCCACGGACATCTCAAGCAACACACAAATCCTGTCAGAACAGACACAGGGCCGCTGTGAAGTGTGTTACTAATACAGCAGAGCAGGGAGGGATATGAACTGTTCATATGTCCCCCTGATCTGTTCTATTAGTATAGTCAAAGCTCCACAGACACATCATGATTAGAGTAACACTTCACTGCTGTCACATCATACTGACCACAGATCAGCCTCTGACACTGCTCTCAATCTGTGTAGAGAGCAGGAGGGAGCAGGCACACACAGGGTTAATCCAGGCAGCACAGCTACGGAGTAGAGCCCTCCCCCTCCCTTCCCTACAGAAGCATCACATACTGTGCGGGAGAGGGGGGGGGGGCGGGGGGGGCCTCTGTGCTCTGACCTGTATTGAGAAGCTGATGAGTCACCAGCACTGACAGCCAGTGAGAGAAAAATCAACAGGTCGGCTGCTATAGTGATCTGAGGAGCTGTTGTACAACTACTACCAGGGATAACTCAAAATCAGTAGGACATTTGTAATGAACATATATTGCAAAGCTGCTTGTTTTTTAAAGATCTTTTAATTGAAACCCAATTATTGTAGCGAGACAACCCCTTTAATGACCAGAACATTTTTTTTTTAGTTTTTGCCTCCTTGCGTTTAAACAGTTGTAACTTTTTTATTTTTTCAATGATGCAGTTGGATGAGGCCTCGTTTTATTCGAGGCAAGTTTATGGGGGAATAGTTTAAGTTCACTTATAAATAATTACATTTCACACTTAACTTTAGATTAATTTTACAGGTTATTACAGTTGTGTGGATACCTAATATGTGTAGGTTTTTTTTGTGTGTAATGTACGCACAATTATTTTTTATTAAACATTTTTATTTTATTTTTATTTATTTTATTTTTTTTTTACACTTTGTTTACTTTTTTTTAATCCCATGAAGGAACTGTTTTATTTTTTTACACTTAGTAATGTATTAGCATGTTCATATATGCTAATACATTATAATCTGTGTCAGTCTGACACAGGCAGTGATCAGGACAGCACACAGTCTGTCCTGATCACTGGCTTGTTACACAGACCGTACTGGAGCCACTCTAGGTCCCCAGAGCTGACTGTGCAGCCGTTCCCCGGGCTCTGTCGGGTCACCGGGTGTTCCAATCACCTGATAGAGCAGGGAAAACCTTTGATTGGGCTGCGGTGACGATCTGCCGCAATCAAAGGGTTAAAGCACCAGGGTGCGGAGATTCCCCCGCCCCCCCGGTGCACACAGGAGATGCTCTGGGATCAGGGCTGAGTAGTACAGCCCCGATCTCAGCGCAGCTGCGGCGCCGCAACCCCCAATGTCTGCAGCGACGTCAAAAGACATCGCTGTAGACGAACGATCCGCACCAGCTGACGTCAAAAGTTGGTGGGTGGTCGTTAAGGAGTTAAAACCGCTTTTAAAATTAACTAAATACATTTTCTTCATGTGAAGATTTGGAGAAGAGGTGGGTGGAGGGGGGGGAAGGAAAAAAAATAAAATAATTCACCCCATCTGACCAGCATCAGGCCTCATTCACATCAAACTACCTTACAACATTGCTTGAAGTAGCGAGGCATGTTAATAAGGCCAAACATGTCCCCCTCTAAGTAATACAATGGTAAAGGGAACCTCCTCCTTTGTGATGTAAAGTATTGAAATATAAAAAATAAATAAAATCACAGCACGCACCATCAGATGCCGCAGATTCATGCACCAAACACCAGGCAGCGCGGCTCTTTTCCATCTCCTCATCGTCTCTACTCTAAGAACATCGAGCCTTTGCTTATTGCTAAAAGACACTTACATCAATGCAAAAGAAGGGCGTTGTTCTCAAGTCTCATGCAACTGAGTGCATGCTGTCATCCTCAGTAGATTTGTGTAGGTTTGGGGAATACGCTGCACATAAAGTATTACATACTGTACAGAAATGTGCCCAATCTACTTTGTATGGCCATTTTAGGCAACTTGTAAGAGCGGTTTTGTAATGGACCATTGCTGGGGTTCAAGCACCAAGAATCGGCCATCTTTGTCCACAACCAAAATGCAAAAATAATACAACCCCCGCGCCCCAACCCTTTCAAAGTCCAAATTGTCAATGAAAACCAGCTAATAAATGGCAGCTCCACGCGGGAAGGGGATGCAGTGTATGAACATTGATGATCTTTTCTTACTAATCACCAAAGTCGCATGTGCTCCGCTGACATCTGCCACCCACAGGACTTCCTCACACAGTGGCTCTTGCCCAACTGCACATTAGGGTAACAATCAAGTGTTCAAATGGCCGTTCTGTTATAGAATTTTCTGAAAAAAATCCATTCATACATCAGAAGGAGTTTTTTCTTGCTGCATGTGCATGGATTTATACAATGGTCTGAATATCCCGTTCAATTGAATGGGGCTCACACAACAAACCTACAGCATCGGAATCGAACCTTAGGGTGAAGCCACATGTAAAAGAATTGCTGCAAATGTTTAGTGTGGATTTACTTTTAAAATCCACCACGGATTACAGCAACGGCCAGGTTGGATAAGACCTGAATGGGATATGAACATACCTCATCCTCAGCAGGTCAATGCCCACCGTGGGCTTCCCCCCATCCAATGTAGACTATGAAACCTGCATGTTGCACTCACGGCTCTGTTAAGGGGCTTTCACACGGAATGTTTTTGGTGTGTTGCATTTTGCAGAAACTCACAGCAATAAACTGCCTTTATTCCAGTGAAGTTCTGCAAAAAAAAAAAAAAAAAAAAAAAAAAAAAGCACTAAAAATGCATTTTTTGGGGCAGAAATGCACAGCAATAAAGGTAGTTTAATGCTGTGAGTTTCTGCAAAAAAAATACACACTCGGGCTGCTTTCACACAGCGCAGTTTTGGTGCAGTTTTAACTGCGCTCCAATTATACTGCCTTTATTACCAGCAAGCTTCTTTCAGTTGTCTAAATTGTTCAGAAAGGTGTTTCCAGTATGTAATCCATGACTGTTTGAAGTCTTGTGGATACAAACGCACTAATTGATTACTCACAAAAACTTGCTGGTAATAAAAGGCAGTTTAATTGGAGTGCAGTTAAAACTGCACCAAAACTGCGCTGTGTGAAAGCTCCCTTAAGAATTTTTCCGCCCTGTAAGCACCAGCTCTTGCTAATAAACTAAATTGTGCACTTTGGCAGCAGCTGCCTTATACAGATTTCATTAATGGATGTAACCAGTGCTGGTCTTCAGAGCCTTTGACCCCTTAGCGACATGGCATTCCATAATGTCCAAGGACCGCTAAGGTTTTATGTAATGGGATTACTCAATAATAAGCATCTTTAAGGTATTTTCACACGGTGTATTGTGGCACATACAGTACGCGCCGCAGTACACCGTATGTTTCAGGAGCTTGCGCCGGCCCCATTGAGATGCATTACTCGCTGCGCGTAATCGCTGCGAATAAATTACATGTCACTTATCACGATCGTATTGTACACGTAGAGGGAGGGGGAAGGCGTAACCCATAGTTCTCTATGAGAGCTATGGATTACCGTAATTGCGGCACACATCTTGCCATGTATAAAGCGCAAATACGCGGCAAAATGCGGGACAATTACGCCATGTGAACATACCCTTAACGTATTAAGTGTAGAACCAAAACTTGGCCATGGGACACCAGAGCTCCCAATATATCCTCCAGACACCAGGGAGACCTTTTAGGGTATGTTCACACTGCGTTCTTTGGGCTGTTTTTAGCGTGTTTTATGTGCTGGAAAACTGCCCAGAATCAGCCTCAGACAAAGTTCAAATCATTCCTAATTACATATAATGTAAAATTTACCTTGTTCACCTGAAGTGTATTTCTCAAGTGTAATTGCGCGCCGTTGACTGGATGCAAATATGGGTGTAATAAAGAAGTGACCCGCAGTCGCATATATAGGAAGATACATGTGACGGCCGATTGGCTGCAACCGTTACGAGTCATTGAATGACGTCACTGTTCTGAGCATCGCGTTCTTAACGGGGATTTCAGCTATGAGCCCCCTCAGTACAGAGAGATATCCGCAGGTCACATATACAAGAAAGAGGGGGCGCTGCGCATCCACAGCCATCATCCCAGTCCCTGTGGCCAGTTGGTAGTGAGCTAATAACTGGCCTCAAAGGGGTTTTAGCCACTCAAATTCTTATGAAGCTCCCGACTACTCAGTAATACGTTTCTAAAAGAAAGTAACAGAGAACTAGCACAGTTATATGGAAAGATGCTCCAGAAATGTAATCTCACAGGGAACCCAAGGATTCACTAAAATCCACACGTCACAGCTCCTCTCTCAGGCAATGCATCATTATTATATGGAAACGGCAATACCCAGTTGCAAACGTATTCACCTAGTATTTTCAGGAGGAATAACAGAGGGACAATGCAGCGTGTAAAAGGAAAGATGCCACAGAATTGATATTTACAGGCATCTCTAAAACCAGACCATCCCTCTGCAAGATAACACATAACCCATTCACTTATATGTAGCAGACAAGTTCAGTGGATCTCATGCCCGTATAGTGTAAGGCCCTGACCAGCGCAGAATACACAGGGCCACATAAGAGGCCTGCACGTTGTCTTCATGAAGAGAGCTGGTAATGAACGTACTCGTCATATTACAGAGGAGGTAACCCCGCCAGCCCACACTGCATCCTAACGGAGGAAAGACGGTCATTACAACGCTGCTAGATCTTGTCCACACAAATAACGACTGATATCACAGGCTCACGGCAAACTCCAGGATATTACAAGCTACAGGGTAGCAAATGTAACTCCCAGCATTAGAAGATTTACTTAAGACCAACAGTTTCACACCTCATTATGGAACAGGAACACTTTTATAACGAGCATCAGGGCAAGCAAAACACTAAGAAATCCATGGAACCAATATATTTCAACAGCAGCAGAGATATATATATATATATATATATATATATATATATATATATATATATATATATATATATATATATATAACTGGTCAGGAGGATCAAGAATAAGAAAACCTGCAACAAAGTGTTTGTAGCCCCAAAACCTCCTGCCTTGTAACCAAGTGGTGGTCTGCCTGATTGAGAACCAACACATCTCATTCGGCTGGTACATGACAAGGTTAATACACATGCTACAGACATTTGTCTCTTAAAGGGAACCTGTCACATAGATTATGTCCCCTTGCTGAGTGTCAGACCTGCTGTTTCCAGCGCTGTGTCCCTTATTCTGCAAGATGCTGGAGTTTGAGTATTTAGTGCTCAAACCTGCAGTTTTCAGCCAGAAACGAGTCATTCAAAACCCCGCCCACCTGAGGCTAGCCCAGCCCACCTCAACTGATAAACCTATTACTTAGAATAGGTAGAAACGTGAATAACTGCCAGTGGGCGGAGCTAGCTGACAGTTATTCTCATGTTTCTACCGATTCAAAGTAAGAGCCGGTTCACACGGCTTATTCAAGCCGTAATTGCGAGCTGGATTTCACTCGCAATTCCAGCTTGAATAAGGGGCGGGGGCGCTGCCCGCCGGCCCCATAGACTTGCATTATCCACGGCGCGTATCCCGCCGGGATAATGAACATGTCACTTTTCCCCCCGCGGCGGATTCGCCGAGCGGGTAGGAGAGACGGAATCCATAGTTCTCTATGAGAACTGTGGATTACCGTAATGACTGGGACGGATTGGAGCCGTACTGCAGCGCAAATACGGCGCGTAATACGGCTCCAATCCACGCCCAAATAAGCCGTGTGAACGAGGCCTAATAGGTTTATCAGTTGAGATGGGCGGGGTTTAAAAACTGACTCTTTGAATGACTCTTTTCCAGCTGAAAACTGCAGATTTGAGCACTAAATACTCAAACTCCAGCATCTTACAGAATAAGGGACACAGTGCTGGAAACAGCATGTCTGACACTAGCTTGTGCTGCCCTCAGCAAGAGGGGCATCACCTATGTGACAGGTTCTTTTTAAATTAGATATTTAGTGAGAAACACTTAAAAATGTATTTATGGAGAGAATTGTCACACACAGTCAAGACACCACACTACTGTTCATAGATATCACCACGAACATAATCTGTAGCATTAATTCTGGAGAGAATATATGTCACACACAGTTCAGTTTCAGTTTGTATGGGCTTAGGTGATAAAAATCAGTTTTTTTTTTTAATATATTTTGGTGGTGCTGCTTTCTTTATTTTCACACACAGTTCAGATACATAATGTGAAATTGCACAAAATATTGCACAAAAACTGCAGTAAAAAAAACGCAACTTTACTGCGATTTTTGCGCAGCAATGTACAGCATTAATTGCTGTGCCTTTCTGCACAAAAAACGCATTTAAAAACCGCACCAAAAACGCACCGTGTGAAATCACACTTAGTAGCCATTTAAAACCATTTATGTGCATGTTATCAGGCCAAAATCACCAGGGTATGTGAACTCTTGATCAGGGTCATTCGGAAGTTTTTGGTTGTCAAAAGGATTTAAAAAGAGAAAAACACAGTAGTTTGACAAGAAATGGCTTCACCCGACCACGAACCATAAGTGGGAAAAAAGTTTTCCTGTTCTTCATCTTCTCTGAAAAATTTTTTGCCGGGGTCTGGAAACTTTTGAGCAGAACTGTATGTCTATCTTTATACGTACACACACATTTGGGCAGGTAGTTTTAGCTTTAGAGACCACAGGTATATTGAGAGCAGTAGTTCTAGGAGCTTTGGGCTATATGCATTGTCCCCAGCACAGATCTAATGCACCACATAACAAGGGAACTACTATCAATCTGTAACATGCACTGCGGCAGCTTTACCTGTACAACAAGCAAAGATGAATCCATTAGGTTAGGGTCACACGCGCACACACAACACACCGGTACCAAAGAGTGTTAAAAATCTTTAAAGAGAACCTGTCACATAGATTATGTCCCCCTGGCTGAGGACAGCACAAGCTGATGTCAGACCTGCTGTTTCCAGCGCTGTGTCCCTTATTCTGTAAGATGCTGTATTTTTCGTGTATTTAATGCTCAAATCGGCAGTTTTCAGCCAGAAGAGTCATTCGAAGAGTCCTTCAGTGTCAGTTTTTTCAAACCCCGCCCACCTGAGGCTAGCCCCGCCCACCTCAACTGACAAACCTATTACTTTGAATAGATAGAGACATGTGAATAACTGTCAGTGGGCGGAGCTAGCCTTTGGTGGGTGGAGCCAACACCTGCTCATGAATAAGATTTAAGGGGTAAATGCTCTAAAACGACAGCATCTTACAGAATAAGGGACACAGCGCTGGAAACAGCAGGCCTGACACTAGCTTGTGCTGTCCTCAGCAAGGGGGGCACAACCTGTGTGACAGGTTCCCTTTAAACTAGATGGAAAATACTGATCAAATACTGATGTGTGAAGGAAGCAGAATTTTAGCTTTATGTTTTGTGTTTGTGCCTCCTAAAGTCAAGATTAAGAAGGGGGGAAAAAAAAAAAGGCAACAGAATGCAGATTTATAGGGGTTGTCTCATCTCGCTGTTTCACTGAGCCAAAGCAGATTCAGGTTCTCGGTCTTCCCGATCAGGCTGTGCGTGGTTCTATAGCAGTGATTTACATATCAGCTCAGCATTGACAACTCTTCTAACAACATCTCCTGCTCTCATGTCAGTGCTATCTATAAGTACAGAGAGATACTGAGCTCAAAGTAAAGACTAGTGACTTGTTTGGATATGTTCACATACGCGCCACAAGATGTCGTGTGTTTAGAAGAATGCGTTGATCAGTCGGCCCCATTCACTCTCACTATCCCTGCTGCGTATACACTGGAAAGGAGTGACAAGTCCCTTCTTTCCCTCGGCGTTCAATACGCGCCAGGGAAGACAGCAGGTAAATCATAGCTCTCTATTGCAGCGCAATTATGCCCCGAAATATGCCTGAAATAAGCCGTATGAACATACCCTTTAAGATAACACACTTCTCAGACTGCTGGCAGCTCAACCTGTCATTCTCTGCGATCAGATAAGACAGAGCAGACAGAGGAGGGGAAAGCAGGACAGTAATCTACAGAAACCTTGTGCGCTCAGAGCAGATAACATCTATCTTATCTCCTCAACAAAGCCACAAAATAAAGCAATGGTTTTGGAAAAACTCTTCAACTACCTGTCCCTACATGTTTCAAGCTAATCTTTGTAGCGAGATAACCCCTTTAAAAGGATCAAACTGCCCAGAATTCGAAAAAAAATGGCCAATTCATATAAAAAAACAAAACAAAAAAAAACACCCACCACATCCATCCACTACGTTGTATGTGTTATCACAGCTCAGTCCCATTCACCTCAATTTGGTGCTAAAATAAAATAAATTATACATACTGCACCTATCTCCCATCACCATAGAACATCTGCCAATTTACACACGGTTCTGCAGACCTGGACTGAGGCTATAATAAAAAGTGTTTAAATGTGACCGGACCTCTATCCCCTGATGAAGCCAGTTTAGCTGGTGAAACATGTTGGGGAGGTCAGGCATGACATTTTAATTTGTGATTTCCTACCGCTTTTCACTGTGTTACCCGCTGCAGAGGGTCTCACAAGGAAACCTATGTTTCATTCCCATCAGATTAGGGATGACTGCCCAAGTGACATGTTTTAAATTCCTTATTGGAGTTAGTAAATCACTGTATATATAGTGTTTCCCTGCTAATAGGTGGTGTCTCACCAGACTTAACAGAAAAGGAGTTATTCCTTAGAATTAGAAAGGGACAAATTGAGAGGTTAGAAATCAGGGTTTTAAATAGTGTGTATAGGGGTTAAGTCTTATACATAATAAAAGTTAAATTTTAGTGCTTTATAGACTGAGAACTGAGAGAGTTTAAGTTTGCCTATGGCAAATAGTAAATAGTCATTAAAAGTCACTCTTTATTCTCTTGCTAGATTCCCATTTTTTGGGAGACTATTTAAATGTGGCCGTATCACTGCTGCCAGGATTCAGCCTTAGGTATTGTATTCAATGCTGAAGTTCAAAAGGTTCCATGCACGACTTTAAAAATGATTACCAATCCTTAAGATAAGCCATCGATCTACTTTTAGCCACCCTGCCAATGTAGTGACCACCATGTCCCCATCACTATTAACACTTAGCATTGAGCTGGCATGAATTACAACACTCGACAGCCATTAAGTTATGCCTGAGATGACGAAAGGTTTTGTAGCCCTGCCTGGTGCAATAGCTTTTTCGAAACATCTGATCAGTCAGAGTGACTCTGGCACCACTTGAATTTTGACCGCTTACCCTAAGAACACACTAACAATTTTATCACCCCCTGAAAACCAATTTAAATGCTCACAAGTCTCTCATTATTAAACTGTTCTGAAAACCACAGTTTCTGAAAACCACAGTTTCTCAAACTTAAGGCCTAGAAAAGGCTACAGACACCGAGGGTAGGTTCACACGGCTTAGTTGCAGGGCGTAATTACACCCCGCATTTACGCCATGTGGCCGGGGCAGGGGGCAGGCACCTCGCCGGCCCATAGACTTGCATTACCAGCGGCGCGTATACGCCGCTAGTAATTGACATGCCACTTATCTCGCCGAGCAGGTATTCGCCGAGCGGGGAGAGGAGACGTAATCCATAGTTCTCTATGAGAACTGTGGATTACCGTAATGACTGGGACGGATTCCAGCCGTAATTTGCGCACTACGGCGCGTAATTACGGACTGAAACACGTCAATTTTAAGCCATGTGAACATGGCCTAAGGCTATGTTCACACGACTTATTTCAGAACAAATTTACGGCGGATTTCCAATCGTTAATACGTTCCGAAATCAGTTACAAATCAGTCGGAAATAAGGGTCACTAAAATGTGGCACGTATTTCGCGACGGATTTACAATCCCCATTCATTATATGGGGTGAATCCATCGCGAATTCCGGCACAATAATTGATAAGCCAATTGTTTTTCTGGGCGTATTGCGGGCGCAAATGCGCAGCGGCAATACGGCACGGAAATACTTGTCGTCTAAATGACGACACGTATTTCCCATTGAAACCAATATTAAATGGCCTGTTACTTATTTGTAACTGAATTCAGAACGTATTTACGATCGGAAATCCGACCATAAATACGTTCGGAAATAAGCCGTGTGAACATGCCCTAAGGCTGCGTTTGGCACTCAGGGGGACGGCTTTTGTCTGCGGTCACATGTTCATGTTCCGCCCGAAAACCGGGCGGAAGAATGAAGATATTCGAAGTTCTTAGGACCGCCGGCGGTGCCAGAAACTGTCCAGTGGAAAATCCGTGCAGTGGGGACTACTGCACTGATTTTCTATTACTGTCAAAGCAAAAGGTTTCCAATCTGAAAAACGTCTGTAAACCTGTGCCGGGGGGACGGACCCTTAAAATATTTTTGAATGTTCTTTTAGCAAAAAAAATTTAAAAAAAAATACACATATATGGTTTTCGTTAACTTTTTTTCTACACTTTGAAACAATGAGCAGCTTGCTCTGTATTCCTCTGTAATCTCAAATGCTCATTTATTAGCCGAAACCTGACTCGAGGCCTATTTGTACTTTTACATTTTTGGCTTCGATCAGAATTCACGAGAGAGAGGGGCTGCAGACTGAGCTGTCAGAGAGCTTGTTAAATTGAATGAGTACAGCACATACACACACACTGCAATAATTTTCCACCTTGTGCCCCAAACGATATCCTATCTATATCTGTCTCTCTCTTCCTTGGGTACCCATGAGGAGCAAACTAGTTCACACCAGTAAAAAGAATGCAAAAAACTAAAAAAAAAAAATAAATAAATAAAAGCCATCACTGTAATTGACATGTGTAAAAATAGAGAAAGCAAGGAGGGGGAGGGGGAGAGAAGCAATTGAGTAGCTTTTGACCCTCTCCACATTGAGGCAAATGCACCTGCTCAGATAAGCACAGGTTTAGGGTATGTTCACACAGTGGATTTGGACGCCGATTCTGAGCGTGGATTTTGTGTCCAGAATCGGCATCCAGTCCGACTGTAAAGTGATTTACACTATATCCTATGTAAAATCAGCGTCATTGTTCAGATGATTTTACACGAATATTATTGGTGTCTAACGTCCGTGCCTACAAAGCACTGACAAGTGAGACGCCGATAATCAAGTAGTCCGGGTCTTTCCTCGCTGAAATGCCGCATGGAGTTTTCTACTAGGAAACGCTTTCTCGGCACAAACCGCGTCAGCGCAGAAAGACGTCGAGTGAACCTATACTTATAGAGAAGTTTGGAGAAAAAAAAAAAAATTACAGTTATAGGACACATACCCCATGCCTGACTTTACTGTTCTGATAACTAAAGCTCAGAATTTTTTTTTCACTGTACTTGCACCGTTGTATTTTCCCACCGTGGGAGATACTTGCTCGGGAAATAAGAGTAAGAATCAGCACACCTTAAAATCTCTCTTCCCCTTCCTGATTTAACAAGGTATTCTGAAGCACATGGCACAACCAGCAAACATCACAAATGAAAAGAGAAAAAAAAAAAAAGAAAAAAATCCCAGTTTCAATGGATTTTTTTCTTCAATAAAAGGCAGCCCTCAGAAAACAAGATCCACAGCAAAATGCAAATACCAAACACACACAGCACTGCGTTCTCATCCATCGTGTGTGTCTGTATATAGCCTGTGTCGCTGAGCCAATGTTAATCTCTGACTCCTGTATAAAGTACCCGCATACTAAAACACACAAAAGAAACACTACAGGTTGTGCAACAGCAAAACGAGCCCCGAGTCGTCAAAATACATACAAATCCATATATTACCAGAATTAACATACGTTACATAGGATGGATCCGATTTGGATGTTTTCTGCAAAACATCCACAGGTAACAGTCTGCAGTAGATTGCGCAGATTTTACCCTATTCACATCAACGGGGGAGATCCACAGTAAATCCTTGACAGAAAGTGGCATCTTATGGATTTAAAAATCTGCACTGCAGGTCAATTACTGTGCGGCAAGTTTCGTGGTCAGGAGACTGGAAAATTCCTTCCATGTGGCCGGTAATCCGCTGCGGATTTTCCACGTGCAAATTTGTGCAGAAAATCCGCCCTGTGAGGCAGCTGTTTATTTTCTCCTGCTCCCCCCAACACAGCCCACCTGTAAGGAATGAATGCACACGGGACTGTTTGCTGCGGATTTTCATACAGAAATCCCACAATGGATTAGGGTAGGATCCTACAGCGTATAGCTGCACGTATCTTCGCATGCTGCTATACGCCTGCTGTGGGAAGTATGCACTGGCCAGCACGTACTTCCCATAGCCCTCCAGCCCACATTCAGCCTCACTTTTCCCGGCCGGCCCATTAACATTAAACCGTACCATCATCCGCCATTTTTCTAGTGAAATACGTCGGATTGTAGATCACGTTCTAAGTTTTTTCAACTGATTTCAGATTTGAAATCCATCCTCAGAAAATCCGAGCTGTCTAGACTACAGCTCGGATTTTCTATTGAGGTCTATGGGGATAATTTACAGTAGAATTTTTGCGGATTCTAGACACCGAATCCACTTAAAAATCAGACAGTAAATCACTGACATGTAGACTTGGCCTTAAGGACCAAATGATTTTTTGCATTTAGTTCACTATCATGTTACAAGAGCCGTAGCGTTTTTTTTTTAGTTTTCTGTCGACATAGCTGTACGAGTGCTTGTTTTTTTAAGAAGAGTTATTTTTATATTTTTTTCCCACCATCTTGGGGTACATAAAACTTAATTAACTCTTTAAAGGGAGGACAGGAGAAAAAAAAAAGCGCAGGAATTTAATCAGTTTATTCAAATTACAAATTTACACTATTCGCCATATGATAAACCTACTGTGATAACTTTATTCTGTGGATTGGTACGATCATGGCAATACTGTAATTACATACTAGTGCAGCTCCAAAATTAGAATATCACTGAAAAGATAACTGATCTCAATTTAAGTTAAACAGAGAAACCCTTATATTGTATAGACTCACTACAGTATGAACTACAGGGGTTAATACATTTGTGAGCCCTATAACAAATAAAAAGATAGTCCTGGAGAACCCCTTTCCTTTCCAATGATATTCTAATTTTTGAGATGCCCTAGAAGTTTTTGGGAATATATATATATATTTTTTTTTTTTTTTACAGTTTTGTACAAAAAAAAAAAAAAAAACTATAAAAAAAAATGTAGTGTCTGTATTTCAAGATCGCTAACATTCTTATTTTTCTCGTTGACAGACCTGTGTGTGGAATTTTTTTTTTTTTTTACAGTAAAACTACATTCTGATTGGCACCATTTTGGGTTACATAAAACTTTTTGACCGTGATTGTTTTTTGGAAGGAAATTAAAAAAAAAATAAAAAAAAAATGAATCCGATTGGCAGTTTGTTTAATTTTTTTTATGCTGCTCAACATGTCAGATAAATAATGTTATAATGTTTTTGGGTGATTATGGCTGCAGTAATACCAATTATGTGCAGGTTTAACTTTTTACATAAATAGGGATTTTGTTGCAAAAAAATATTTTAAATGGAAATTCGTATATTTTTAATCTTAACTAATTTTTTTTTATTCATATATTATATGAGCAAGCGAATGAGATATATATATATATATACACACACATACAAACACACGCTAGATTTTTTTTACATTTTTTTTTATTTGTCAGTCTGCTCATATAATACAGCACATCACTTATGCAGTGCATTCTTTCAAGCCATCAGTGTAAAACTGCCAGGTATGCTACTGGCAGCGCCTAAATAGCATACACAGAAGGCCAAGCCAGGAGCCTCATTAGTCCCCCAGCTATCATGTAAACCCATCAGTTTCCTGGAACCACCATATAGGGAATGCCAAAGGGGTGAGAAAGGGAACCCGCTCCCTTAAAAACAGCTTAGATGCAATGGCCACTACTCACCGCGGCATCTAAGTGGTTAAACCGCTCGGCTGTGAGGTCTGTCCACTCTTTGCTATCACAGCAGGGTCCTGGCTGTCAGACACCCGAGTCCCGACAAAGCTTCAGCAAAACGCATGCTGGGCGCACCCTTGTGCTGCTGGTCTGTATTCAGCGATTATGTAATATTATAACATTTTTGTTTCTTTTTCTTTGGTTGTGAGTCGGAATTTATACTTCTTTGCTTTACTTACACATTGTAGGGGTATTTATATTTGCTTTATAAACCTATGTATTGTTAGTGGAAACATTATAACACTGTGCATTTACTTACATTGGGGCTTACTTTCCAGCACCCTCTTTTTATTTGCTTTTGCGTATGGTTATATGGCTATGTTCACATGGCAATGACTGGGACGTATTGCAGCTCATAACTCGCGCCGTACTGCGCTCAAATACGGGCAAAATACGTAGAAGTCGTTACGGTAATCCACAGTTCTCATAGAGGATTATGGATTACGTCTCCTCTCCCTGCTCGGCGAATACACCACGGGGGAGATAAGCGACATGTCAATTATTCACGGCGCTGAGAATAATGCATGTCTATGGGGGCCGGCGTGCTAAAGCCTCCCCCCCCAGAGCACACGGCGTAATTGCGGGCGAAATACGACCCACAATTACGCCGTGAATAAGCCGTGTGAACCCTGCCTCTGTATCTTTTACTTGGGTATTTTTTCCTCATTTTTGCCCCGCCAACAAAAGACGTATTGTAATCCTTAAGGGGTTAATGTGTTTTCCAGACAAATCTTCATAATAAACATTACTGTACACTACTATCTGTGAGATAAAACTAGCTTTGTTTCTAAATTGTAAGCAAGGAGGGCAGATAATGCAGTAAGAATTAGTCAGCAGTGATATTTGCACAGCTACCTGTCTATATACACACACACTACAACAAGCTTATCTCCCGTATTTAGCTGCCATAAACATACGGCACTAAACAGACATGTTGAGCCCCATGTCAGGATGAACTGACTCATTTACTGAGAGCCCACATCAGATTGCTGGTGGAAAGTGAAAGGCGAGTAGTTCTGAAATGAATGATCTAACATCTATCTTCTGACTCGCATCTGCAGCGCCAAATCCCTTCAAGACACCACCAATTAAAAAGTAATTACCCCCTATAGAAAAGAAAATTCTATACTATACCCGACTAGGTCAACCTCACTGGCAATCATTAGGAACCACAGGAATATCAGGTCCTCCCGTTTCCTTCCTTCAAGGCATCAAAAAATATATATATTTTTTTTAAAAAAATTGTAACAATGAAGAAAAATAACTAAAAAATGGGATTGATAGTAAAATATAAAATTAAATAGTTCCTTTAGTTAAAATAAATAAAAACACACAAGACTGCATTGTGTAGACTGAGACTATACACCGGGACAGATCACATGAATATTGGACGGGGACTCGGCAGTAACACCTAAACCGCCCCCATTCTCAATGTTAAAAAGATCAAAACCTGCAATAAAATGGCAAGTAACCTAGCCAGCTTCCCGGACCAGGACTCATTACAGCAAGCGATTGTAAGGCCGGCAGGTTTCTACTGTAATAGGTCAAATAAAAAAAATAAGAAGACTGGAGCATTTGCCACCAAAAACAATCAGCAGAACTAAAGGGCAAAAAATACTGGACAAAATAGATATTTAATAGCATGTCAGTGCAAAAAAACAATACAAACCCCACAAAACAAGATTCAGAAACTACGTAAAATAGAGACTCTGTATAGACTGAAACCATCCACATTTATTCATATACATTATATATATATAAACATATGTATGTGTTTGTGTGTATATGTATGCTTCAGTCTGTATAGGGGTGGGTATATATATATATATATATATATATATATATATATTATATATATATATATATATATAAATAA
Organism: Phyllomedusa bahiana; assembly: GCA_025379985.1. Taxonomy (NCBI): domain Eukaryota; kingdom Metazoa; phylum Chordata; class Amphibia; order Anura; family Hylidae; genus Phyllomedusa; species Phyllomedusa bahiana. The sequence goes on from JAODAL010000095.1 coordinate 100,023, forward strand.
AAAAAACACATTTTTTTTTGTGTATAGATATCTTTGTATATGTTTAAATATACACGTGTGCCAGTGTGTGTATATATCTGTGTGCTTTTGTCATTGTAGGGGTGTGTGTGTGTATATATATATATATATATATATTTTTTTTTTGTGTATAGATATCTTTGTATATGTTTAAATATGCACATGTGCCACGGTGTGTGTGTGTATATATATATCTATCTATATATATATATATAGATATGTGTGCTTTTGTCATTGTAGGGGTGTGTGTATATATTTACTGTGTAGATATCTTTGTGTATATAAAAACGTATGTGTGCTTCTGTCTGTATATAGGATATCTATCTACACCTATACAGACAGAAGCGCGCATATATATATATATATATATATATATATATATAAACACAAATACACACGCACACACGTATACATATATACATACACTCATATATATATATATATATATATATATATATATATACACACATACATACACACTAGATATATATATATATATATATCTCTAGCATATATATATATATATATACACATACAGACACACATATATATTATAGTGCGTAGATATCTTCATATATGTTTGTATGTGCGCCTCTGTGTGTATATAAATATGAATGTGTGCTTTTGTCTGTAAACAGGGTGTGTGTGTATGTATATATATTATATATATATATATTATATATAATATATATGCGCTTCTGTCTGTATAGGGGGATATATATATATATGCGCTTCTGTCTGTATAGGGGATATAATATATAATATATATATGCGCTTCTGTCTGTATAGGGGGATATATATATATATATATGCGCTTCTGTCTGTATAGGGGGATATATATATATGCGCTTCTGTCTGTATAGGGGGATATATATATATATATATATGCGCTTCTGTCTGTATAGGGGGATATATATATATATATATATGCGCTTCTGTCTGTATAGGGGGATATATATATATATATATATATATATATATATATACATACATAAATACACACACACACACACACATGCATATTTATATACACAAAGATCTACACACATCGCTATAGACAGCAGCACACATACATGTTTATACACACACACACACACACACGAGTATATTCTATACACAGTGTATTACTCCATTTCCCTGTCTCTTCCGTATACTTATGACATTTCTGCACATTAAAAGAATATTTAAACTTAAGGAATTTGCAAAAAACTCTCTCTCCTCTCCGTCCCAGTGTCAGCAATGCAGCTCGCCCGGTGATGAGGTCTCCGATCCGCAGCACAGCGCTCCATTTCTGAGCTCATACACCGAGGCGCTGCTCCGTAGTAATAGCCGGGCTAAGCTCCCGCACGTCGGTCCATAGGAGCGGCGAGCTCAGCCTCCTCTGCTGTACAGGACACTGCCAGCCCTGACGGAGAGGCCAGCCTGCGAGGCGGCAGCACAGCCAGCATCACCGGAGCACCTGCTGCCCTGTCATCCGGGACTCAGATGAGCACACCGCGGCATCTCCGGCGGAGCAGCACAGTGACGGCTGCAGGACGGAGCCACTGTGTATCAGCACAGAGACTACTCGTGTCCACAGCGCTCACCAAGCAGCCGACACGGATTATATACATGGAGTACACACATCCGCTATATACCACAACCATGCTGCCTAACCAGCCGGGACCCCCGTGTACACCGGCAGCGGTGCCCAGCAGCCGGGACCCCCGCGTACACCAGCAGCCGGGACCCCCGTGTACACCATGAGCAGCGGTGCCCAGCAGCCGGGACCCCCGTGTACACCAGCAGCGGTGCCCAGCAGCCGGGACCCCCGCGTACACCAGCAGCCGGGACCCCCGTGTACACCATGAGCAGCGGTGCCCAGCAGCCGGGACCCCCGTGTACACCAGCAGCGGTGCCCAGCAGCCGGGACCCCCGCGTACACCAGCAGCCGGGACCCCCGTGTACACCATGAGCAGCGGTGCCCAGCAGCCGGACCCCGTGTACACCAGCAGCGGTGCCCAGCAGCCGGGACCCCCGTGTACACCATGAGCAGCGGTGCCCAGCAGCCGGGACCCCCGTGTACACCATGAGCAGCGGTGCCCAGCAGCCGGGACCCCCGTGTACACCATGAGCAGCGGTGCCCAGCAGCCGGGACCCCCGTGTACACCATGAGCAGCGGTGCCCAGCAGCCGGGACCCCCGTGTACACCATGAGCAGCGGTGCCCAGCAGCCGGGAAACCCCCGTGTACACCATGAGCAGCGGTGCCCAGCAGCCGGACCCCGTGTACACCATGAGCAAGCGGTGCCCAGCAGCCGGGACCCCCGTGTACACCAGCCAGAATCACTGTGTGCACCAAAAGCAGTGTACCATAGTATTTCTCCCAACAACTATACGGTCATATTATCATGTCCATCAGTAGCAGTATATAGTCATATCACTCTGTGCGTCCGCTATATGGCAATATTATCATACACATACAGCCATACTATCAGGTCAATAAACTAGCAGTACACAGCCATGTTATCCTGCCCATCGGCCAGCAGCATACACTATAAAGCGTCAATGAAATAGTAATTCAGATACATTACATAGCGTGTATATAGTTTATACATATACAATTATATTGTGTCCATTAACAAATCGCGTCCACCAACCTGCACTGCAGTCACTAAATATCTCCCATTGAAAAGTATAAACAAGTGTGAATCCCAACTAGAAACATACACATTCTACAGTCTTCATTAAGTATAAATACCCATCTTAGCCGAGATATATATATATATATATATATATATATATATATATATAATATATATATATATATATACACACACACACACACAAGTTTGTAAAAAGGTGAAGAAAGTGGAGCTTTATTCCATATCCACAGGCGACATTTCGGCTCCTGATAGAGCCCTTTTCTATTAGGAGCCGAAACATCACCTGTGGATATGGAATAAAGCACTTTTTTCCGAACTTTCGCGAGTGCTGCAAGGTTTTGTCATTTATGTACACATTGACCTGTGACAGAGGCCTCATGTTTGCTAGCACCCACCTTCATATTGATTATAGGGAATGCTACCCATTTTTCAAACACACAGATATATACACACACATATACATACATACATACACACCTATGTATGAATAGACTGCTATGCCGGGGCTCCTGCTATGTAATGACAGCAGTGGACACTAGAACATGGGGTTCTACATGGACCTGCACCAAAACACACCTCCTGGTATCCACCAACTGGAGATTACTACTGCACAATGGTCATCAGGTAGCAGTAGTGTCTCCGCACTGCAGCTGTATATAGGCCTCATGCTTCGCCCAGCACTGACATGTTCTACTGGCAATAGCTAGCGTAGCACATTAAGACTATGCACAGGACAGTTCTCATGAAGCAGCAGTAAACACATAAGTACAGCGGATATAACTACACTGTGCAAGAAGTATATGCACAAATTACAGCCATTACCAACAGTGTATATACAGCAATTACCCTACATGAAACACCACCATATACATTCTACAGGGGGCCCAGTATGCAGCGGTACACCCCCTCCTACAGGGGGCGCACGCCCCCTATAAGGGGTCCACCATCCAGCGGCGCACCCCCCCTATAAGGGGTCCACCATCCAGCGGCGCACCCCCCCTATAAGGGGTCCACCATCCAGCGGCGCGCCCCCCTCCTACAGGGGGCCCACCATCCAGCGGCGCGCCCCCCCCTACAGTGGGCCCACCAGCCAGCGGCGCCCCCGCCCGCCAGTGGGGCCACCATCCAGCGGCGCACCCCTCCTACAGTGGGCCCACCATCCAGCGGCGCACCCCTCCTACAGTGGGACCACCATCCAGCGGCCCACCCCACCGACAGTGGGACCACCAACCAGCGGCGCACACCTCCTACAGTGGGCCCACCATCCAGCGGCGCACCCCTCCTATAAGGGGCCCACCATCCAGCGGCGCACCCCTCCTAGAAGGGGCCCACCATCCCGCGGCGCACCCCCCCTACAGTGGGCCCACCATCCAGCGGCGCACCCCCCCCCTATAAGGGGACCACCATCCAGGCCGCACCCCCCCCCTATAAGGGGACCACCATCCCGCGGCGCACCCCCCCCATATAAGGGGACCACCATCCAGCGGCGCACCCCCCCCTATAAGGGGACCACCATCCAGCGGCGCACCCCCCCTATAAGGGGACCACCATCCAGCGGCGCACCCCCCCCTATAAGGGGTCCACCATCCAGCGGCGCACCCCCCCTATAAGGGGTCCACCATCCAGCGGCGCACCCCTCCTATAAGGGATCCACCACCATGTATAATACAATATTCTAGTACCTGTAATATGCATCACTGTATACAGCTCTACTGCAGGTGGATGCGATACAGCCTCTGCTGTGTGTCCCTTAGCATGATAAGAGGACGTGTAACCTGGCACAGAAGCCCCCACACAGCTCCCGCCACCTGTGGGGATATAGGTGGCCTGTATACACTGCACATACGAGCGTTTCAGCCAGTGGTGCCTCTACACACGTCCAATTACCAGAGAGAGTGTAATCTCCACAAGTAGCAGGATGGCTCACAGGTGAGAGCGACATCACTACACACCCAGAAAGTATCACTAAGTGTGTAACAGTGACAGCCAACCCCAGAGACTCCGAGTGTGTGTAATAATGGTGGCCACTCCAGAGGAGGAAGCACCAGCACACAGTAACCCGCCGCTGCCTCCCCCACGTAGCTGGATCCGCACTCCCCTCAGCAGCGCTCTGAGGTCCGCTCTCTGGCTGCTCCCCTTGTCCTCGCACTAGAGTGGGGCGCACCACTGCGCGTGTGGGGGAGCCGCGCTGACAGTTGCAGGTACGGGGATGTATAGAGGAGATGACAGCGCAGCTGCCTCCCCCTCGCAGTGACAGATGCACCCGCCCACCCCCCTCGCTGTCCCGCTCAAACTGAAACATTCAAACGGCAGGGGCCGGTGTCCGCGCGGGGGATTTTTCACAATTTTTCCCTTATTTTTCCTCGCTCCTGACAGTTTCTATTCCGTGACTTAGAGGCGGGAGCGCGGCCCCGGAGCTGTCACCTCACACGGAGGGAGGACACGGCGGAGCCCCGCTCATGACAGCTCCTATGCGTAGTGCGAGCGCCCTCCCTTACCTCAGTGCCAGCCCCGTGGAGCGGGCGCGGCGTCCCCTCAGTGCTGGGCGCAGGCTGTCACACGGCTCCCGGACAGCTCCGCTCCACTCAGGACTCGAAAATGGCGCCGACAGCGCAGAGCTCCTCATTCAAATTCGTTAGTGCCAGCCCCAGGGCATGCCGGGAACTAGTCCGGCTGTCACAGGGGCCCCGCCCACCGCTGCCTGGAGCCCCGCCCGGACCGGTAGAGCGGGAGTCCGGCGGTCGTCCCCCAGTGTACGGACCCGGGTGAGGAGACAGAGCGACACCGTGCACTTGCCGCACAGCAGAAGGAAGAGGGGGGCTGCTTCAGGGGCAACGAGCTGCAACCTGTGGCAGTGGCGCAGCTGTGAGAGTATTACTCCCAGCATGGCGCCTATTCTCCAACCCCGAGCACGCCAGCTGCTGATACTACAACTCCCAGCATGGCCTGATGCCTGGTCTCTTAAGCCCAAGCACTCCAGCTTCTGTGATACTACAACTCCCAGCATGGCGCCTGTTCTCCAACCCCGAGCACCGCCAGCTGCTGATACTACAACTCCCATCATGGCCTGACCTCTGTTCTCTAACCCCGAGCACTCCAGCTGCTGATACTACAACTCCCAGCATGCCCTGTTCTCCAACCCAGAGCATGCCAGCTGCTGCTACTACTACTACAACTCCCAGCATGGCCTGATGCCTGGTTTCATAAGCCCAAGCACTCCAGCTTCTGTGATACTACAACTTCCAGCATGGCCTGACGTCTGTTCTCTAACCTCAAGCACATACAGCTACTGATACTACAACTCCCAGCATGGCCTGAGCGCTTGTTCTAATCCCGAGCACTCCAGCTGCTGATACTACAACTCCCGGCATGCCCTGTTCTCCAACCCAGAGCATGCCAGCTGCTGCTACTACTATAACTCCCAACATGGCCTGATATCTGTTCTCTAACCCTGAGGACTCCAGCTGCTGCTACTACTACAACTCCCAGCATGGCCTGATGCCTGTCTCGTAAGCCCAAGCACGCCAGCTGCTGATACTACAACTCCCAGCATGGCCTGACCTCTGTTCTCTAACCTCCAGCACATCCAGCTGCTGCTGCAACAACTCCCAGCATGGCCTGACGCCCTGTTCTCCAACCCCGAGCACGCCAGCTGCTGTTACTACTACAACTCCCAGCATGGTCTGACATCTGTTCTCTAACCCCGAGCACATACAGCTACTGTGATACTACAACTCCCAGCATGGCATGAGCCCCTGTTCTCTAACCCCGAGCACTTCAGCTGCTGCTATTACAACTCCCACCATGGCCTGACATCTGTTCTCTAACCCTGAGGACTCCAGCTACTGCTACAACTCCCAGCATGGCCTGAGCGCTTGTTCTCTAACCTCGAGCACTCCAGCTGATGATACTACAACTCCCAGCATGGCCTGACCTCTGTTCTCCAGCACTCCAGCTGCTGTGATACTACACCTTCCAGCATGGCCTGACATCTGTTCTCTAACCTCAAGCACATCCAGCTACTGCTACTACAACTCCCAGCATGGCCTGACCTCTGTTTTCTAACCCCGAGCACTCCAGCTGCTGTTACTACAACTCCCAGCATGGCCTGACATCTGTTCTCCAGAACACCTGCTGCTGTGATACTACAACTCCCAGCATGGCCTGATCGCTTGTTCTCTATCCCCGAGCACTCCAGCTACTGATACTACAACTCCCAGCATGGCCTGACAACTGTTCTCCAGTACACCTGCTGCTGTGATACTACAACTCCCATCATGGCCTGACATTCTGTTCTCCAACCCCGAGCACTCCAGCTGCTGCTACTACTACAACTCCCAGCATGGCCTGACATCTGTTCTCTAATCCCCAGCACTCCAGCTGCTGTTACTACAACTCCCAGCATGGCCTGACACCTGTTCTCCAGCACTCCAGCTGCTGTGATACTACAACTCCCAGCATGGCCTGACGCCTGTTCTCCAGCACTCCACCTCCTCTGATACTACAACTCCCAGCATGGCCTGACCCCTGTTCTCCAGCACACCCGCTGCTGTGATACTACAACTCCCAGCATGGCCTGATGCCCTGTTCTCTAACCCCGAGCACTCCAGCTGCTGCAATACTACAACTCTTGTCTGCAGTCCTGTCATAGGGAGGACAATCGGTGACCAGAACACTGCAGCAGCGCTGTCCTATCACTTATAGGCCAGGGTCCTGCTTGCTGCAGGGCCCATGTGTAAAGCACAGCAATGTGCAGGGGATGAACTCCGCACAGGAGCCGGCACCATACTCCCTTCCTGCCAGTAGGACATAAATATATGCAAAATGTCGGAAAGGGATCAACAAGGCATTATGGGAAAGGAGCTGAGACCCACTGGTTCTTTGGAAAGCAAGAAGGGATATTTAGCCAAGCCAGCATCACTCATCTGTATACAGCCGTTTCGGGGTCTTGCCCCTCTTCAGTACAGAGCAGAGCGATGCTAACTTGGCTGAGTGGGAGGCAATGAGTAGCTCAGAAAGGGATTAAAGCAGAGATCGTACGACTTGCTGGGGGAAAAAAAAGGCATCAGGAAAACCACTTAAAAAAATTTCTAAAAAACACATAAAAAATGTCCTCCAAGTGTGAATGTTTCATATGTTCCAGATATTTTACTTCATATCAAGTACACAGCAGCAGTGGGACACTCTGCCTCTGACGTCTGAACATTCAGCCTCACCTTATCCCTTACAGACATAAAAAGTTTTAGAAATGACATTTTTCCAGATCAGATAGAAGAAATTCTGGAATTGTCCAAAAAAAAAAAAAAAAATCCAGTTTAGCCCAGTTGCTGCTCCTTGCCTTTCAAAAGAACTTTATTTTGCTGCCTGGATTTCAGGACAACTGTAAATAACATAATGTAGAGGGTTATTCATCATTACTGAAGTTCAGCTATGGAGGACGGAGTCTGGTCATGGACCGAAGTGTTCTCCTCATTCACAGATCTGCATTGGCCAAAGCGATATAATGGGCTGATATCCAAATCCCAAAATATATAATAAGTTGGTCCAGTTAGTTCGATGCAAAGAGAAAGGGAGGAATTGGGTCCGGCCAGTGCTACTGCTCCCATATCTTCAGCCTCATCACATGAGGAGTGTAATTGATGACATGGAGCAGGCAAAGCGCTGCCCCAGGGGAAAAGATTCCGCTCCCATAGCAAATTGAACAGATTTCAGAAAAAAAATGTCATTTGCTTTCAAAGTAGAAGAGTTCAACCGTTCATCAGAACTGACTGTGGCTGAGGCAATTCCTTTATACCCTGACATTGTTAGAGATGTTGCCCCTGTGGTCACCGCTTTGCCCCTAACCCAAGCTAGTGTAGAGAGGCCGTTCTCTAGCCTGGAAATAATGAGATCAGATGTGAGGTCATGTATGCAGGATCTGATGGAGGCGATACTATTTCTCAGAACAAATTCATAGACTCCACCTATGTTATTCAGGACGATTTTGTAGAAAAGTTAACTTCCCACTTACTGCAGCGTTCTACAGATTAGAATTAAAAAAAAAAAAGTGTGTTCTAAAGTTGTATCCAATAAATATATTTTACACGGACAAAGGGTAACAAGATTTTGAACTTTTCGACTCCATATTTCACCATCCACTACAGCTTTGAACGTGAGACTCCCATCATTTTATAGACAATCATCTTGGCTCTCATACATGACTTTGACCTGCAACTATTTAGCATCTGCTTAGTTCTGTTCATAAAACCACTCTAAACAAATAAACCATAAAAATCGTACATAAATACAAAAATACATATAAATGGACTTAGTGAACCATTCAATATTGACACATTAAATCGTGTCTTTTGTTGAAGCCGTCGGGATCTTGTGGCTAATCTAAAGATGCGCCAGGCTTTTCTAGCCAGAGGTTTCCTTCTATGATAACCAATAATCACGAACCAGCTCATGAACGTTGAAAGGCAAAAGGAAAGTAGACGGAATCCAATGCTTTGTTAAAACTCCATCATTCATGTTTATTGTTTCATTGCAAATGTAAAAAGTCTGTACAAAACATCCTATATGAGAGACCTCCAGTACGGGCTATTCATGCAAGCTGATGGACCGACGCATTTCGGGTCATGTGACCCTTACTCATGGTCCAGCTGTTTAAATAAGCCCAACAATGACGTAACGTCCTATCGGCATTTTAAAAAACATTAACATACATAAACCTGTGCATATTAATCAAAACAAGATACACTATATAAAATACTAAATACTATAATATAACAAGCTTGCAAACTTACTTTAATAATGATACTGAATGTCCTTTCCGATATCTGACAGATCTCCTGCTATGATCCCCTCCCCTGACCGGTCTATTAACTCGTTCAATACCTGAAACAACCTAAAGCTAGCAGTGTTCCCACCATGTACCTCCACAAAATGGAGGCCGTGGAAATACCCACACTCAATGGTTTTTGACCATCAGAGAGGTGCTTACATAGCCTCACCTTGAGGGCAGTTGTTGTACACCCTACATATTTTAACCTACATGTAAGGCATATTAAATATACTACATATCTCGTATTACAATTTATGTAGGAAGAAATATCGAAGCGTTCACCATTTCCTGTAGAAAAAAAACAACTTTTTTGTAACCTCCATGTGTTCACATGCGGCACAGCGGACATGACCACTCTTCTAGGAACCCTTCGTAGACAACCAATGGAGTTCTACAAGAAAAGAGACGAGGAGATGGAAGAGATCCTAACGTAGGACCCCTTTTCAGATACATACCGAATATTCTCACTTGTAACTACATCTGTAACAATCTTTTTCTTCTTGTTACTACAAATTACAACCTCTTCTCATATTCCTTAATAGTTCAGTGTGTTATTAGGCTGATTCCCAATTTAAAGGTCACTGGTCGAGCAGCCATGAAGATTCCCCAGGAAGAGAAGCAACATCATCCAGCTCATCGATAGCATCTCTGGGCCAACAAAATTGCCAAACTGCATCATGTGAGGCTCTTACAGCTGGAAGAATAGGAAATGAAGTTCATCCATTCGTTCAAAAACCAAGAGGTGACGTCCAGGCAAAATATCAATCAACAAGTCGGCTCATCACAAGGTCTATCAGTGCTAACGGGACAGACCCGGCAGTGGAGGCGACTCATATGCTTTGTAAGGACGTGTTCACACTGCGTTTTTGGATCCATGTTGGATCTGAAAATCGCATCCAAAAACGCAGCGGTCGATTAGATCCTAAACGGATCGAACTCGTATCCAACATGCAGCTGCGTGTTTGGATGCAGCAGGATCGCACCCTATAGTTTTAAATAGGGCTCCTGTTGCGTCTTTCGGACCAAAAATAGTCACATCAATATTTGGAACAGATCTGAAAGACGCTATGAGACATGCATCGGCGTATGTTTACACGGACAGATCACAGATGTCCATGCAAGCCCCGTGCAACACACGTTACACAGGTCTGGAATAACGGCCCGAAAAAAGGTGAAGAAACCTCCACTTCAGTCCCGTCATAAGCAGCGTTGGCAAAGAGTTTGCAAAAAAGTATGAAAAATGGAAGAAGATTGGAAACGGGTGATTTGGAGCAATGAGATGAAAGTCAATAGACCGGGCTCTGATGGGGGAGAATGGGTTTGATAGAATGGGGCTAAGGAATCAAGAAATTGAAGAAACTGTCAGATTCAGTGGAGAAAGGCTGAGGGTTGTTTCACAACCAAAGGTGTTGGATACTTGACCAGGATTGATGGTGACCTCAATGCTGAGCTATATGTGAGGGTCCTACAAGGTGAGTTACTTCATACACACGAGTACTATGGGAATGAAAAGGACGGCATAGTGTTCCAGTAGGACAACGACCTGAAGCAGACGTCAAGGTTGGAGAAGGAAGGGTTCAATGACAATGAAGTAGAGTTGCTGTATTGGCCTCCACAGTCCCCAGACCTCAACCCAATCCAACACTTGTGGGAAGAGTTGAAGAAAAAGCTGTATTTGTATCCAAGTCCAGTCTGCACCAATATTGAGAAAGTCTAGAACAGACCTGTAACCAGATTTTGGTGCAGACATGCTTGAATCTGATCCAGAGCCCAGAAAGATTCAGGCAGTGCTGAAAGCCAAAGGTGGATTTACCAAATACTAACACAATAATAAAAAATTACATTTAGATTTCTTGGTGCATAACAGTAACAATGCAGTTACCGGAAAGAATTTGCAGAACTCAGCAAATGCCAAATACTTGCAAGTAAAATTTATGTATAAGATAGGTAAGATGATTGTCTATAAAATTAGGGTGGTCTCATGTACAAAGCTGTAGTGGATGCTAAGTTATGGAGCCTGAAAGTCAAAAGATCAAAACATTGTTACCCTTTTGCTTGTCAGTGTCTGTTCTACTTAAATTGCTTGATTATTGTATCATAAGTAGAGATGAGCAAGCAGTAAAAACTTAGAACAGTGGTAGTGTTCGGTTCTAGATTTGAGTTTAACTTCTTGCACCAGGGCCCAAGACCTTCAAGTTACGCCTCTGCTTGTAAGCTTTGTACTTTGTGATATATGTGGTGGCAGCAAGAACATCCCAATGGGGAAATGGTGGTTCACCTGGCAGGGGCGTAGTTATAGGGGGTGCAGCAATAGCAGCTGCTATGGGGCTCTGCATCCTGAGGGGGCCCAAAAGTCTCTTTGACTTACAGGAGATTAGGAGATTGTGTTATACAAATACTGAACCCCCTTTTCTCCACTCAGAATAATTTTCACCAACCAAACACTATTTAGAATGTATTTCTTTGTATAGGAGAATTGGAGATTGTATGTTATACAATTACTGAACCCTGAAAAGTGCAAAAATAAAACTTTTGGCACCGAGTATGATTTAGTAAATCCAAGCACCCTGTATAATATATATCCATGTATCTGAGAGTTAGGCGTTAGGCTCTGTCTACACTGCACAGAAAAACGTCCGTTTTTTCAGCGTTTTTCGTTTTCTAAAAACGCTGGAAAAACGCCTGTAATCATCTCCCATAGACTCTAATGTAAAACCCTCCCGCTCTACACGTTGCTTCTTTTTTCTGCTCGTTTTTTTTACTGGTCGTATTTTGCAACATGATCTAAAAAACACCAGAGCCGGGCAGAAAATTTACTACAGGAGTCTATGTAAAGCGCCGGACGTCTTTTTGGCGCGCTTTTCGCTGCGTTTTTTGCCGCGATTTTTCAATGAAAACCCTCCCAGGAGACCCAAGTCCCACCTATAGTGGGTGTAACAAAGGTTATATCTTATCAAATTTGCATACAAGTGTCTGATGAGTCCTTTTTTGTACATTTTGTAATTAAATTGATCATGCTTTGGTCGCTAACGATTTTTGCGCAATTCATATTTTTTTCGCTAAAAATACGTTTTTTTTTTTTACAGATTTTGGCATAAGAATCTTTTTTTTTTTTTTTTTTTTTTACAGATTTTGATGCTAAAATCCTTTTCTAAACATATTTTGGCGCTAATAAAGTTATCTTGCTACTGATGCTGAGAATACGTTTTTTACGGATTTTGGCGCCAGAATCCATTTTTTACGTTTTTTGGCACTAAAATAATTTTTTTTTTTTACAGATTTTGGGGCTACTAATGTTATCTCGCCTCTGACGCCAAAAATACGTTTTCTTTTACAGATTTTGGCGCTAATAAAGTGATCTAGCTTTTGACGCAAATAAATAAATTTTTTTACGGATTTCGGCGCCAGAATCAGTTTATTGACGGATTTGGGGGCCAAGATCAATATCTTCAAAAATGTAGGCGCTAATAAACTGATCACGCTTCTGACACTAAAAATATTTTCTTTTTACGGAATTTGGCGCAATAATGCGTTTTTTGGGATTTTGGCCGCTAAAATCCTTTTCTTTACAGATTTTGACGCTTATACAGTTATCTTGCTGTATGCAAAGGTAATGTGGGTTTTTGTGGATTTTGGTGCAAAAATCTGGTGCAAAATTTAATAAAGTAGGAGCACGCAGCAGCAGCACACAAAGGACAATGTGCTCACAGTGGCTACAGTGATCTAAAGAAAGTGACTACTTAGCATGTTAACTCCACCTGTAGGGTGTAGTTTACATCCCATGGCTTAATTTGTGCATACATTAAAAAGCAGAGCAAAGACACTCCAAAAAAACGCTTCAAAAAACGCTCCAAAAAATGAAAAAACGCGCCAAAAAACGGACGTTTTTTTCAGCTGCTTTTGACAGGCAGTGGACAGAAAACTCAGTTTCATGAACGTTTTTAGTCATTCGTTTTGAGGTCGTTTTCTGTCCACTGCCGGGGAGACATAGCCTTACGTGAGCCTGCAAATGTCGTCAAATAACAGCTTCTGAGTGTGGGAAGGATGCAGCCAGCAATACCAAACTCCCTATCTATTGATGTCTATGGAGAGGAAAATGCTATCTAACTAACTAAGAGCAGCCTGTACAGTACAGAGAGTGAGCTGAAAATGGCGTTCACAAGGTAATACAGTGAAATATATAGAACGTGGTCATGTGATTTTAGCAGCCAATGAGAGCCCTACACCTCAGCGATGACATTTTGACACTTCTCTGTGCTCTGAAAAATGGCGTGTCAAACTAGAACTTTACTCGAACGAACAGTAAGGCCGTGTTCACATGGCTTATTCCCAACGGATTTGTGAGCCGTATTGAGCTCACAAATCCGCCGTGAATAAGGGGCGGGGCCGGAGCGCGGCGGGGGTGCCGCTCCCGGCCCCATAGACAATGCATTGTTTACGGCGCGTACGCGCCGTAAATAAAGTGCATGTCCGTTTATCCCCGCCCGGCGGATTCGCCGAACGGGGAGGAGCGACGGAATCCACTGTTCTCTATGAGAGCAGTGGATTACCGTAATAACAGGGACGGATTGGCGCCGTACTGCAGCACAAATCTGGCGCGGAGTACGGCGCCAATCCGTGCCCAAATAAGCCATGTGAACGAGGCCTAAAATGTTCGGTTCGAGTTCTTAAAAATCGAGAGGTTCTACTAGAACTTAACTTTTCTAGAACAGTTCGACCAACACTAATCATAAGGTGATAAACAGCCGGATGTTACCATTTTACTACAGTAAAGTTATCACTTAAACATGCGCCGTGTATGAGGAAATAGAAGTCAGGGCTGTGGAGTTGGTAAGCCAAAGATCTAAGGAGTGGGCTGAATTTTCCTTAAAAAGGGGGGGGGCGGCAATGTACCTTGATCGTATAGTCAAAAGTGCATACGTTTGGTCACAGCTTGCATTTGGATACTGTCTGAATTAAAGTCTATGCCTGACATATGCAAACGTTTACATACGCTTGTGTACGTTTATCATGGTCTACGTTTCTACTCCAAAACTTATCCAAGTGCAACATTGGAAATACGCTGTGTGAACGATTGTTCAATAGTCTGCACCTGTGTAACTTCTGCCAGCACTGGGGCCTATTTTTTGGGGGGGGGGGTTTCCATTTACTGGGATTTTTGACATGCCTCTGTAGCAGTACGCATGGCCTTTCCACTGTGACTTATAATTTCCCTTTTTCTGTGTATTTCCTGTAAAGTTACTGTAGGGACTCGCAAAACAATGAGGACCCTCGACACGGTTCATGAGCTTTCGTATTTTGGCCAAAAAGATCGATTCTTATCTCATGTTTGATATTTTTTCAGGATGCAGTCTGGCCCTGTGATATGGGGAGCAGTATTTTGTGATAGGCAACACACCTGATTGCATATTATAGGTGTCAGCAATAGGTAAAGAGTCTGCACTCCTGGCACCCTCGAGCACTGTGATCGATATGTGATTGTAAGGGTGCCTTCACATGGAGCGTTTCTGGTGCAGTTTTAGGTGCTTTTTTGCAGAAATGCACAGCATTAATTAAAAAAAAGTGTCAAAAATGCTCCGTGTGAAAGCACCCTGAGGGTATGTTCACACGGCTTAAATTGCGGCGCATTTCGCAGCGTACTGCGCTCTAATACGAGCGAAATGCGCCCCAATCATTACGGTAATCCATAGTTCTCATAGAGAACTATGGATTACGCCTCCTCTCCCCGGACGTACAAAACGATCGTATTGTACGTGCAGGGAGATAAGTGAAATGTCATATATAATAGTAATATATGTCTATGCATGTCTATGGGGCTGGCGGGGAGTACGCGCCGATCAGCGTGACTCCCGAAGACACGGCGTAATTGCGGGGCATACTGTACGCCCCGTAATTAAGCCGTGTGAACATACCCTAACACTAGCAATCTTCCCAGATAGCAAAAAAACCCGCAATTTTTGCAAATACCTGGACGAAAAACACTTTTGTTCATCATAAAAAAAAAACGGTAGATTCCGACAGTTCTTGTCCGATTCTGTGTGTCTCCATCATTAGATGCGAAATCAGCCCAGTTAGTGACTTGTCACTGGAAGGATATATTGGCACAATGGATTTTTCAGATGAAAATAGTATATTTCAGCTGCAGATTCCCTGGTAATTCGAAAGCAGATCCATGGATTTGTGCAGTTCATTGGCACTTCAATTAACCCCTTTTAATATTAATCAATTTTTCCCCATAATGCAGATTTCAAATGCACACTGAAAAAAATGCAGAATATATGAACCACATCACCATTCCCACTGAAATGAATAAGGCTATGTTCACACGGCTTATTCTGGGACGTATTTCAGCCCGTAATTACGCGCCGTACTGCGTGAATTACGGGCTGAAATCTGTCCCAGTCATTACGGTAATCCACAGTACTCAGAGAACTATGGATTACGTCTCCTCTCCCTGCTCGCACAATACGCCGCGGGGGGAGAGAAGTGACATGTCAATTATTCATGACGTATACGCGCCGAGAATAATGAAAGTCTGTAGGGCCGGCGGGGGGCCTGCCGCCCGGCCCCGTACACACGGCGTAATTGCGGGGCGAAATACGTCCCGCAATTAAGCCATGTGAACAAAGCCAAACAGGTAAATTTTTAGCATAGCATACCTGTGAAAAATGGGCCAGTAGTAGGAGGCTGCTGCTGGGTCTAACTATATCCAAGGGTATGTTACAATGAGTAAGGATCCAACAAAACAACTAGCTTAATATAACTAGTAGAATATCTCAGATGCTTACATGCAGTCTAGTGGCGCGCAGTCTTGAGTAAGTTTACACAATTAGAAATACACTAAAAAATGGTGTTGGAAGGACATCATAAAAGAAGCTGCAGCACTCCAATTTTGTTTAAAGGGGTTGTCTCACTACAAGGATTGCTTTTTATGTTAAAGATCTTGTAAAAACAAGTAACTTTGCAATATATGTCCATTGCCTGTGTCCTACCTATTCTGAGATATCCCCTCTTGTATGGGCTGCATCAGCTCCTCAGGTCGCTATAGTTACAGACCTGTTTGATCTCTCCTGATAGGCTGCCAGCGCTGGTTTCTATAGCGACAGACCTGGCTTCTACTGTAGCCTAGTGGAAGCCAGTATATACGCCCCTGAATTCAAAGTGAAACCAAGAAAACAGGACTGAGGTAAGATGAATCAATGTAGTGAGACAACCCCTTTAATTTCAAAAGTGAGGACAGTTCTGATCTTGACTTGTTTATACAAGCCTCCCTAGGTTACAGCTCACCTCTCTGTTCTAGCATTGGCCATCTGGTGAGGTCACTCCCTGCTGTGTCGTGTCAGCGTAAGGGAGCTTGCTTCTCACTCTCTAATCTTATCTTTCTACTGAGAAAAACCTACATAGGCTGAGAAGTGAAAGCAAAGGCTTATCAGTAAAATAAAAGCTAATCTTGTTAGAGATAATTCGTTTTTATCCGGTGCTCAGTCCGTCTGTGGGGTGACATCACTATCTGCTCAAATCAGTTAAAGTATGGTGGTAGAAACCTGTGTGCACTCGAGCACATAAAAACGCTCTTATCTCGTAAGTAGTAAAGTAAAATCTATTGACAAATTTATTTAGCAAAAATCTTCATTTAATGGTCCCTTCATGTGAAAAGCCAATCATTGTAGTGAGAAACCTCTTTAACCCTTTAGATCCCAAGAATCCCTGTACCATCCTGTCAGGTCTGCAGTACACACAAGCATGTACTTACAAAGGTAACAGAGTTCGCAGCACTTAAAGGGGTGTTATCGTTTCATTAAATGGTCTTCAGAATAAGAGGACAGTGAAAACAAGCAACTTTGTAATTGGATGTCATTAGCAAAGCTGCCTTGTTCTCACAGTGTCCCTTATCTTGTGTTTTTATTTACACTGATATCCAGTGTGGGTCTAATCCCTCCTGATCCCTTCTCCTTGTAATTCACTAGCTGAGAGCTCATTTACATTCTGTACAGCCCCTGGGTCGATTCACGGAGCTGTGTCTCTGACTCAGAGTTAGGGGCCGTAGCATTTTCTGTCTCCACACCTAGCAGAAACAGACTGCAGCAGATTGTACAATGAGAAAACATGACAGTTTTGTCCCTGTGCCTAACTCTCCTGCATAGACGCAGATCTGTGTCGTTCTTAGAAAGCTGTAATACATCTCCAGCTGTGAGAGATCAGTGCTCAGATTAGATTGACTGCAGCCTGTGGTATGTATACAGCTCTTATAAAATAAGACTGCATAGAGAGAGACACAGTGATATGTGGACTCAGAGGGGAGGGGAGGAGGGGGGGGGGAGTCTCAGGCCAGCAGTGAAGGGGGGGATGATGTCATCCAGCTGGAAGGGGAAGAAACGCCCCTGCATTCACAGAGCTGAGAAGCTAAGAGCAGTGTGAATGAGCCGAAGTAAGGAAGCGATACATCCCCTTTAAGTTTCTCTCTGTCACTAAAGGTTTCTCTCATGACAAAATACAGCTCACATTAAAGGGGTTTTGCCATGAAGTGAGTTCCTTACCTATTATCTCATGCTGAGTCATGAACGGCTGCAGGGGTGAGGGGGAGTGGGGTGAGCAGAGTGCGAGGAAGAAGGGAGCGTCTGCAATGTTTACTCAAATAATTACATTACAACCAGTGGATTATCTATACAAAAGACACAGCCTCATACACTGCAATTTCTCCCCAGCCCCTTGCAAGCTCCTTCATGCTCCCTGTCATATAAGAAGGGCAAACAGGCAGGCACGGCCAGATCAGCTCCTGTCAGCTCCTCTGGTCGTGTCTAATGTAAACTTTCAGGACACTAAGGGGGACTGAGCAATGCTGTAGCTCTCACAGGCATCACTTTTTGTAATCACATATTTAGAAAAGGGATTAAATACCCATTTTGGAGGATCCCACGTCAACATTACATCGTGGCAAAACCCCTTTAATAGCCAGACATCCTGCTTGGACAGTATCATTGTGTTTCACAACCCCTCCATCACCAGTGTTCCTCTAAGGCTAAGTCTACACAGCACCGGTGTCACATCGGATTTACGGCGGATTCAGTACATAGAATCTGCCAAAAATCCAACTGTACCCAGCAATGTGTAAACCGCACTGCAAAATCCGGGCTGTAGTCTATACACAGATCCCAGCAGATTTTCAAACCTGCTGGATCTTCTGCAGGATTGCCGTTGGATTCAGTGTACCGGGCCAACGGCAAATCCGAAAACAGAATGCGGTTTTTAGCGCAAATCTGTGCCAAAGACCGCTGTCCAATGATGTTAAAAAGGTGTCGGATTTTGGACATGCTGTGTGGACATAGCCTAACATGCATAGCTAGGAATTGAAGGTAGCAGAGCTGAAAGGTCAGTCACGTTCTGCACAGGAAATATCATCCTGAAGAGGCTGTAAAGTGTGAAAACAGCTCCTATTCCGATATTGTGACATGACTAAAAGAGGGTGCTGCATACAGGGCATCAAACTAATCTTGATGAACTGTAACATCTGCAGGGAAAAATGGTCAACAATTCCTTCTCAGTAATGTGGCAATCTTATTTGCAGCTACAGGAAATATTGGCAAAG
Source organism: Phyllomedusa bahiana (assembly GCA_025379985.1). Classification (NCBI taxonomy): domain Eukaryota; kingdom Metazoa; phylum Chordata; class Amphibia; order Anura; family Hylidae; genus Phyllomedusa; species Phyllomedusa bahiana. The sequence continues at coordinate 119,096 of JAODAL010000095.1, forward strand.
GTGATTAGTGCTACAGAGGTTCTACAGGTTATTCAATTCAAAAGTTCACCTTTTCTCCCTGCACTGTGAATGTTGGACTGTGGAGTCGGCAAGCCAAAGCCCCAACTCCGACTCCTCAATTTCCCAAACCTCCGACTCCCGACTCCCTCATGCACGGCGCATGTTTAAGTGATAACTTTACTGTAGTAAAGTGGTAACATCCGGCTGTTTATTACCTTATGATACAATAATCAAGCTATTTAGGTAGAACAGAAACTGACAAGCAAAAGGGTAACAATGTTTTGATCTTTTGAACACTTGTGGGAAGAGTTGAAGAAAAAGCTGTATTTGTATCCAAGTCCATTATTCACAAAAATTGGGAATGTGTAGAAGAGACCTGGGATCAGATTTTGGTCAAGATATGCTTAAATCTGTTTCAGAGCCCAGAAGGATTCAGGCAGTATTGAAAACCAAAGGTGGATTTACCAAATATTAACAAAATAAAAAACATTTTGATTTTTAGGAGCAAAACAGTAACAATGCAGTTACAGGAAATAATCTGCAGAACTAAGCAGATGCTAAATACTTGCAAGTCAAATTTATGTATAAGATAGGTAAGATGACTATATAAAATTACAGTAGCCTCATGTACAAAGCTGTAGTGGATGGTGATATATGGAGCCTGAAAGTCACAGGTTTAAAACATTGTTACCATTTTGCTTGTCAGTGTAAAATATATTTATTGGATATGAGTTTAGAACACATGATGTAAATATGCAAAACACTGCAGGAAAATTTGTGGAGAAGTAGTATTGCCTCCATCAGATCCTGCATACATGACCTCACATCTGATCTCATTTCCAGGCTAGAGAACGGCCTCTCTACACTAACTCGGGTTGGGGGCAAAGCGGGGACCACAGGGGCAACATCTCTAACAATGTCAGGTTATAAAGGAATTGCCTCAGCCACAGTCCGTTTTGATGAATGGTTGAACTCTTCTACTTCTTTGAAAACAGGTGAAAAATGTTGCTGAAATCTGTTTGCCATGGGATCGGAATCTTTTCCCCTGGGGCAGCGCTTTACCAGCTCCATGTCATCAATTACACTCCTCATGTGATGAGGCTGAAGATATGGGAGCAGTAGCACTGGCCGGACCCAATTCCTCTTGCTCTTTGCACTGCATGAAACTAACTGGACCAACTTATTATATATTTTGGGAGTCGGTCCATTTTATGACGACTCCAACTCCTGCAAAATAGACACCGACTCCACAACTGCAACTCCGACTCCACAGCCCTGGCGCTCAAAAGACATGATTAGTATAGCAGTTTGTTATTAGGTTAGTTACACTGCGTTTGGTTCTAGCAACTATTTTCTAGGATGAGAGAGCCCGGATCCTAGTTATTGAAACCCTTTAAATGCTGCAGTCATTAGCGACCACAGCATGTGTGTGGATAGATGGGAGTTAGAAGAAGTGGTAATGTAAAAAAAGAGGGGAGGGTGGGAGAACGTAATGGGATGCCTCTTAGCAGTACACTGACCAGCATAATACACAGCAATGCAGAAGTAGTGTAAACTACTTACCAAGGGATAAGGAGATTTATATACAGGTCTGCCATTTAGCATACAAAGATAAAAAGGTTAAAAAAACAAAATCCAGTAAAAAAAAAACCCAAAAAACGTAATTGGTTTCTGTAACGACCTGTATTGTAAAACAAGAAACCTGCTGTTTTGGTCACTTTTTATAGACAGCAGTATGAACATAAAGACTTCTATACCTCCAAATGGTACTAATAAAATCTTTAGTGCATGTTTTCAGCAGATTTCACCTTTTATATTAGAGGATTGCTTCATCGCGTTTAACTCTGCAAATATACCAATATTCCTACATGATTATTATTTTTAATAAAATCCCATTCATCTACGTTTAACTAGGTAGTGATAGCAACAAGAATTACATTGTCTGAACTTTGCAATATTGTACGCGGCAAACTCCTGGCATCTTCCCTTCTTTAAACACGCTACCATCACATCCATCAGTGAGAAACCATCTCTAGACCCCTCTTCTCTGTCCAACTATCGCCCCATCTCACTGCTTCCATTTGCTTCTAAACTCCTCGAGCAGCACGTCTATCTTCAGCTGTCCTCCCATCTTTCATTCAACTCTCTTCTCGACCCACTGCAATCTGGTTTCCAATCCCACCACTCTACCAAAACTGCCCAAACCAAGGTCACTAATGACCTAATGGCTACTAAAGCCTCACACCACTACTCTGTACTTCTCCTCCTAGACTTGTCCTTTGCCTTTAAACACTCCCTCCTCCTACAAATTCTATCATCCCTAAGCATCATGGACTTAGCCCTTTCAAGGATCTCCTCATACCTCTCTGATTGGACATTCAGCATCTCTCACTCTCGCACCACCTTCTCCTCCAACCTGCTCTCTGTTGATGTCCTCCAGAGGTTAGTCCTGGGTTCTCTACTCTTTTCTATCTACACTTTTGGCCTGGGTCCGCTTATAGCATCACATGGCTTTCACTACCCAGAGTGTCTATCATCCATATCGTCGTCATCCTCCTCCTCCCGTCCCTCATGTGGAGAAAATGGAGTTTATCTTTCCACCATCCCACTCTATCCCCCCACCGTATCTCTCTATCACAGTCAATAGCTGTTCACTGTCACCGATCACGCAAGTCCGCAGCCTTGGAAAACTTTTGACTCTTCCCTATCCTTCAAACCACAAATCAAAGCCCTTACCTCCACCTAAAACATATTTCCCATATCCCCTCATTCCTTAATTCGGATACTACAAAAATACTGGTCCATGCCCTTCTCATCTTCCGCCTAGACTACTGCAACATCCTCTGTGGCATCCCATCTAGCACTCTTGCTCCCCTTCAAACCATTCACAACCCTGCTGCCCTTCTTATCAACCTCTGTACTCATTAGTCCTTTGCCTCTTCCCTTTGCCAATCCCTTCACTGGCTCACCATTGCCCAGCGCATCCAGTTCAAGTTACTAACGCTGACCTACAAGGCTCTCCATAACCTCTCCCCTCCATACATCTCTGCCTTAATCTCTAGATACGACACAACCAACCCAGATTAATCAGGGACTGGGCATCCCAGAGATTAATTTGCTCTGTATCTCACAGAATTTACAAGACAACAACCAAAGTAGAGAATACTGGAATAAAATGTAACTTTTAATAAATATACGCTAAAGGTACAAATCTAAACCCTTACAAAAACCCTACGCTAACCTACAAAAAATCTATCCTACAAGACTACCTACCACACAAAAGGGGGAACCCGTCCCAATAAGGACGACCCCCACAGGAACCTACCCTATATAAACAGTAGCCCTGTTAGACCCTATTCTATTCCCTAGGGTAAGGAAACCAGGGCAAAAATCAAGATATTATGAGTCTATGATGTATACAGAGATAATATGTACAGAGATAATGAATCCCGATATGCCTCAACACAGTATTCAGATGTTACAAATGTATTAAAATAGTAGATGTTACAAACGTATTAAGGTAGTAAATATCTCCAAATGCAAACATGAAGCAGAATTCCGATATATCTCCAAGTAATGTTCAGATATTGTACACGCATGGAGACCAACCAACCTCTAGATGCAGAACATACAACCAACGCGTTTCTTCCACAAATATGTGGATTCATCAGGGTCAAAAAACATATAAAGAGGTACAATTATTAATACTCCTGTTCAGACACTCCGTTCTTGTTCAGGAAAATAGTCAGGTATTTAAGATAGCAACATTCAGGTATTTAAGATAGTAACATAAACAAAGCAGTTATACATCACCATCCCCATGATGATTTCGAGATGTCTAAAGTGCCATGGTCAAACTTCTATGGTAGGAAGGTCCTTAATCTCTAGATACCTCTAGATAATCTCTAGATATTCTTCTGTGCCCTCTGTGTCATCCCTCACACAACCGTCTCCAAGACTTCTCCTGTGCTTCCCCCGCACTCTGGAACTCACTGCCCCAACACATCAGACTCTCCTTCACTTTCACCACCTTCAAAAGCAACCTGAAAACCCATCTCTTCAGGATTGCCTATATCCTACAATACCCCTGCTGCCAGTACACCCTCCAAACATGTCTGCCCCCACCTCCTGTCTTTCCTCCTTCCTTATAGATTGTAAGCCTTCACCGGCAGAGTCCTCTCTCCCGCTGTCCTTTGACATATGTATGTAACTTTCCTCGAACGTACAGCGACCTGGTGCTTTAAAATAATAACAGAAGTAGCACCTTGCCGTGTAGGTTTTGAGCACAGGTCAGTCTATTTAAAAGGTCTACTTTCTGAGTCCGCCTCCACTTATTTTTCCAGATGTTGCTAAAAGCTGTGGGAATAACCAGTAATGTCATTTGGACAAGGATGGGTAAGCCTAGTCTATAAATATGCTGTCATATGGGTGGTGAAACCAACTTAAGGAACAGGAAACCCAACAACTACCCAACACAAAAAATACAGAAGTGGTAAAGTAGTGGTTTCCAAATACAGTTCAGAGAAATGCGTTCTACTCACTGTGTACCCACCACCTACAGCCCTGCTGTACACGAGAATCACTACATAAGGATTTAAAGGGGTTTTCCAAGACTTCTAAAAAATCTCTCTACCATTTCCCACTGTGCTTAAATTGAAACTTAACTCATGTTTAAGTTTCCTATTGTATCCCCCCTGGTCACTCACTGAGGACATCCTCTTCATGGATCACATGATAATGTAGCCAAATCATTGACCTCTGTGATCACATGCTGTACATGCAGATTGGCTACAGCATCATGTGATCCATGAACGTGATGTCATCAGTGTGGGACCAAGGAGGAATAGTGAGGCTCTGGCATTGCTGGAACAGTGATGATGGGAGAGGCAGCTATGGGTTAATTTTCTATAAAAGCAGAGTGGGAGATGGAAGGAAGATTTTTTTTTTTTTTTTAAATCTTGGAAAACCCCTTTAAACATGTAGCTATAGATATATGTATAAAATACACACCACTTCAACATGAAAAATATCTGCATGAAAGCTTTATTATTAGATGCATAAAGACAAAGGACAGCTGTAAGTCCTGTTAGACTCCTGCAATTACATTACGTAATCGAAATGGCCATTAACATCCAATCCAAAAAAACAATGGTCAGCACCTCCAGAAACATGTGAAATAAACCCTGCAGGTGCACACTTATGTGCCAGAATAGTAAATGCAGACACGCAAAAACAGACCATCAGCACTCAAGTAGTTTATATACTTAATGTTGGTCTCTTAGCATTTGTAAAGTGCATTTCTTTTCTACTACAAGTAATATACATGAAAATCTGGCTTTTTAAGCACACAAAATGGAAGCAGCTGCTCCAAAACAATGGCCTCCATTTTGGTCTTCAACTCCACAGATTAACTTTTTAGTCAGAACAGAGTATAGCTGGGAACCTCATGCCCTAAAAATGTGGAGGCTTGGACAGTGTCATGGATGGTGCCGCAACCCAAGGGACGGGCTGCAGGCCCATCCATCCGTCTGCCTGCTCCCCTGCGCCGGGAGCGAGTAGCGCCGTGCCTCGGACCGTGGGCCCACTCGCTCCCCGTACTCACCGGACCGCGCTCCCGTCTCCTCGCTCCCTAGTGCTGGCTGGTGCGCGCGGCCCCGCTCCCTAGAGTGCGTGCGCGCCGGCTTCTTCAGATTTATTTTACAAATATTTCATGTTCGATACTTTGTTCAGGATGCAGTCTGTCCATATAATAAATAGGAAGCATGAGGTGTCGGTATATTGTGTTGCTGGGTAATGGGCAACATACCTGAACAAATAGTAAGGGCATGTCCCCACGGCACGGGTTTTCGGACAGTTTTTTCAGGCGGTTTGCGGTTTTGCAGACTGCCTGAAAAACCGGCCGAAAATGAGCACAATGGTGCGGTATGGAAAACCCGTGCAGCAGTCCCCACTGCACGGGTTTTCCATACGGCGATTTTTCCGCCTGCGGCCCGCCCGAAATACATTGAGCATGCACATTCTTCCATCCGGTTTCCGGACAGAATATGTGCATCTCAATGTGAAGGGGGAGGGCTTTTCTCCGCTCATCGCTGGGGACGGCCACAAAACAGTGAAAATGCCGGTCGCATAAACCAACCGGTATTTGTCATTTGCCATGTAAACAGCCCCTAAGGGTGTCACAAATCGCCCGTAAACCAGCAAGGTGCACTACACATAACCATGGGACTGGCACCCTATAAAAGTCTTATCTATGTGTAAGCATACCTCCCAACTTTTAGAGATTGCAAAGAGGGACACATCAGGCCACGCCTCTAACCACACCCAAAAAATATGACATCACACAAAGACATGCCTTTAACCATGCCCCCACACATACATGCCAACTTTTTAGATAGGCAAAAAGGGAGACATTTTCAGGATTGCTTTGTATCTAATGATGAGATATTAAGTAAGTTGTTATGCAATATACAGCGAGGAAACAATCAGATACTTTTTACAGCAAGATAGTCAGTTTATTGATGCAAATATGTTTCCTAAATGAAAAATAGGGACATTTATAGAACTAAGAGGGACAGAGGGACAAGGGTTAAAAATAGGGACTGTCCCTCCAGAATAGGGACAGTTGGGAGGTATGTGTAAGTATAACACTAAGCAGCTTCTCCCCTCAAAGAGGTGGTGTGTGAGCAATTAGTCATCAGTATTTTGCATCTCTGCAGCTTTTTCCATGTAGCACTTTTTTTGTTGTTGCCTCCCACCGGTAATGGATTTCTGACCTGTCTCTGTAGCAGCAAGTATGGTCTCCTTCCCAGCTGAGCAATGCATGCGACTGCTTTCTCATACAGGAGACATCTTCTCATCACCAACGGCTTTTGTATAAATGATTAAACCCATTTCAGTTAGCGGGTTCAATACTTCTTCACCATGTTATTTCTCATGATTACACAACTTCATTTATGGACATCTGCGGTTTGATTTCTTTGCCTGTGTGTATTGGATGGGTTGTTACCGACATTTGGTATGAATTTCATGTTAATAGCAACTTTAGAAATAGATTTACGTCGAAAATTGGTGACGCGTTCAATACTTATTTTAACCGCTGTATATATCCATCTCAACCCCCCTCACTCCAATAATGCCATTTCCACATATACAGTTGACAATGCAACAAAAAAAACTAACACTGTTTTGTATACTAACATAAAAAGCTAAAAATATACCAGTGAAGGCTACCAATGCATACTGGTCTGGTATATGCCTTGTCATACTGGGTAAATAGAGCCCTTGTGGATTCATTTGGTGTATGTGCTTTAAGTACTCCCTGTATAAATGCAAAAATAGTTCATTATGATGTGAACAAAACCTTGCAGGCCAAGAGGAAGAATAGTTTGCACACTCAATCCGATTATAAATGTAAAGATTAAAGGGGTTTTGACACGATGTAATGTTGACATGGGATCCTCCAAACTGGGTATTTAATCACTTTTCTACATATATGTGATTACAAAAAGTGAAGCATGTGAGAGCTACATTGCTCAATCCCCCCCAGTTTCCTGAAAGTTTACATTAGACACGACCAGGACACTGACAGGAGCTGTTCTGGCTGTGCTTGCATGTTTGCACTTCTTATCTGATGAAGGAGAAAGTGCAGTGTATGAGGTTGTCTGCTGTATTGAGAATCCACTAGTTGTAAATGTAATTATTTGAGTAAACATTAGAGACGCTCCCTGCTTCCTCGCTCTCTGCTCACCCCCCCATTCACCCCTGCAGCCGTTCATGACTCAGCATGCTCTGTTTACTTCTCTCCTGAGCAGATAACAGGTAAGAAATTCACTTCATGGCAAAACCCCTTTAACATTTCCAACAATTTTAAAATTTTTACATCTCTGCTACTACAAATAATTGGTTTGAAAGTTGCTTCATTTCTAATACGGTAAAGGGAGTCTGCGGTTACGGTGGTAAGTGTGATTTTCTGAGATGCAGATACTATTCATTCTGTCCCTGAACAGAGCACCTGCAGAGTCTCCAAACCCCAGTGGTAAAACCATCTATGCCCAGGACTTAGTCTGGAGCTGGAGGGCACGCACATTCAGCCAAAGCAGCATCTTTGCATTTTCAGCCCTGAACAGTGGCGTAGCTACAGGGGTCCCACTTGCGACCGGGCCCCTGAGCCAGGGGGCCCCGCAGGCCCCCGCTCACCACACGCTGCATTGCTGGCTCACATAGAGCCCGCTATGTAGCGATTGCCACCTGCTGCGTTGCAGGCGGCTGATGAAGCTATAGACGGCTGCGTATATCATGGATCCGCCCCGCCCGCTTAGTCATGAAGGCCGCGGCACGATGAGATCATCATCGCCGCGGGTTTGCCTCCTCGGCCGCACGTGTCATAGGCTGTGCGGCCGAGTTGAGCGTTCCCGGCTCTGGCGGGTAATGACGTTATGCCACCAGTGTCGGAAGAAGAGGAAGCCGCTCGGCCGGGAAGTTAAGTATTAGTGTTACCTGTCTACCTGTACCTAACTATATACCTGCCTGTACCTAACTATATATGTGCCTGTACCTAATCTATATTGTGCCTAGTACCTATCTTATATATTGTGCCATGTACCTATCTATATACCATGCCTGCACCTAACTATATTATCTGCCTGTGTCTGTCCTATCTTTTGCTTGCCTGTAACCTAATATATATGTTGCCTGTACCAATATATATGCTCCTGTGTGATGCCTGGCAACTATCTGATACCTGCCTGTACCTATCTATATAACTGCCTGCACCTATCTCTATATACTTGCCTGTGTGTGCCTGCACCTAACTATATACCTGCCTGTGTGTGCGCCTGCACCTAACTATATACCTGCCTATTTGGACCTATAGCGGTAGGGGGCCCCGAGCTGAGGTTTTGCACCCGGGCCCCTGAGTCTCTAGCTACGCCCCTGGCCTTGAACTTTCTGCAAGGTTTCATTTACTGGCCAGTAGAGCTTTGGGATGAATTGGTTCTAATTTTATATATTTAGTATAAAAACAAATTAAGTGCTATACAGTTTACATACGGAACAGTCTGTAACAAATTTCTTGGCCACGATTTTGTTGTCACTGATTGCTAGTGATTGATTTGTGTAAAGGCTTGTTCACACGACGTTTTTGCGATCCGCTTTTGGATCCGTTTTGCAAAGCGGATCCGAAAAACGGATCTAACAATGTTCAGTTTGATTTACATTGACTGCAATGTAAAAAGCATATCGCAGTTCCCACGAGAGACCGCCGATGCGCTTTTACTTACTTCTTTCCGATCCGCTTCTTGAATCTGTCTTAAGAAATGATATGTGATTTCTTCTTGGGCTTTACGCAAGTGAAAGCCCCATGGGAAACAATGGGATGCGCTTTTGGACTCCCAAAAGCGCATCACACCTTCGGATGCGCTTTGCATGCGCTTTTGATACCAAAAGTGCATCCATAAAATGCATCGGATTAAAGTTTATATGTCTTGAATTATTATATATTATATATATATATATTTATATAATAATATCATATATATATATATATATTAGTTACTATATAATATTCATATAATATAGATTTATATATATATAAGAGATAGATAGAGAGATAGATAGATATAGATATGTATGGTGTACATATAATATACATAATATATATATATATAATATATATATATATTATATATATATATAAATATTTTATTATGATTAGTAATTATAATTAATAAATATAAATTATAAATAATAAACTGATAATAACCAATCAATAATGCATAATGTTTTATTATTATTAATTATTAATAATAAATTATTATTAAATAATCATTATTAATTCATAATGATTAATACATAATACTTATTAATTATTAAATATTAATAATTATTAAGAATTATTAATTAATTGTTAATTAGCAATTAATAATTATTGGTTAGGGTAGGGTTAGGGTTTAGGTTGGGGTTAGGGTTAATAATTATCAAAAGTGTGTATTTGGTCATAGAATAGGTTAAATTAATAGATGATTGATTTGAAATGAAAAAAACGGATCCAAAAAACGCGTCTAAAAAAAATGCGTGCAAAACGCATCCAAAAAAGCATCAGCTGCTGCGTTTTTGGATCCTTTTTTTTGGATGCAGTTTGGATGCAGTTTTTCTCGTGAAAAAAACGGATCCAAAACATTGTGTGAGCAAGCCCTTGCAGCTTAGTTCTCCATGATATTTATTATGTTAATAGGATGCTGCAGCCCCATACAACTAACTCCCACCCATCAAAAAAACAAAACAAAAAAAAACCCACCACAACACACACAACTTGTAATCCCCTTAGATTAAGCGCTGAGCGCAGAAGAAACCAAAGGACCGGCGGAGAGAGAGAGCTGCGCAGTGCTGGATCTGAGGGGAGTGGAGGGTACAAGTTATTTTATTTTAGTAAGACAGTAGTATCCTAATAAAATTAGCCACACAACGCCTTTAATGAAACCGTATTTTGGGAACATAGTCCCTACTTTACATCTTCCTTTACTTACAAGTTAGGAATATTTAGCTTTTGGTTGAAATTTCAGGATGAATATAACATTTATTTTTTTTGTTTTTTAGATGCACATGCCCAACTGTTCAGTGTTTCAGTACTTTTTGCACAACTAGAGTCACAGAAAGGCAAAGAAGTGGACGTCCTTTAGCTCCATCACACAATGATGACTACTTCATTGTAACCAATGTCCTGCGGAACCGGATGATGAATGCCGCACAACTCCAGGCACGTTTATTCCTTCCCGACATTGGACGCACCTGTATGTCCTAGCAGGAAGTGACTTGCCCTGGACATTGTGTGGACTCTCAGGCGGGGCGCGCATAATCGCAGCATGGGACCAGCTCTATATTGATTAAACCCTTAGGGCATGTTCCCACGGTAGTGGACAAATATTTGTCCGGTTTTGCGGCCGTCCCCACGACCATGGGGGGGCCGGCTTTTCTCCGCGATGAGCAGAGAACAGCCCTCCCCCTTCCCATTGAGTAGTTCATATTCTGTCCGGAAACTGGACGGAAGAATGAACAAGTTCAATGTTTTGCCGTCGGTCCGCCGGCGGCAAAACCGCCCCGACGGAAAACCCGTGCAGTGGGGACTGCTGCACGGGTTTTCCATAGAGCACAATTGTGCTAATTTTCGGCCGGTTTTTCAGGCGGTCGGAAAAACCGCAAGCCGGCTGAAAAACCGGCCGAAAACCCGTGCCGTGGGGACATGCCCTTAGTTCCTATAATCAGTTGCAATTGCAAAAACCAAGGCAAAGACAGCAGCTTCAAAGGCTTCCAGGCTGTCTGTGATGTCACTATGCCTATCTGTGTCCTGTGGCTGTAGAAATGCATTAGGCTGTAGAAATTATCATGCCCCCTAGTGGTAAAGCGCCCTATGGGGACTCAAAGTTTAAAAAGAAAAAAAGTTTTAAAGTGTAAAAAATTTTTTAAAAAGTTAAAATCACCCACCTTTCGCCATTTTGCCAAAAAAATAAAAAAGTTACACATATTTGTTATGAATGCGTCAGAAAAAGTCCGATCTATAAAAATATAAATATAACTATTTATCCTGTACGCCGAACACCATAAAATAAAACCATTCCAAACGATAAAATTACGGCTCTTTGGTCATTTCACGTCACAAAAAGTACACCTCCGCCCGCAAATATGACCCTCACTCAAGTTCTTATTTCAACAGGAGCGATATGAAAAATCGCCTCGGAACAAAAATTCAAGAACACAGCACATATGTGTGTTAACCAACAACAATTGAAATATAAAGCTCAGATGTAGCACTCACGCTCACCTTTGCAGGCTGTACAAGCTATGGTACAGCACATCTAGCACATAATCATGTAGCAAGGAGCTCTCACAAGCAGTTTCGCTCCACACAGCATGGGAAAGCTGCAGCCCGAATCCTCCAGGTACACGGTCAGGAATGACAGGAAAGTGGTTTCTATGGAACGAAAAATTTACAGCTGTAAAATTTAAAGGAGGTCGATATCCAGCGCTAACCCTTTAAGGTTTGTAACATAAACACTCCAAACCAACTAGTTTAAGGTTGGTTTATTAATCTAAAAGCAACGCGTTTCACAGTTATCACAACTGCTTCATCAGGCAATGCATACTAAAATCCCTCAGCGGCCATCTTTAAATACTATAACAATTGCGAATGAGGCTATATCATGTAACATTTCCCACCTACTACTCAGAATATATACATCCAAATCTTACTATATAATAAAATAATAAAACTTTTTTATATATATAAAAATACATTTAAACCATGTAAAGTGCAAATAATGTATAAAGTGCAATGATTATTCTAAGGTGTCCTGAATTTCATTTAATCCATAAGGATTAATAGTATTTATCTTATATATCCAGTACACTTCTCCATGGCTAGTCTTTTATGGCAATGCTGTAATTTATATTTATAGCCTCAATTGGTTGCACTGTGAACTTAGGCTCTATACCTGGGTGTTTGTCTAAAAAATGTCGCGGTAGGCTATGCACAAGTTTCCCATGTCTGACATTATACCAATGGTTAGTAAGGCGACTTAACAATTTTAAAGTGTTTTTTCCTATATATTGCTAGTAGTATAATGTTGTACCGTGCTCGCCATAGAAAGTAGAAGAGTCAAGAAATCAGGCGATACCTTTTAGAGGCTGAGTATATTTGATGGTGAGCTTTCGGGAGTACTAGCTCTCTTCTTCAGACATGATGTTATACAAGAACTGAACATTTACAGACTTTTTATACACAAGACATGGATCTTCAAAGGATCTTAGAATTCTTAAAAATAACAAAATGTATTTTGTTATTTTTAAGAATTCTGAGATCCTTTAAAGGTCCAGGTCTTTTGTGTACAAAAAGTCTATAAATGTTCAGTTCTTGTATAACATCATGTCTGAAGAAGAGAGCTAGTACTCTCGAAAGCTCACCATCAAATATACTCAGTTAGCCTCTAAAAGGTATCGCCTGATTTCTTCACTTTCCTATATATTGTATTCCACACATACATGTTATTAAAGATGTGCATGTAAGGTGGGATTTTACAATAAAAGTTTCGCCCGTGCTAAAAGATTTAAAATCCTTGGCACTGACAAACATGGAGCAACATTTACATGTTGAGTGACCGCAAATAAAAGATCCTAAGTCTTTATTTTGCACTTCTTGTACACAATCAGACTCTTATGTTGTTTTAATTTAGAAGGGGCAATTTTATTTTTAACTGTAGGTGCCCTTTTATAAATTATTTGTGGATGGTCAGGTAAAAAGGGATATAAAAATGGATCCAATTTTAAAACCTGCCTATGTCTGCTTAAAAGATTCCTAATATCACGGTGTAGAGAATTAAAAGAAGTTACAAACTTAAAATTATTATTCCCTACCTGTTTCACCAATTTTTCATGGTTTAAATAGTATGATTGGTCATATTTTTCCGCTTTTTTAGACGCTTCACTCAAGTTCATAGGTGTTAGTACAAAAAAGTTATTGGTTACACAAAATGGTGCCGCGGCGCAAATTTCAATGATAGAAAATGTTCGGAATTTTTTTTACGCTACCATGTAGTATAATATTGTACCATGTTAGCCATAGAAAGTAGTAAAAGAGTGAAGAAATCAGGCGATACCTTTTAGAGGCTAACTGAGTATATTTGATGGTGAGCTTTCGAGAGAACTAGCTCCCTTCTTCAGACATGGTCTTATACAAGAACTGAAAATGTACAGACTTTTTATACACAAAAGACATGGATCTTCAAACCAAAACATAATGGAAACCCTACGTGTTTGGTATCGTCTGATTCGCATCAATCTATAGAATACAGATAACATCAGTTTTACTGAAGATTGAATGCCGTAAAAGCAAAACACCCGCAAACATGGCGCAAGTACTTTTTTTTTCCACTTAGAATTTTTTTTGCGGTTTCCCAGTATAGTCTATGGTAATATCAATGACACCATTAGAACATACATCTTGTTCCGCAAAATAAAAGCCCTCATTTGTCTATGTAGGTGGAAAAATAAATTTATGACTCTCAGAAAGGGAGGAGGAAAAAAAAACTTTGAGCCGTATTATGACCGTCCGTCAGGAAGGGGTTAAGGGGTGTAGTTTCCAACATGGGGTCTTTTTAAGGGTGTTTATTAGGGTGCCCGCAAACCTGAAATGGGCCTAAAGAAAATTGTAATGAAAATCTGACCCCAAAGTCCAATATGTGCTCCTACTGAGATTTGTGGTTGAGCAAAATAGTGCACTAGGGCCTCATATAGGCTACCTCTAAAAACAGAAGGATTGGGGGAGTCAATGTTGAGTTGTTTTTCCCTGATCACATCTACCGTGTTCCAGTGAATAATGAATGAAAATTGAAAATCTGCAAAAAAAAAGGTGACATTTCACCTCCACTTTGCTTTAATTTCTGTGAAACACCTAATGAGTTAATAAACTTCCTAAGTGTGAAAAACTACTACTAAATTTCTAAGTCCCCAAGGCTGCGTTCCCACGGTGAAGACCAAATACCCGTTGGATTTTCCGACCGGTATTTGGTCTTTTTTTGGCACGCATGGGACGGCTTTTGTATACAGTTTGTGGATTCAATCCCTCCCCCTTCGCTCCCACATGTTAATGCTCTGCCGTGAAAACCAGGTGGAAGAATGAACATGTTCTAAGTTTTTAGGAACGACGGCGGTGTTAGAAACCGCCCAGCGGAAAATCCGTGCAGTGGGGACGACTGCACGGCTTTTCTATTAAAATCAATGTAAAAGGTTGACAGTCAGTTTTCAGATCTGAAAACCATCTGTAAAACTGAGTGTAAACCTTTGCCGTGGGGACGAGCCCTTAGTCTTAAAAAATAAAAAAGTACAGAAAAACAATGCTTGGTCTGCACATCCAAAAAGTTTTGTGTTTTTAAAGGGGTTTTGCCAGGAAGCGAGTTCCTTACCTCCTTATCAGCTCATGGGAGAATATAAACAAATCATGCTGAGTCATGAATGGCTGCAGGGTTGAGAGGGAGGGGGTGAGCAGAGAGTGAGGAATCAGGGAGAATCTCAAAAGTTTCTACTTCAAATAATTTTAACAAAAATTTACAACCCAAGTGGTTTCCCCTTCTATAAAAAAAAAGAAAGGACAGACCCCTTTGCTTGCATGTAAAAAAACGCTGAAAAGCTTCCCCAGAGGCTTAACTTTTTTTAATGACATATTTAGATAAGTGATTAAATACCCATTTTAGAGGATCCCACGTCAACATTACATCGTGGCAAAACCCCTTAAAAAAAAAAATCAAAAAACATAGGAATTTTTGGAAAAGCATTTCTGCTTTGAATGCATGAACAATTTGAGGTACATTGTGATGAATAAAAAAGAAATTTTTTGGATGTGCAGACCAAGCATTGTTTTTCTAGACTGTATAGAGGAGTGGCTGCCCACACTTTGGGCCACATGCATGAAAACTGTCTAGGTCTAAGACTTTCTTTGTTGCCCATAGCAACCAATGAGAGCGCCCCTTTCATTTCATATAGTGCTCTGGAAAATGAGAGGTGCGCTCTGATTGGTTGCCACGGGCAACAAAGTAAGTTTTAGACCTGGACAGGTTTCATACATGTGGCCCTTTGGCTTTTGCACTCCGCCCACCTGCACAGGTTTTTAAATCAATGCGGAGTAGCTTGTAGCTGGAATCTACTCTCCCTACAATGTGGAGGTCTGAACAAGCAACAAGAGAGGTAATATTTTGCAGAGGTTCCCACCTGTATTGAGGTCACCTTGTCGATTGACAGGTGGGCTTGTACAGTTTTGATCAAAATGTACACTAAGAACCTCAAATTTTTCATGTATTTAAAGTAGCAGAAATGCTTTTCCAAAAAATCCTGTTTTTTTATTGTTTTTTAGTACTAGTATTGTAATGCTGATATTGGATAAAGACATTTAAAAAATGATGCCAACCTACAGTGGACATATGGTAGAGGTTAGTTAAAAGTTAAACTGTTTGTTTGGAATAACTGTCTTACATGGAAATTTATGTATCTCGAAAATGGCAAATTTTTAAAATGCTCACGATATTTTGATATTTTTCATGAACAAATAAGGACTGTATGGACTAGAATTTCTTACTAACTGAAAGCACAATCATGAGACACATGAAGACGTAAAACTATCAAAAAGTTATTGTCACATAAAGTGACAGGTCAAATTCGCGAATATGGGGCACTGTTTTGGTGGTCAAAACTGGCTGCAGCAGTGAGGGGTTAAAGGGGTTTTGCCACAAAGTCACTTCCTTATCTGTTATCTGCTCAGGACAGAAGATAAACAAATCATGCTGTGTCATGAACTGCTGCAGGGGGGAAAGAAAGGGAGCCCGAGCAGAGCGAGGAAGGAAGCAAGCGTCTGCAATGTTTACTAAGATAATTACATTACAACTTGTTGATTCTCTATACACCACAAAGCCTCATAAACTGCACATTTCTCCCAAGCCCCTTCCAAGCTCCCTCATGTTCCCTGTCATCAGATAAGAAGTGCAAACATGCAAGCGTGAACAGATCAGCTCCTGTCAGTGCCCGGTCGTGTCTAATGTAAACTTTTAAGTAACTAAAAGCATGTACAGAAAGCTGTAGCTCTCACAGGCTTCACTTTTTGTAATCACATATATTTAGAAAAGTGATTCAATACCCATTTTGGAGGATAACACCTCAACCCCTTTAAGGGAGGTGAGAGGCAACAGTGTTACGTCAGACCATTGGTAACCGTTTGCATCAGCGTGGTCAACACAACTGCAGCATCTAAGTAGTAAAACAGCTGGGATTAGAGTTCTCTCCAGTGTTGGCCAATGAAGGCAGAGAGCTACTGAAACCAGCACTCCCCGTGTATGAAGCAGAGTTAGGAGGTAAGTAAGGGAGTATGAAGCAGGCTTACTTGCCAACGCAACTGGGAAGGTGTTAAAACGAGGGCTGCAGCAAAATGCGTCACTGGAGGACTGTGGATCACTTACTGAGACACCACTTGATTCTATAGTAGTCACATCTAGTTCTGACCCAATGTGTGGCTTCCAAGCAACAAGAGTAAAACTTTTCAGCAAAGGCACTGAACACAATCACACACACTGTTTCTATAGAGTGGATTACCTTGGTTTTAGTAGGTATTTATACTAGGCTATGTGAGGAAAGTCCTAAAAAACGACTATAGCAGTCAAGAGATGGCAGAACGCCAACAGGAAGACATAGCCATGTGTCTATCTGCTGCCTCTGTCACTAAGTAGATAGCCGTGGATTGCAACTCATTGTTCCCAAGAATTTCTGCAGAACTCCTGCTAGTGTGGGCACCTTATATAGGCATGACAATCATTGGGCCGACTATACAGCAAGGGAACTAATTATATAACAAGTACAATGAGGCCATCTTTAATAAACCACCATACACAGCTTCAATTTAAGGCCAAAACTGTGCCATGTGCCAAAATGATGCAAGCGGAACAAATACAGGACACCATTGTATCTCCTCTCCAAGCTTATGGGCATGTCCCCATGGCACGGGTTTTCAGACGTTTTTTCAGCCGGTTTACGAAAAAGTGGCCGAAAATGAGCACAATTGTGCTCTATGGAAAACCTGTGCAGCAGTCCCCACTGCACGGGTTTTCCGTCCGGAGGTTTTTCCGCCCGCGGTCCGGCCGCAAAGCATTGTGCTAGCACAATCTTCCCTCCGGTTCCTGGACAGAATCTGTGCAAGTCAATGTGAAGGGGGAGGGCTTTTATCTGCTCATCGCGGAGAAAAGCTGTCCCCCCCGCGGCCGTGGGGACGGCAGCAAAACAGGACAAATACCGGTTGGCAAACTGACCGGTATTTGTCCTGTGCCCTGAGAACGCTACAATACACCAATCAGCCATAACAATAACCATCTGCTCAATGTTGTGCAGGTTTCCCTCATGCCGCCAAAACAACTCTGGCCTGTTAAGACCTGGACTCCACAAGACCTCTGAAGGTGTCCTGTGATATCTGGAATGGTTTCTAACGTCAGTTCCTAGACAATTTTTGCAGTGTGGCAGGGCGCATTATCCTGCTGAAACACCACTGCCATTAGACAATACGGTGGTGTAACTAGTCAAAAACAAAGTTTAGGTAGATGTTTAGGTAGTACACATGCATGCCAGGACCTAAGGTTTACTAGCAGAACATTGTCCAGAGCATTACCTCCACCAGAATGCCTTCCTTCCACAGTACATCTCGGTGCCATCTCATTCTCCGGTAAGTGGTGCACATGCACCTGACCATCTACAGGACGTAAAATGAACACTGTCTTAGAACAGGTCACCATTTATTGCTCAGTGGTCCAGTTCAGATGTTTATGTGCCTAGTTTAGGAGCTTCCCAGGGTGAGTGACGCACACGTGGCCGTCCACCCAATGTAAGCGGAAAAAGTCATTTCAAGCCAGAACATCTTTTTCCATTGCTTCATGGTCCAGTTCTGATGTTCATGCCCATTATAAGCACTTTCAGTGGCAGATGGCCAATCAACAAGCATTTTGACCAGTCTGTGGCTACACTGCCTCATACTCAAAGGCTGGTTGACCTTCCAATGAACACCCCACCAAGCCTGCAGTTTTTGGACATGCCACCTTCGTTGTCTGTAGTCGAGTCACCCAGATCCTTACACCTGCCCATTTTTCCTGCTTTTAACAAAAGAAGGGGGAATATCTCTCCTTGGGGAGAGCACCATATGGTGTGTAGAGTTTTGAATTGCCTTTTTGCCCTCTTGCCTCCCACCCAGCCAGCCAGTATTGCTCTGCTCTGCACTGATGCGGGAAAAAACTCCGAAACAGCTGCTGTATACAGATGGGTGGTACTGGCTTGGTTAATAACCCTTTTGCTTTCTCAAGACTCAGTGGGTCAAAAGCAAATTGAGGATTTGTTACATCCAATAGAGGGCGCTTGAGCTTCTCAGCTCCTTTCCCATAATGCCTTGTGATAAACATAACAAGAACAAACTTCTCACTACCTTACTAATATTGTCACTAGATAATCATATGTTACTCAACTCACATGAGTGTTTTTAGGTTATGGCTTATTTAGAAGATGGAGAAATGCGAGCCTGTACAATACATTATAGTACTCTGATCTGAAAAAGCTGCTAGATTGGGGTAAAGGTATATTCACATGTTGGCTTTAAAATTCCAGTGCAAAATCTCCAGCGGAAACCAGAGATGCACAATGTGGGATCGGAGCACAATTTGCACCACAGAACCGACATGCCAAAGCTGTTCTTTTGGTCCTCACTGCAGATTTGAAGTACATGGCAGAATTTTTTTTGTTAAACATACCACCCATTTGAATGAATGGACTCATGGATTCCAAGTGAAATTTCACATGGAATCCCTATTAAATTCTGCAATCAAGTCTATCATGTGAACAAGACCTACCACATCCTATAATTTTTTTTCCATTATGTGCTGGGAACATACTAGCAGGAAGACAAAATGATAGGAAAGATAACCCAATATAATATAGCTGAAGGCGAATTACATAGGTGCCACCATTTATAATCTGTGATGGGGTCAGCTTTGCACCCCTTCCCTACACATGATACAGCATGCTCACAACACTTCCAACAAAAGTGTTCTGACCTACACAGATTCTGGGAAGAAAGCAAGTAACTAGAAAAGCTGCAAACATTTTAAATACCTGCAACAGGACCAAGGTAATCCATGGCTTCTGGTCTTAGTTTCTAGTAGTGATTGGTCTTTTGAGTCAGTTCTGGAAGGTTAGATGGTTCCATAAGCAATTCTCTGAAAAACAAGACATGATATGTGTTAGGTTAGTTCCTAAGATACAAGTGACACAACTAAAACAGTTATTGTAGCCATTGTAATATTCAGACTAGAGACCCCAATGTAACCAAAGAAAGGGGTTTAAACACTTCTATAGTGTGTATGACCTCAATGAATACAATATTCTCAATCACACAATCCCTTAAAGGGGTTTTGCCACGAAGTAAAATTGACATGAGAAGCTTGCAAATGAAATAACAAACATTTTCACCATTCATTATTATTAAAAATTCTGGACCGTTTTTGTCTTAGCTGCTCCTTTAGTGATCCATTGTTTACAGCTCGTCTCCAGGGGATACGACCAGGGCTGAGAGCTCCTCAATCCTTTTCACACATGCTCAGACATCACCTCTCCTCTCAGGCAGCTACTGAGTGTTCAAACCCCAGTGCTTTTCATTCTCCTCCTGTCCTCTGGGCTCCTTAGTAATTAGTCAAACAGTGCAAATAAATAAAAAATAAATAAAATAGAAACCTCAATCAGGTTTGTGCATTGATAAAGAGAAAAAAACAAACATAGGTTTGGTTCCTGCAGGGATTTGAACCTAGGACCCTTGTGCCTGGAGGCAAAAACTTTAACTCTCAGCTACTCACAATGCTTTACATAAACAGACTTTTGACTACAGAGAGGAAAGGCAGGGTGATGTCATCCTGCTGGGTCACATGATCTGCAATTCAAACATATCCACAACGCCCCCTTTTCTGAGCACACAGAGCTGAAGAGCTGGATGCAGGGGGTATGAAATGAGATCGTGGCAAACCCCTTTAAGTATAAAATTACACATTGCGGCTATGTGCACACAATGAGTTCTTCAACTCAGCATCCACGCAGATTAAGATTTGAAATACTTGTCTAAAACCGAAAGTAAACCATTCCCATTGACATCAATAGAAAATATGCGTTGAAATTCATACAATGCGTATGTTCAGTTGTCAATTTTCAAAACAGATGCCTGTAAAAAACAAAACAAAAAAAAACCAAAAAAACCAACACACACTTAGAACATGTTCAACGTTTATTCATATTCCATGTGCGAACTGCGTGGAAATTTACTATTGATGTCAATAGAGGTGGCTATAAACCTCGTGTAAAACGCGTCCAAAACATTTGTATGTTTAATGCAAATTCACTTCCAGAACCAAATAGGCATGAATAGGACTCATTGACTGTAATCACTAGTAAAAGAAAACAACTCTAAATCCACATGCAATATGCATGTGAAACGCGTTAGAAGGCGCAGTTCTCAACGGCAGAATCTGACAAGTAAATTTTACTCGTCCTTTGGACATAACCTTATATTACAAGACATGCTCTAATTGCAAATACACTTAGATGAAATTAACATTGTTACCCAATTTAATAATTGATACAAAATCATGCCCCAAATCGGAGAGGCTCTCTATAGAACACAATGGGGCAGATTTATCAAGGCAGTTGCTGCAGAATTCTGGCTCAATTTGCGTCTTACAAGCCTTTCACCACATTTACTATGTGTTTTAGACAGTTTCAGACGCTTCTGAGGGGGCGTGGCTTCGTAAAAGCGGGTGTGGTTTCGCGGAAAGGGGCGTGGCTTAAATGCAACAAGAAATGCGCCAGGATGTGCGACCAAATTCTGCCGTAAAAGTAAGCCAACTTAAAGATGGTGCACACTGAGACCAGACAGTTCTAACCTGCACCAGATTTATCAACACTATGATAAATTTGGCGCATTTTAAGACTGTCTAGTCTACGTTTACACTGTCTAAAAGTAAGATACTTTTGATAAATCTGCCCCAATGTATCAAAAGGGTATTGAAATTGCTCACTAGTAAGGCTATGTTCGCATAGCATTTTTCCCTGTGTTTGCCATGTGCACCAGGAAATGTTCTAGAGCATAAGTGAAACATACCCATACAGATTCTAAGGGCGACATGTTTGCTTTATTTTTAAACCAGCATACTCCAATAATCAGGTGCATTACAGAGCGCCCGTGGCAGTTTGTAATGCACCTGAGATCGGGGGGCATTTGGGAGGCGGCGCGCACTACAAATATACGAAGCTACACATTTATGTGTTTAGTACGGCAAATCCAGGCACATTACTACTGGAACAGGTAGAGCACTTTAAAAGTGGTTTACCTGAGCTAGAAGTGTCATTCAGTAGCTAGAAAGCGCTAAATCTATGACCCGCAGTAGAACAGGTTCATAGATTCAGGTGCATTCTGTGCTACTAATGCGCACAAAAAAAAAAATGGCGCCTGGGTGCCAAATCATACATGTGGCCCTAAGTGTCATTCTGGCATCCACCAGCAGGTATAGAATTAACGTTAGGAACGCAGAGTAGTGTCCAATAGATGGGAGAAATCCTACAAAAAAAAAAAAAACTTAAAAATGTATCCAGTCTACAATAGGATGGTTATAGGCAACGTATGCCACTCTAGCTACACTGATATACGTGGAAGTAATACATCAAGCATTTCTATGTCCAGGAGGTTGGAAATACGGTCTGTTTGGCGACTGCCTACATGTAGTTTGCAAAGTAGAGTTAAGAGCAGTCAACTATGTGACCATATTGACCTCGGTTTTAACTGCATCTGCTCCTTTCTGTATTACTATCCATTTGTGTGGTTTGTTAAGGTCCTGAAATTCTAAGTGGTTTCTGAAACTACCATATTCTACATTGGAGAAAGCCTTATGTGTACACAGCCACCTTTCTGGAGCTGTCACAAATATCTCGGATTAGATTCTCTCTTTAAAAAGGTATTACATTGCTATTTTTATTTACTAATTAAAAACACGATACCAATCCATATTTTTTCCTCTTAGCAGTTTTTATTTTCTGATTCTAGAATTCTCAATCCTATTGTCTGTATAGGGTTATGGGGGCAGCCATCTTGCCTGAGCTGCTTTATATCAGTTGTATGGACATAGGAGCCTGTGAACAGGAGCAGACCCAATTGACTTCTCTAGGAGAGTTCTCTAGATATGCTGTGTGACCTGGGAAGTAGTCAGTGGGCAGGGAGGGGGAGCTGTGACTACCTGTTATTATGAATGGTGGATCTGGTATTATCTATACACATTGGTGTCACTGTTCAGTGTAATCCTGCCTGTACCGATTATGAGCCGACTACTGAAAAATCTCTCTACAGAACAGGAAGAGTCAGGTTATAAAATTGAGCCCAGAGGCCAAAGTAAAAACTGTAGGATTTCAGGATTCTTTAAAAATAAATGATACCGAAATATAAAAAAAACAAACAAAAAAAACCACACAACCAAAAAAAGGTTTAAAAAATTTGTTTTACCTAAAAGCATGAGTTACACATTAGGTAAAACTCTGATGACACATTCCCTTTAAGCTTTATTGTGGCCCTTGGTAGTGTTTAAGTCTGACAGAATTTGTGCACTTTAGCAGAAAATTCCCAAACTTTTTTCTCCAAAAAAAATTTTTGGGTTTTCTTGCACCGTGTCATATATATATATATATATATAAAATATAATATATATATATATATTTTATATAAAAAAAAAATATATAATTTATAAAATTATTTGGGTAAGCTCAGGGGTACAGCGAGGGTCCCGGGAAAATGGAACACGGGAAAACCCCTTGTAGCAGAACCCCGGGGTTTTTGCCCGGGGCTTTTTATTGTGCGAAATGCACCCAAAAACCCTACGTCAAATCCAAATACTTCAAAAAAAAACCCCTGCTCGGGGGCACTAACTAAAAAAAGTCGTCCTTACAAACGTCTTATAGTTTTGGAGTTGGGGGTTTACCCCTCTCGGGCCCCAGCTTCCGGGCCCTGAAACTGCGGGACACCCCCCCAGTCACGTAGCTGACTTAAAACGCCCAAAAAAAACCCCTGGCACTGGAACCTGGGGAGCATTCACCCCCCCAACTCTTTGACTGCCCCCGGAAAAAGCCGACCCGGACTAAGCTTGTTTTCCCAGCAAAAACTATTTTGGGACAAACTTTGGGGCCAACCGCCAAATGCAGCTGCCCAAAAAAAAAAGTCCGGTTCTACCCTCCCCCAAAGCCAGGTTCTGGGTTTCTTTGCTTATTTTCTCGCCATCCCTGGCGGGGAATTTGGGGGGCCTATGTTTACCCCGTTTATCACCTTGCCCTTCGGGGCCCTTTAAAAACCCCCCCCCCCCCCCCCTGCTCGGCCCCTTTGGGGGGAAGGAGCACACTGTCCCTTCAAAAAGGGGGAACGGGGACAACGCGTCCGCATTGCTTCCCGGGAGATCCAGGACGATGTTTCCACATAGAACTTTGGCCCCTGTAAGGCAAAAACCCAACCTGGAAACCCCTAGCTTTTTTCCCTTTTTTCCCTGAGCCTTTCCTTTTAAAGGCAAGTGTTCGGTGCCCAAACCAAAAATTTTTCTGCCCAACAAATAGTCCTTAAGGACCCCAAATCCCCCAAATTAAGACCCAAAGGCCCACCCTCTCAATTATGGCAAAAATTTTTTTTCCCGCCGATGTTAATTTTCCTGCTTGGGGAAAAACCACCAGGTGTTCTTCACCCTTTTAACTACCTGTGACAGGACTCCCTCCTAAAACCAACATTAGGGCATCTGCCTGTACAAATAAAACCCCCTTTTTAAAAAGTGGGGGTGCAATTAACACTGGCCTCTTAAAATAAGCCTTTTAAATTTCCCGGGGAAGGCTTCTTCTGCATTTTGTCCCTTTTCCCTATTAGACTTACCCCCTTTTTGAAAAGGTCGGGTAAGGGGAGTTTCCCATGGGGGGCCAAAATTTTGGGGAAAAACCCTTTCGTAATATCCCGCGATCCCAAAAAAAAGGCTCTCACCTGTTTTTTGGGACGGTTGGGGGCCAAATTTTTTAAAATAGCCTCCACTTTGTCCTTTTTGGGGTTTTAAAAACCCCCAACGCCCAATTTATTGAAAAACCCCAATTTAGCGACCTCCCCAAAGGGACCCGATGGGCCCCATTTTTGAGGGTTTGCCGTCATACCGCCCCCTGGTTGGAGTCAAACCACGCCTGGCCCTTTTACGTAATGCGATTCCCATTCTGTGCAAAAAAGCCCACACCCTCAAGTAGGCTGCGGGCTATGTTTGTGGGGCTGTGGAAATTATATCCATAATTTTTTGAAAAGGGGTGGGGCCCCATGTGGGCCCAAAAGGGAGTACTACGAACTGAAAAGGGCCACAGGGTAGAAAATCCCTTTTTTTCCCCTCGCCCCCTTTGGGTAAGTGGCCCTGCCAGTATTTTTTTGGTCGGGCCCAAGGGGTGGAAATAAATCTTGCAGGGCTCAGCCGTTAAATTTAATTCGTCCACCCTGGCAGGGGATAGGCGTCAAATTTTGACACCTCATTTAACCTCCGGAAGTCTTTCAAAACCGAGAGTGCCATCAGGTTTGGGGAAAATGAGGACAAGGGGGACTTGCCAAAGCCCCCTTTTTTAAACCCCCTTTTTAAAAACCCCCAATGAAACCCATTTTTGTCCCTCCCTGAGATGGGCCCCCTGACCCTTCTGGAATCAAATACGGCCTCAGCCTCCCCTTTTGGGGGGCCGGGGTCTGTAACAATGTGGGCTAAATAAACATTTTCCCAAACCGGGTACCTCTGAAAAGGCCCTCTCAATTTTTTCTGCAGGAACTCTCCCCCGGGCGGTAAAACCCTTTTTATTTACCTTGCTTATTTTCCCCTGACCTCATGGGGGACCTTCCCCCCATTAGCGAGGAATTTACTCTAAACTTGGCATTTAAAACCCAAAACCCCCCGGGATCCCCCCGGGTTTAAAAATTTTGACCGGGGACCCTCCAAACCTATTGAATTTTTGGGGCCTGTTTTTCCTGAGCTTGTTTGCATGGGGCCTCTTTTACGTTTGGAAAATAACTGCCGTAATCTGCTTGCATGTCCGCAAAGTGGTTATAACACTGCTTTTGGGGGTTTGCTCCTGTTCCCAGGTTTCCTTAGCCATGTCTAACAGCCTTTGGGGATCCCTACCAAACAGTAGTTTCAAAGGGGGGAAAAAACCCCGGGGGAAAGGCCTGGGGGAACCTCTGGGTTTGAAAAAAAATTTATTATGGTAAAACAGACGGTCCCATTTCCCTTTCCCATTTTTTGGCCCCATCCCTTTTTTTAAGCACCCCTTTTTTGAGTTGGGTTTAAAACCCGTTCTACCAGGCCATCCTTCCCCGGGGATGGGACCCCCCCCACGTACCAGATGGGTGATATTCGGAAAAGGGGCCCACATAGCTCTTTGGGTTTTTTTTTGACATAAAGGGGGTCCCCTGGTCTGTCAAAATCTCTTTAGGGGGGTGCCCGGGTTTTGGGGAACATCCCGAAAAAGCTCACGTTTCAATTTACTTTTGGATTTACGTGTTTCTAAGCGGGATGGTTTTGGGGGTAAACGGGGGGCCCTAATCTACACAATTTAAAATGTGCTGGGGACCTCTTGCAGCCTTTTTGGGGGTGGCCCCACTTTGGCCCTTTGGGTATTGCTCAAAAAGGGGGCCCCAATGGATGGGTAAATGGAAACCGCCCGGGGGACAAAATTGTGGGGGGGCGTTAAATTTGGGACTGGGGACCCCCGGGCTTAGAAGTCCCTAAGGCCTTATAAATCCCTGGCCAAAAAAATTCCCCTCGATAAAGTTCCCCCGGGGTTTTTCCCCCCCTAAGGGGCCCACCCCAAACACATTTGGGGAAGACCCGCTCCAATACCGGAGCGAAAAATGCGATTTGGGGGCACCCCACTTCTCTATGGCCTCAGGGGGAGTCTTTTTTTTCTCATATAGGAGATCATTTTTTGGGCCGCAAAAAAGGGGATACAAAACCCAAATCATTTTCGGGGGCTTGGATGAAGCCAATTTATAACCTTAACACTTTTTAAAAAGCATTTACAAAATTAGGGGCCCCTTTAATTTCTCTGTACCCAAAATTTCCCCCGGCCAATTTTTTCCCAAAATTAAACTCAATCTCAGGGGGAAATTTCATCTGAGTCCCCCGCCAGGGCCCCAGAGGAAAAACCCCGATTCCCGGGGGGGGCATTTATGTGACTTGGGGTTTTACACCTTAGACGGTTACGGGACTTACACCCCCCGTTTGCTTATTTTTCCCCCATGTTCCAGAACAGTGGAATCCCCCTCCACAATAACTTTTGGGGGCAAGTTCTTGTACAACACCCAAATTTTATGGGTCACCGACCCACAGGGAGTCTCCAACCCTGACCCGGGCCCTGGGGGGAGTCCCCCTTTAAAGGGCCCCCTGAATACATATGACCCCAAGCAAACGAGTCGGATTTTTAGCGCAGGGGGACCCGACTGGGTTTTGGGGCTAAAAAACACTAGAAATCCCGAGTCCCCTTTAGGCTTTAAAAGGATGGAAACCCCCCACTCGGGCAGGGGACACCTGCCCGGGCACCCCTATTGGGCCCTGGGGGAGGGGAAAACAGGCCGGGACTTACGACCTTCCCCCTTCCAAGTCACAAACCATGGGTTTTTTGAAAGGGGGGGAGTTTTGAGCAGCCACATGTCCCAGACCCCCGGCAAGGGGCCCCGCAGAACATGGCCATGAGGGGCCCAGTAGGGAAAGTCCCCTTTTTTTTACTTGGCATTCCCCTTTTTCCTGCTTTTTGACGGGGTGCCACCCTCCTTGCCGTACAGTCTCGCCCCCCTAAACAATAGGAACCCGGGCTTTCCACTGATGGTTTTCTTTGGGTTTCCCCGGGGCATGCAAATCCCGTAGGAAGTCCTCCGTTGGGGGGGTTTTAAAAAGCTTTCCCCGACGGGGCACCCCGCTCATCCCAAGCTTTTTGGAAACGGTTTTTATCCTACAGCGTTTAACCTCAAAAAGGGGGGCACGTTTCGAAGAGGTCCCCACCCCACCCGTTTCCCATGAACTGTTTCGGGCGTCAGCTCCTCCGGGCTGCAGCCACTTTCCCTTTTCAGATGGAACAGGTCAACACCCCTTTACCGTGCAGGTTTGTTTTTGGGTTTTTACTCCCCGGAGTACACACCCTTGGCCCGAACAACCGAGGGTTTCTCCGAGCCGAGGCCCGGGTTTTCCCCCCCCGGGGCTTGGTTTTAAAAACTTTGGCATCCTGGGCCTGTAAATCAAAAATATCCCTTTGGGAAATTCCCCCCTTTAGAAAGGGGGGCCCGCACCCTCCCCCCACTGGTTCCTTGGGGGTAATTGTTCCCTCTCAGGTTCTTTCGAAAAAGTGGGACAGATAGGCCTCGACATCATTCCCCTGCCGTTAAATTTCCGACGCGCCTCTGGGACGAGCTGTTTTGGGGGGCCGCCTACAGCCCTGAGTCACCCCCTTTTCTTTTTTTGCCAGGGCTTGTATCTCTGTTGCGGGACTGTTTACCTGTTGCTGCTCCTTTGCCGCCTCTGGTGAACCTCGCCAACAGCAGGGGGGTTTAAATCTGGTTTTTGGGTTCCTCAAGCCAACTTTGTTGCTGTGCTTTTTTTTTCTTGCTGGAGAAAAAGGCTTGTTTCAGGGGGAGGTTTGACTGCACCAGCTGTTTTTAATTTCTTCCTCCTTTCTCGCCATCTCGGGTTTTTACTTTGGCCCCCCTTTTACCCAGGCATTGGGGTTTTAGCAAATTCCTTTTTAAAAAGGTTGGGAATTCCCCCAAGGGGTACAGTCTCTTAAAAGTATGCCCCCTTTCCCCCACCCAAAATTTTTAAGGGGGGAAGGGTCGTGGGGACAGCGAGGGCCCCCGGGCAAATGGCCTACAAAAAAGTAAAAGCTGTCACATCTTAAAAATTACTTTGAAAACGTAAGCAAAGGTGCCCACTGAAAGGCATGACATACCCTAATACATAAATCAGTGGCACACTAAAGACTAATTTAAAACCTCAAGTTATATAGGAATATAGGAAATGCTTTACAGCTAAGGAAAATATGAAAGACCTGGGACTTTAGTTTACAGTATTTTAAAAAGATTGTATTAAGCTCACCTCCCAACACGTCAAGGGGTTCCCAGGCAGGTGAGTCCCTACACTAAAACATGTTACCTTGCTAGGAGTCCATTCAGACTGCCACTTCCCCAGGAGTGATAGGAGTGATGTGCACAGCCTTTTACATTTTGTAGTCTATTTGGGAGATGGCAATCTCATTGGCTTGCTGCACTCAGCCACCTCATTTAAATCCGTGCAGGTTAATTAAATTTGCAGGTTCCTATCACTCCTGGGAAGTGGCAGTCTGAATGGACTCCTAGCAAGGTAACATGTTTTAGTGTGGGGACTCCCCTTTGCTCTGGGAACCCCTTGACGTTTTGGGAGGTGAGCTAATTTAACAAATCTTTGATCAATACTGAAAAACTAAGAGTCCCAGGTCTTTCATATTTTCATTAGCAGTAATGCATTTCCAATATTCCTATATACCTTGAGGTTTTACTTGGTCTTTAGTGTGCCACTGATTTATGTATTAGATCCAGGGCAAATGGAGACACAGACAGCCTTGTAGCAGAAGCCCGGTTCTTGTCCGCCGTTTATTCTGCGAATGGCAGTCAAAACGTACGTCAATACAAATAATACAAAATAAACTCCTGCTCTTTCCGAGCACTAACAAAAACAAAAGTCGTCCTTACTATCGTCTTATAGCTTGGAGTTGTGGTGTACCCCTTTTCAGGCCCGGGCTTCCTGGCCTGTAACTGCGGACACCCCCCCTGTCAGCTGACTAGCTGACTTATACAGCCAGACATAACCCTGGCACTGGAACATGGGGGAGCAGCCACCCACCCAACTCTTTGACTGCTCCCGGTAAAAGCCGGACCCGGACTAAGCTGTGTTTCCACAGCTAAACTACTTTGACAAACATACCTGAGCGAGAACTCTGGGGGCCTATGTATACCCCGTTTACCACCTTGCCCTTCGGGGCCTTACAATATTAATTACATATATACACATATGTGTGTATATGTATGTATATATATAATATATTTTATATATATATATATATATATATATATATATATATATATATTATATATATATATTATTTATATATATATATATTATATATATTATATATATATTATATATATATTAAAATGAAAGTGCGAACCACTCAGAGTCGGACAAGAACTTGGAAGTTAAGGTGTAAGGATAACCGAGAGCTCTGGAATGGTCATGGAGAGGTAGGCAAGTATGCAGAGAAAAAGGTAGCCTGAAGTGGGTGGCATTGGGGAGCAGTTTCTGTGAAAACAGCTGGGTAGGAAAACCCCTTTAAGAGGTTAGACAGAGGAGCGCTGTTGCCCTATTGCCCCCTCCCCAGGGAGATGATCTGAGGGAGTAAGTGGGCTGTCATGGAAGCCAGGAAATATAAAGTGATCAAGTACCCCAAGAAAGTAAGGGTATGTTTACATGGTGTAATTGGAGGGGTACTCCGTGTAATTGCGCTAAAATACACCACGCAAATACAGTAAAATCTTTACAAGTCCAGCACTCATTGAGCGTTGAGTAAAATCATATATCTCAGTAATGTGTGCCCATAGAAAGAAGTAACTGTTCAATTCTTTCAGGCGCTTACATGCCAAGAAATACAAAAGTATAGGAGGCAGAAAGCTGCGACGGGCCTTTGCTCGTTGAAAGTACGCGAGTGAAAGCACGTACTTTCAACAGTGCTAGCGAAGGAGTATTGCGGCATGTACCTGTGCACACCGCAACACCTTGTGAAAATACGTTAAAAATGAACACTTGTTTGGAAAAAAAAAAAACATTACAGCCATGTTGATGGGAAAAAATTAACTGCAGTAGCAGGGGGAAGAACAAAAATGTGTCCATATGGCCAAAAAATACCCGACTCTTTAAAGGGGATGTATCACTTCTTCAGTTGGGCTGTTCTCTTGAAGCTTGATGCTCTCACTTCCTGAAATCCGGGGGAGTTTCTTCCCCTCCCAGCTGGGCGTTTCTTAACTAAAGAGGGATGACATCATCCCCCCATCACTGTTCATGCTGGCTCCAGTGTGCCCCCCCCCCAGCCACATATCACTGTCCTCTCTCTATGCAGTCTTATTTTGTAAGAGCTGTTTACATACCACAGGCCTGCATTCAGTCTAAATAGTCTATGAACTCAGCACTGATCTCTCACAGCTGGAGGTTTGCTACAGTTGAATCCCTCCAGAGCACATATTCGTCTCCCTTCATGTTTACATAAGGCACCGACGCACAATTCTGCTGTTTTCTGATTGTAGCAGTAGCTGCAGTGTCAATGAGGAGCAGTTAGCTGTATAGAGTGAAATTTTTGTTGGCCCCTTACATGCAGGAGCATTAAGGCACCGGGGCACAATTTTGCTGTTTTCTGATTATAGAGACAACTGCAGTGTCAATGAGGAGGCAGCTAGCTGTATAGAGTGAAATTGTTGTCGGCTCCTAATTCTGAGTGAGAAGCAGGAATGCAGGCTCCGTGAATACGACCTGGGGCCGAACAGAATGTAAATTATTAGAGCCCTCAGCTAATGAAATGCAAGGAGGTGGGATCTGACTATCAGACCAGCACTGGAGAGGTTTGTTTACAGAAAACGAAGATTAGGAATACTGTGAAAACAAGACAGCTTTGCTAAATGACATTCAATTGCAAAGTTGCTTGATTTCACTGTCCACTTATTCTGAAGATCATTTAATGAAATGATACAACCCCTTTAAGGGGTTAAATTGTCAGACAGCAAAGTCCCATATAGTAGTTTGCATCTAAGCAGTTTCATTCCTTACGCACAATCTTCTAGAAGTTAATTGCAGCACCAGTGTTACCTCAAGCCTCGTCTAATACGGGCTGAACCTTGTATAAAATCTCACTCAGCGTGACACAATTGAATTAACAGATGTGAGCGTACGTTACAGATTGCTTGTTATACAGTATGCTTACCTAGAGTAATTTGAGAGCTTAGACGTTTGTTAGGCCAAATTAAATAGTCAATTGGAAACCAGTGGATATTTTGACATGTAACTGAAAAAAAAAAAAGAAAGAAATATTGAATTTTCTGCACAGAACCACAAGTGAAGGTACTATTGAATTAACGTCTCCGGGGATGTAAGTGGTGAATGCTGGGGAAGGGTGAAGGCCAACACATTATATAATTTACACATAGATCGTACATCTAAATGGGAACACAGCTTCTGAGATTAAGGACTGGTCACAGTAAATGTACACCGGATGAAGGTGCCAGCTAATATTTTATTATGTGTATGATGTTACATTTGCTGCGCCTCAGTATCAGCCAATGAGTCAGGTTCATAACTAGACTAAACATGTACAGAAAATAAAATAATGTCCTTAGTCTCTAGGAAAATAAATTGATGTGCTTGTATCATACCTCCTTACATTCCTTGACCAAAAATAGGTCAAACTGGATCACGTTTCCTTGACCCACAAAGCCCAATAGCCTCCTATAATTTACAAGGGTGTACAAATTAAACTACCAGACCCCCATAGACCAAAGGGGAGCACAGTAATTTAAAGGGGTTGTCTCACTACATTGATTCATCTTACCTCAGTCCTGTTTTCATGGTTTCATTTTGAATTCAGGGGTGTGTTTACTGGCTTCCACTAGACTGCAGTAGAAGCCAGGTCTGTAGCTATAGCAACCTAAGGAGCTGATGTAGCCCATACAAGAGGGGATATCTAGGAATAGGTAGGACACTGTTAATGGACACATATTGCAAAAGGACTTGTTTTTGCGAGATCTTTAACATAAAAAGCAATCCTTGTAGTGAGACAACCCCTTTAACATGATTTTTAGAATCTCTTTTTTTTTACTTTGTATTTTAATTTCTTCCCTTTTCCAAGCTTCCTAGTTGCGGTTTGTGACCGGTAACATCATTGTAGGAGGTTTTGGGTGCAATCAACCATAAACCATCTCCTAGCTGAGCGTTTGCCTACGTGGATCCAGAGATTAAGCCTGGTTTGTATCTGCATCAGATAGAACCAGATTTATTTTACATGGACACCAACAGGGCCGACAGATCCCATTGACTGCAGTGGGGTCCGTTGGGTTTCATCAAAGTGGAATGACGGAAAAAATGCTGCACTACTTTTTCCCCCCGTCATTCCCAACAGAATTTGCAATGAGGATTCCTAACGAAACCTCCGCCACAGAGTTGAACCGGGCATTAGTACTATAGTAGTATTGTCCACTTGTATATTTTAAAAACTAGACCCTACTGTAAGGTGAGGTTCACACGGCTTATTCAAGCCGTAAATTGCGAGCCGGATTTAGCTCGCAATTCCGGCTTGAATAAGGGGCGGGGGCGCGGCCCGCCGGCCCCATAGACTTGCATTATCCACGGCGCGTATTGCGCCTGGATAATGTGCATGTCACTTTCTCCCCGCCCGGCGGAGCACTGTGAGAACTGTGGATTACCGTAATGACTGCGACGGATTGGAGCCGTACTGAAGCGCAAATCCGGCGCGCAATACGGCTCCAATCCGCGCCGAAATAAGCCGTGTGAACGGCCCCTTACAAATTGAATAGTCCGGAGAGGATGTTATTTGGGCACATTTACACAGCTTATTTGCAGCACAGATTCCGCACGGAATCCACACCTAAAATCTGCAGCAGTAAATGCAGATTTTAAATGTGAATTGGGCACTGATTTTCAGCTTACTATATGCTATTATATGACGTTCTGATTCAGCGTGGAATCGCACTCAGGAACAGACCTATCAATTGGTTTTCAGCACTGAAGAATAAAAAGTCAGTGTCGTGTGCATGGCAACGTGGATTTTCCCTTCGAAACAATGCAAGGCGGATTACATTCAGATTTGGACGATGATTCTGAGGCAGGTTCCTCGCTGAATCCAACCCAGATCAGCCATGTGAATGTACCTTAAGCTCCTAGAGGACTGCTGAGTGGAGGGGTAGGCAACCTTGTTGTTCTTGCATACTGTTTCAGTAAGGCACTCTTTACACTTGCGTCCGTGGTTCCATTTGGAACCTCCGTCGGGACTGATGGAAGAAATGCTGCAAAAACCTGATGGACACCATCAGGTGCCATTGATGTCCATTGCCCTCAACTGGTGCCTAAAGGAGCTGCTCCTCCTGGCACATGTACAGGACATGTAGTACTGCACTGTACTGTAGAGTGGCGCTACTAGACAGACCATCACTGCATGCACCTCACTAATACAGAGGTTTTACCATTAAAATGTTCCTGATATTTTATTATTATTATTATTATTATTATCATTATTAATTTTAGAGCGCAGTTGATTCCAGGGCGCTGTACATTAAAGAGGGTTACAAACATAACATAAGTCGAACAAGTTCAATGCTGACAGTATGTGACAATCAACTGGCACAGAGGGAAAGAGAACCCTGCCCGTGAAGGCTTACAATCTACAAGGAAGGTGGGAAGAGACAGGAGGTAAGGGCAGACATGTTTGTTGAGGGTGTAGTGACAGAAGGGGTACTATAGTTTATAGGCTATCCTGAAAAGATGGGTTTTCAGGTTGCTTTTGAAGCTGGTGAAAGTGGAAGAGAGTGATGTGTTGGGGAAGTGAGTTCCAGAGTGTGGGTGAAGCACTGGAGAAGTCTTGGAGACGGTTGTGTGAGGAGCTGATAAGGGGAGAGCAGAGAAGAAGGTCCTGTAAGGAGCGTAGATCGCGTGAGGGGAGATATCTGGAGATTAAGGCAGAGATGTATGGAGGGGAGAGGTTATGGAGAGCCTTGTAGGTCATGGTTAGCAACTTGAAGTGAATTCGCTGGGCAATGGGAAGCCAGTGCAGGGATTGGCAGAGGGGAGAGGCAGAGGAGTAGCGAGGAGAGAGGTGGATAAGACGGGCAGCAGAGTTGAGGATGGATTGGAGGGGAGCGAGGGTGCTAGCTGGGAGGCCACAGAGAAGGATGTTGCAGTAGTCTAGGCGGGAGATGACAAGGGCATGGACCAGCATTTTTGTAGTGTCAGGGTTGAGAAATGAGCGGATGCGAGAGATGTTTTTCAGGTGTAGGCGGCAGGCAGAGGTAAGGGTTTGGATGTGTGGTTTGAAGGACAAAGGAGTCCAGGGTTATCCCAAAGCAGCGGACTTGCAGCAACGGTTAATGTAGACCCATTGACTGTATTAAAGAGATCAGGTGGAGGGATGGAGTGGGACGGTGGAAAGATGAGTTCGGTTTCATCTACATTAAGTTTTAGGAGACGGGAGGAGAAGGAGGAAATGGACGAAAGACAATCTGGGATCTTGGTAAAGAGTTAATGTCTGGGCCGGAGATGTAGAGTTGGGTATCATCAGCAGACAGGTGGTAATGAAAGCCATGTGAGGCTATGAGCTGACCGAGGCCAAGAGTGTAGACAGAAGAGTAAGGGACCCAGGACTGACCCCTGGGGAACACCAACAGAGAGTGGCCGGGGGGAGGAGGTGGTGCAAGAGTGAGAGACGCTGAAAGTCCGATCAGTGAGGTATGAGGAGATCCAGGAAAGGGCTGAGTCTGTGATGCCGAGGGAGGAGAGGATTTGTAGCAGGAGGGAATGGTCGACAGTGTCAAACGCAGAGGACAGGTCTAAGAGGAGGAGCACAGAGTAGTGGCGTGAGGCTTTAGCAGTTACTAGGTCATTAGTGACCTTGGTTAGGGCAGTTTCTGTGATGGGATGGGAAACCAGATTGTAGTGGGTCAAGAAGAGAGTTGGAGGAGAGGTGGGAAGACAGTTGAAGATGGACGTGCTGCTCGAGGAGTTTGGAGGCAAAAGGGAGCAGTCAGATGGGGCGATAGTTGGATATTTGATTAGATCTTCCATCAATCACATGAGCCGCAGATCAGCAGTGTCTCAAACTGTACAATGTCCCAGTAAAAACCATTGCATGGTGAGAATATTGTATCCTGAGGTCAATGTAACTTGAGGGAGCACTGTACTTTATTGTATTGGAAGGACTTGGGGATACAGTGCTAGTTTTTGTATGGTGTATTACTTTTTAATTTTAAGTAAATATGTAGACTTGTGTACAATACAGAAAGAAAAGACTAAAAACCAAGGCCGGGGACATTTCGATATCCACACTCGCATGCACACACAATCCTAGAATGAGCATACTAGCACAGAACCGAATATACAGGTGAATAACAGAAAAATCACGTTAGCCAAATTTGGTGAATAATGCCTTATCTGAATAGATAGATGATTGTTCACAAATAAGAACCAGAAGTCGCTGGAGCCCTATGAACAGGCAATGCTCCCTGGAACATTGCTTTACACCACATTTATTATATGTTTTAGACTGTTTCTAGACACTTCTGCACATCGTCCTACAAAACAGGCTTGGCCTATCGTGTGACATGTGTCTCAGAAAACTTGCCAAAATTTGGCTGCAATTAGTGACTTAAAAGTAAATCAACTATTAGAAAAGTGAAAAACCTAAATCCGCGAGGATTGCCCTTTTTAGTCTACAACACTTGCTGGTATTAGACAATTAGAAAAATCTAGTCAAGTTTACACGGTTTAAAGTATTCCACTGAAAAAATTCCCCCAGTGACACTTTTTACTGAGCTTCTAGCCCTTTTTTTCAGGTCTTTGGGGGGGCCTAGGGGACGCTGCTCTCGTTCCTCTGGCCACAGCAAACAGCATATAGGTAAGGGGTTTAGGGGAAGCCCCACATTTGTAATGATTAACGGGGGCTTATCAGTTGTTCGGAGTAACTTGCCTGTTCCCATAACGTAGTGGTGTCGCTTGTGCAAGAATCTGCAGGATGAAGAAGGTTTCCCACATAATAGACAGGGGGGAAAAAACAGACACTTTGTCTCTTTATTTTTAGATCAGTGGAGAATGGTTTCACTACAGTCTAGTTGGAAACATATGTTCCATCCCGGCAGCCTTGTCCCTGTGACTGTAAAATAATGATATTTTTTGGGAGGTACATACTTGGGGCCTTTTGGAAGAAAAAGCGGGCCCCAAGGTAGCTTAAACCACGCATTTGGCTTAGTTTAAAATATACCTTTAAGCCAAACATTACAGAAGAAAATCACAGCTTTCACTTGTAATCACAGCACTGGGCAGACGATGCTGCACGGAAACGTAAAATCCAGCTATTCTGTAATTTAAAATCCGACTACTTAATACGTATCCTAACCAAAGGGGGCAAGACTACAGGCAATCAGCCCCTTTTGACATTCTAGCGGGGTGGGTTAAAACCTGGGAAATTTCCCCTAAATTGGCCGGTAGAGTATTAGAATTAAAAGGGGTTTTTGTCTCACACAAAAAATATTTTCAAAAGAGGAAACAAAAAATATTTTGCTTTTTTCATCTTTTTTTTTTTTAAGGAAACTACAAATGATTTTTCACCTTCTGGCTTTTTGGGTT
Source organism: Phyllomedusa bahiana (assembly GCA_025379985.1). NCBI lineage: Eukaryota > Metazoa > Chordata > Amphibia > Anura > Hylidae > Phyllomedusa > Phyllomedusa bahiana. The sequence continues at coordinate 156,151 of JAODAL010000095.1, forward strand.
TCCCCCCAGTGCCCGGCCCTGTATACTCTTTCCCCCCTGTTTTTGTTCATGTAAAGCGGGGGGTGAAGTAATCACACAGGTTGCAGCAGCCTTTTGCTGGCCTGCAGAAAAAAAAGCTTGTTTTTTTCAAAAGTAAACACACTAATTACAGGCTTTTTTTTTGAGGTAATAAAACTCCTGCTAGCAGTTTCGGGAAAGCTAAACTAATTAGCGACGAATACACGGTGAATGATGGACATCTACCAGGGAAGTGAAGCGCATTTTTTCATTTAGCATCTATGAAACTCTGTTTGGGGAAAACCTCTTTAAAGGGGGTTTTTCCAGGATTGCTTTTTTGCTAAGAAGGAAAATGTAAACAAGCCAGGCTGAGCTAAGAGAGAGAGAAAACACAGGCCCCAAACAAGGCCATGCATAAGGGATTTGTCAAATGTTCACCAAATAACAAACTACAACATGGGTTCTGTATACAAAAGACAACCCTTTTTTTCCACAGCAGCTTTAAAAACTTCTTCATGTTCAATAAGGCAGGGATTATCAGAAATCACTTACAACTAGTGGGTTCTGTATACAAAAACAAAATATTTCTACCCGGGTGCCTTTAAAGCTTCTTCACTCCCTTCATCAGGTAAGAAGTGTTCCGCGCAAGCCGGCAGCACCTTGTCAGGCGTATCTAAAAGAACTTTTTAAGTAATAAAGGCCAGGTAAGGCGCCCGTGCTCTCTCAGGCTGCATTTTTTTTTAATCACATATATTTAAAAAGGGGTTAAATACCATTTTGGAGGGCCACGTCAACATTAATCGTGGGAAAACCCTTTAATGCAGATATCAATCCGTGGGCCCCAAACAAAAAACTAGAAACTCCCAACAGTGAGTGTGATGGGGTTGCCCCCCGTGGGGGTGGGGGTTTTCGTGGCGGTGGCCGCCATGCAAAAGAGGCCACTTAAAGAGATCGCCATGAAGTGGCAAATGGGCTTATGGTATGTTCACACAGCGTTTTTCAGCTCAGTTTTTGGATCCGCTTTTCGGACCAAAAAAAAGCATCTAACAAATATGCAAGGATTTTCATTAGTGTGAGGTAAAAAACGCCTTTGAGTTCCCTGCAAGTGACGGGCCGATGTGGTTTACTTGCGTCTTTTTTATGTGTTTTTTGGGTCCATTTTAAAAAATTGTCAGTCAAAATTTTACTTGTGTTTAGCAAGTGAAATACCGTACCCCTAGAAAAAAAAAAGGGTTGCGTTTTTTAGCCTGAAAAACGGTCAAAAACGCAACCCCTTTTTTGGGTTACGTGTTGGTACTTTTTGGATCGCCTTTTCGCATCTGAAAACACATTATTAAAAAACTTTAATGTCTGATTTGAAAAAAAAAACATTTAAAAAAAGGGTCCGAAAACGCATTTGCAGATCGTTTTGGAGCAATTTGGAGTTTTTCAATGATCCAAAGTATAAAAAAAAAGATTCAGCTCACCTGAGAAAGTGGACGCCAGATTTGGATCAGGGGAAAGAAATGGTCAAAATGGGGGGCATTGCTCTACCCCCCTGTCTGTCTCTGTTTTTCCCCAAATTTTTTCTGTTTTAAGAAGTCCTATAACGCTTTGTATTTTTCTTTATGTTGGGATTGGATTTCTGTGGCTGGCCATATCGTGTGCTGTGCTCTATTTCAATGATCCAACACGCCATGTGGAAATACCCTTATAGCATTTGATCAAAAAGTATACTAAGAACCTCCTGTTCATCTTCGTAAATTTTTGCCGAGTAGCATTAGATCAACAAATAATTTGAGGATGTGCGGTCCATGCCTCTCCCTCCATGTTTGATTCTCAAATAACCATGTGATGGCTGAAACCAGTAGAGCACTATACTATATGGTCCCACAACCAAAAACATAAACCTACTTAACCATTTTCTTATGTTAGGGTAGTAAAAATGATGCTTTTAAGTCTATATATGCTTTCAGATATTTTGGGTGGAAAGCCCCGTGGGAAAAACAATTAATTGTGAATAGAGCTACATTATTTTTTTAGTAGTAAATTTTTGAAGCCTTTTTACTAGGGCAATGCAGTGTGCCCTTTAGGTCCCCAAAACCCCTTCTTCTACACAAACATTGGTGGTTCCCATGGATATTGGGTTGGCTATTGAAACCTAAAGCCAACATTTACAGAAGAGCTAGGGATGTAAAAAGAACCATCATAATCTCTGCAAACATTTATTCAAAAGAATACAAGGCAAAAACTTACTTCAAATCTTAAAAACATATGCAGTCGGATTCAAAAGAGGTTTGTCACAAAGCAAAATTCATTGGAGGACAGTTCGTAGCGAGCTACAAGCTAGCCCCACAGAAGGGCAAGATGGTCCGGGCCCGCCCCCAGCCCCCATTTTTATCTATGGGATTCAAAAATGCAGAGTAATGTCTTGAAGTTCTTTTCTTTACTTGTGCATTACAAAAAAAAAAAAAAAAAAACTAAATCTAGCACCCATTATAAAAGCCTTCGAAAATGGTGTTAACATATTAAAAACCGTTGCTTGAATCCATGATTGCAGAAAAACACCAAAAGTGAATTTGCTTTTTGCCATTTTTTAAACCCAACCCCCAATGCTCAAAGTGACCCTGAATTTACTAATATCACCATAAGGGGTTTTAAAGCGCTCCCACACAATCTTATAGAAGGGAGAGGGGGAAGCAACTGTAGAAAGACAATATTTACTAGAAACCACATCTGTGCGTCTCTCACCTTATGGCAAACCGTCTTTAAAAAAATCCGAAAAATGATGAGGTAAGAATACGGACCTATGGTGCCTAAGCAGTGGGTATAAAACCCGAAATAATAAAGTTGCAATGCATTGCACCTGAGGAAGCGCGGCATGTGCCCATGTGAAACGTATAGTACTTTTGTTCTTATTTGTTTTATATTTTATGTTTTTTAATACTTACTGCTAAAATTTAAAAAGGGACTAATTTGGGGACTTTCCCCGGGGTTCCTTTTTTGTACAAAAAAATTTTTAATATTTTGGTTAGCATACCTACTGCTCGATCGCCACCATAGGTCCATATTATATACCCCACAATAATTCGGATGAAAAAAGGTTCTTTACCCACAAACCCATTGAAGTGGGGTGTTTTCCCCCGGAGACTTTTATGGAACCAGCTGTTCGTTCCCTATTTTTTAATCCATCTACATGATTGGACCTCGGTACAACCAAAAAAGGTGAGGGGGTTTTCATTACCCTCCCCATTACTGCTGTTTAACCTTACAGTGTTACGTGAGGTGCGCCTGTCCTCTGTTTTCTCTTTTACAGCACACTACATATATCTCACCTTATGGCTGGTTCGCCACTACAAATGTTATATGTTCTCCAGGCCGTGGCCTCTGTGTACGATATAAAAGTGAAAAAAGCAGCACCATGCGGAAGCCTCTCTGCCATTATCCCACCAGCTTCTCTAATCCACTCTCCATAGACTTCTATGAGCATAAACTATAAAACCTGGTCTCTGAAGTTGGAAATCTCCTTTCTCAGGCTTCCGAATAATCAGTGCAGTAAGGACGAGTTGTCTGCAATATCTTGTTACAGATAAAAAGTTTCTCTTTCTCCACTTGCAAAAGTTCCCATCTTGCTTGTACTACAGATTCATAGAAAGTGGTTTAGAATAATTATTAGTACATTTTATAATGGTGTTGTATAATAAGTATCAACCTTCTCCTGAGATCATGCAGGGAGGCATTTCCCTCGTGGCAGCACTACAGGAGAAGTGTATAAAATTGCATGAATTCACTAGTGACCATTTAATACAGAACATGATGTACTTCCAGCTGCAATACATTTTGCTGTGGTCTAAATACTGCATCAGATGCAACAGTCACAGGACAGTTCAATTGGAAAGTCACTATAAATAGTTGGAATAGAGGGGGTCTGATCAGCGAGTCTCCTCTGAGAATAAGCACGATATACAATCACTTTTATTGACTAGTTTGGAAAGTTTTGGAGGTTTCATTTTACCAGCATATCAGAACTTTTTTTTTACATTTGACCAATATCTGTACCAATGACTTCAGAGTAAGGGTATTTTCACATGGGGTTTTGGGTGCGTAATTGTCGCAATAGGCCCCAAAATTTTGCCCCCCCAAAAACGATATTCATAGCTCTTATTGAGAGCTTATAGGCCGGGGGAAAAAGAATGTTTAATGGGAGCCGGTGACATGCTTTTAAATACGCGCTAGTCAGTGCCTACTTCGAACACACCCGCGTATTTTGGGCCCTAAGTACTAACATTACGCCGGGCGAACATGCCCTAAGAATAAGGGGGGCGGGGGGAGGGGAGGAAACAACGATGCCATATACACACACACATATCAATCGATCTAATCAGAAAGGAGCTTATGGACTATTTTTTCCCCCTTTTTTGGTTTTGCACACCATTTTCGCCTAGATGCTAGAGGTGTCAGCTGAAGCAACCAGGTAAAAGTAATCCAATATAGTGACATTTGTTATGATGCGAGAGCAGCTTGGTCTAACAAAACTCAGAATCAGCTCTAATTCTAAAGGCAAAGCAGTGAATGTGGCCAATCGTCAAGAACTGCATTGAGTGCTATGTGCAAGAAAAACAGGGAAAAACGTAAAAATAAAAAAAAATAAAACAAATAATAAAAAAATAAAAAAAAGTTAAAGAATCATAAACTGTATGCACATTCAAGTTACATTGTTAAAGGGAAACCCAAAATCAATAACCGTCCCGTGTACACAGACAGCACTAGACGGGGTGGGAGCCTCAAAGTCCTGGTAAGTTTTGGGAAAGGTATCGGAGCCATGCTATGATCCCCCCGGCTGGAGGGAACTTGGGGGAGGATCCATAGGGTTAACACAATGATCAATGAGTATTAAAGGGCCAGGACAGTACTTTTAAAGTCTTGGTCCCGCTCTTCCAACCAGTGTCAACTTTCGGCCATGGACTCGCATTAACTTGCTGGGAAAATTCATCCTCCCCCGGGGGGAAACCATCAGCATGAATGGGTGTACGTGATCTGCAAAGATGGATTCAACACTAAATCAGTGGAGTGCCATCTAAAAGAACAAATGGGCACAGAGAATGCCACAAACGCATTCCCCAGAACATAACACTGGAAAGACCAGCTTATGTTCTTCCAGCAGTGTTTGCAGGTTGTTTGTTCTAAGGTTTCTCACTTGACACACTAAATGTACATTCGAAAAGGACTCTGAAAAGGCAATCCTTCACCAATCAGCGGAGGTCCATTTCAAATAGTGCCATGAAAATTGAAGCCTTTTCTGCCAATGGAACTTCATCAGAAGAGATGCAGTGACATCCATCTGCTCCAGAGCCCCTTGTGCAGCAGGGTTCACTGAGCTGTTTTATACTGGTAGCCTCTTGGGTTATTTTGGCGGTTAGCTGTTTCACTGTAGTGCGTCGCTGTACCCTTGCGCACCTTCTTAGGCGACGATCACCTCTCACATCAATGGCACGTGGTGCTCTGCAGTTTTCAGGTCACTTATTCACTATGGCGTCATTTGTCCACACACAATACTCCTATGACAGCAGCACAAAAAAGATTCACAAACTGCAAAAGTTTCCGAAATACTGACACCCTTGGCCTGAAAGCCAATATTCATTCATTTTGGAAACTGATAAAATTGTCCATTTTACCCAGAACAGCAATGAGCGATGTGTGTAGACAGCCTATCACACACCTTATATAGCTACCAAGCCAGCTCACCACACATGACTGCCCAACGTAGAAAATAGAAAGTGGTCATAATTATGCGACAGTGTAGACTTTGCTTAAAAAATTCTGCAGTTACAGGAATTGGTCACTGTAAAAAAAGCAAGAGATGTTAATCTCCACATAAACATACGGCTCACTATGGAATATTTTTTAAGTCCACAATTTCACGCCGCACACTGAAATCTTTGTCAAAACACTTGAATTATTTAAAAAAAGTTTGAAATACAAACTTAAAACATATAGGATCTTTAGTATATCCAGAGATCTATGAAATCATATGGGGAACAACGCGTTTCGTGTTTATCACAGTTAGTTACATAGTTAGTACGGTTGAAAAAAGACACGTGTCCATCAAGTTCAACCAAGGGTGGGGAAAATGTGGGTGAAGGGAGAGAGACGAGGACATTCTGCCCAGCCTCACCACTGGTTAATGCCCTGAAACGCAGAAGGCAAGAACCAATCTGCTCCAGTGGAGACCATATCTCTGACCCCAGAGCCTCCACCAGCCAAGGTCCAGAATTTTACATGGCTATGTGCGTATTAATGTTCTTTAGTTCCAGGTAGGTATCTAAGCCTTTCTTGAAACTCTCTACAGTTCCTGCTGTGACCAGCTCCTCAGGCGGCTATTCCACAGATTCACAGTTCTTACAGTGAAGAACGCTCTTCTCCTCTGGAGATTGAATCCTTTTCTCTCTAGCTGAAGGGAATGTCCCCTTGTCTTTTGAGGGGGCTTTACATGAAATAATTTTTCCCCATACTTTTTGTAGGGACCATTTATATTTATATAAATTAATCATGTCCCCCCGAAGCCGTCTTTTCTCAAGACTAAATAAGTTAAATTCTACTAACCTCTCCTCATAACTAAGATGCTCCATTCCCCTTATAAGTTTGGTTGCTCGTCTTTGTACTCTCTCTAGCTCCATTTCATCTCTTCTATAAACTGGGGCCCAGAACTGAACAGCATATTCTAAGTGAGGACGCAGCAATGCTTTGTACAGCGGTAGAATTACATCCTTATCCAGCGAGTCCATGCCTCTTTTAATACACGCCAATATCTTACTTGCCCTAGAGGCAGCTGATTGACATTGCATGCTGTTCTGTAGTCTTTGATCTACAAGAACGCCCAGATCTTTCTCAACAAGCGATTCTCCAAGTTTTTCCCCAGGAATATGTCCTTAGATTATCACAGACAAACTTCATTATCACATGACTCCATTGCCAGTGATGCCAGCACCATGTTCCGCCTTGCAATTGTGAGCATCTTCCATAGATTGCACTGCCCTGCATAGCTGGGTGTCATCTGCAAAAATAGAAATCGTGCTATTGATCCCTTCCACTATATCATTAATAAATACATTAAATAAGAGAGGACCCAATACTGAGCCCTGGGGCAACCACTCATAAACGGGGACAACTCAGAGTAGGAGTCATTTACCACCACTCTCTGAGTACGATCCAACTTCCTATGGTTCACATCCGTTTAAAGAGTTCACATCATATAGTCCTCAAGACGCCAAGGAGTACATGATTGACAAGTAACGGACACTTAATCACCAATTGAATTAGTTAAATTGGTCACTCAGCTCGTTATTTCTGTGCTCAGTACATGACGGTATTATTCAATACTTAGGCAGTCAATCAGTCTTGCATACAATGTGACTAGCAGAAACCATGTAGAAATTACCTTTAAACTCCTATTTACTGGAGGTCCGCTTTCAACTCTCGTGCGATAGAACTACATTTACGGAAGCCTGTAAAGGTCAAATTCAGAGAACTACAAAAATGGCTCTGGGCTTTGCAATCAATCAAACCTATGCACTTTTAAAAAGATACTTTGTTAGAATTTGTTACCATTCCCAAGATCTCTGTCTTTGGTCAGTGAATGGAAACCTTTTTGGGCGACATGTATAATTTGTGCTGCTTAGACGCCAATTTTAAAAGCGCATAACAATAGTCTAAAATGCGCCTGATTTATGAACCCGGTCTACTGCGGGTCATGAATCAGGCGCATTCTAGCGCAGAAACAACAATTCTGGCTCAGGTAAACCACTTTGAAAGTGCTCTACCTGTTCCAGTAGTAATGCAACTAGAAATGCCATACTGTAACTAAAATCTATAGCTCTGTATAGTTCTAGTGTGCCCAGCCTCCCGCACGCCCCCCCGAAATCAGGCACATTGCAAAGTACCGCGGGCGCTATGTAATGCGCCTGATATTGGCGTGCAGGCGATTTAAAAATATAACGAACAGGGCTGCGCTAGATGACGGGATGAAAAGACACCAGACTTCTGGCGCAGCCCCGTTCATACATGTTGCCCTTAAAGGGGTTGTCTCACCAGGTACTCAGGTTGCCTCAGCTACAGACCTGTTTACTCTCTCCTGATATGCTGCCAGCACTGGTTGCTATAGCTACAGACCTGGCTTTTACTGCAGCCTAGTAGAAGCCAGTAAACACGTCCCTGAATTCAAAATGAAACCAAGAAAACAGGACTGAGGTAAGAAGAATGTAGTGAGACAAACCCTTTAAGGTCTATAAGATAAGAGTTTGCTATAGACTAGGGTTTCATAGCAACTATTAGCCGCAGTAAAATTCATGCAATACTGTGACCTGGTTGGAAATCTGGCGCTGGTTGCACAATGTCTCATCCAAAAGGGTAATGTTGTGGTTACAGTAAACCACTGTGGAACATAATTGCATTGCAGGTAAATCACTGTGATCCAAGCAGCTTGAACGTCATAAAGATCTTTTGTACAGAACAGGGGGATTTGTGTTCATGTATTTGGTGCAAAGAGTATTTCTAGACTGGATAAAACTGCAGGTTATTAGCGGTAAAATATTAAGCCTATACAGAAACCGCTAATACTGTAAATGGAACACAGCAAGTATAGGAACAGAAACCATTGTACAGAGCGTTTTGCTATACTTCAATGATATAGGTACAAATCTTACTAGACAATTTAAAGATGAGGGAGATAAGCCCTGTACCCCAGTTTTCTGACATGCACCACAATTGTTGCTGGTAAGCCTCATTTGTGCAAAAGCGTACAACTTTATCACATTCTTCTCACAGCTTTAGCCAGGGATTCCCCCATCCCCTCCAAAAAAAATGAGTTTGTGGAGGGGCACCTCACGCAGCCCGGCACATTTATTATAAATTTACAATGTGATGTAAAATTTTTGCTTCAACCCCCAATACTTTAGTTTGTAGCCGGCATGTATTTCGGTGGGGTGCAAAGCTGCCACATGTTGCACACACTGTAATATCTCCACTCCAAGCCGCCAAAATAAACGATCGAGTATAAGATGCCTTTTGCAGAGTAAAAGCACAAATGAGTAATCTGTGTTCGCTGATGCGTTTCAGGCCCAACATTCGTTGATCGTTCAATGGGGCGACTTGGAGTGGAGATATTACAGTGTGTACCTTCCATTAGGCCTTGTGGAGATCGGTGCAGTCAGACGCATAAAGTACCAGTCCTGACATATGCCTGTTGTCTAAAGGGCGAGCACCATTTTTTTTTGCACTTAATTTGCATTAAAGAGGGTTGACCATATTAGGTGGTTGTTTTTCGCAGGGCTGTGGAGTCGGGAGTCGGTGCCCAATTTTCAGGAGTCGGAGTCATCATAAAATGGACCGACTCCCAAAATATATAATTAGTTGGTCCAGTTAGTTCGATGCAGTGCAAAGAGTAAGAGGAATTGGGTCCGGCCAGTGCTACTGCTCCCATATCTTCAGCCTCATCACATGAGGAGTGTAATTGATGACATGGAGCAGGCAAAGCGCTGCCCCAGGGGAAAAGATTCTGCTCCCAGGGCAAACAGATTTCAGCAAAATGTTTCACCTGCCTTCAAAGAAGTAGAAGAGTTCAACCATTCATCAAAACTGACTGTGGTTGAGGCAATTCCTTTATACCCTGACATTGTTAGAGATGTTGCTCCTGTGGTCACTGCTTTGCCCCCCACCCAAGTTAATGTAGAGAGGCCGTTATCTAGCCTGGAAACCATGAGATCAGATGTGAGGTCATGTATGCAGGATCTGATGGAGGCAATACTATTTCTCAGAACAAATTCAGAGACTCCACAAATGTTCCTGCGGTGTTTTGCATATTTACAATTTTTTTGTGTTCTAAAGTCATATCCAATATATTTTACACTGACAAGCAAAAGGGTAACAATGTTTTGTACTTGACTTTCAGGCTCCATATCTCACCATCCACTACAGCTTTGTACATGAGGCTACTGTAATTTTATATACAGTCATCTTACTTATCTTATACAGAAATTTGATTTGTAAGTATTTAGCATCTGCTTAGTTCTGTGGATTCCTGTCATGTAACTGCATTGTTACTGTTTTGCTCCTAAAAATCAAAATGTTGATTTGTATTATTTTGTTAGCATTTGGGAAATCCACCTTTGGTTTTCAATACTGCCTGAATCCATCTGGGCTCTGGATCATATGCAAGCATCTTGACCAAAATCTGATCCCAGGTCTCTTATACACATTCCCAATGTTGGTGCCGACTGGACTTGGTAACAATGTTTTGATCTTTGAACACTTGTGGGTAGAGTTGAAGAAAAAGCTGTATTTGTATCCATTTTGTTTGTCAGTGTCTGTTCTACCTAAATAGCTTGATTATTGTATCATAAGATGATAAAAAGCCTGATGTTACCATTTTACTACAGTAAAGTTATCACAAAGATGCGGCATGTATGAGGGAGTCAGGAGTCAGAGGTTTGGGAAATTGAGGAGTCAGGGCTTTGGCTTGCTGACTCCACAGCCCTGGTTTTTCGGTTATGTAAATGAATCCGATGATAAGAGTCCAGTTTTATCCCTCTAAGATTAAGTCGAGAGATTCTTGTAACCAGGTCATTCAGCCAATGGGTACAATGCTACGTCAGATGACTGTAAGGCCATGTCTACACAGCACGGTATTCTCGTCGAATTCCAAATACTGACAGCGCTGTGTAGACCCCAATGAAAATTCTGTGCTGTAGTCTACACAGACTGGATTTTTTTTTCCAATTGGCTTTAAAATACGGTTGCCATGTACTTGGTCTGCAAAAATGTTATGTGGATGTTATCCTGACCTCTATCAATAAGTGCCAAGGTCTCTAGCAGAACATTGGCCGGAGCATTACCCTTCCTACCCCGCTTGTCTTCTTCCTTGTACTATCTCTTCTCCAGGTAAGGGGCACATGCTTGGCCGTGTGCAGGATGTTAAAGTAAACTTGATTTACTAGACAAGGTCACAGCTTATTGCACCATGTTCCAGCACCATTGCCTCACGCTAAGGCAAAGTTCACACAGGTTAAAATGGGGCACATTTCGGTCCGTATTTCGCGCCGTACTGAGCTCAAATATGGGCGAAATGCGCCCCAGTCATTACGGTAATCCACAGTCCTCATAGACAACTATGGATTACGCCTCCTCTCCCCGCTCGCACAATATGCCACGCGCGGAGATAAGGGACATGTCAATTATCCACAGCGTATACGTGCCGCTAGTAATGATTGTCTATGGGGCCAGCAGGCTGCCGGCCCCCCCACCCCGTGGGAGCTCGCGCCGATCAGCACGTGCTCCCGAAGTCCCGGCGTAATTGCAGGGTGTATTTACGTCCCACAATTATGCCGTGTGAACTTAGCCGTAGTTTAGGCACTCTGCTGGTGACAATAGTCAGCGTAAGCACTCCGCCATCACAGCAAGCGGTGTAGCCATAGACTGGTTGTATGCACTGAAACTAATCATCGTCAGGATCAACATTTAGCACTTTGTGCTGTAGTAGTTCATGTCAGGTCACATCACACAGACTTGTCTTCCCTTCCCCTATATATTAACAAGTCTTAGGAGCCCATGATCCTGTTACCTGCTAAGGCATTGTCCTTCCTTGGACCACCTGTAGCATAATCCTATGCAGTGGTTAGTATCTACAACACCTGCCATTTTGAAGTTGTTCTGACCCACTGGTCACAATTTGGCCTTTGTCAAAAAGGTTCACAGCTCCTTGTGTTTAAAAGGGTTTTCTCACTACAGAGAATGCTTTTTATGTTAAACATCTTGCAAAAACAAGTCACTTTGCAATAGTTTTATTAAAAAAAAAAAAAAAAAGTGAATGCAGGGTGTAATAGAAAGGGGTCTGGTCTGGAGCAGTAATGCACTGTGACTGGTCAGTGGCCATAGCCGCCATGTTATCATAATGCAATGGCTGATCAGTATGTAGCCTGCCACGTTACCATAATACAAGGAGGAGGGACGCTTTCTGTTATTTATCCATTTATGCAATACTTCAATGCAAATTGATGTGTTTAGCATCGACAATCATTTTCTGGTTGTGCCCCATGATTATTAAATACAGATGGAAATATTCAAATTGTTCCGAAGTCATATGCATCTATTTATTTTCATTGCAAATTAGAATCAAATGACGTGTAAGTCATCCACCTTTAACCACCCTTTTATGGACAGTGTGATTCTACAAAGTAGCTCAGCAACTTCACGCGAGCTGAATTCACAGACTTTTCAGCTTTAGAACTCAAATCTTAGTATTTCTTGTCCGCTCGATGTCTGCTGCTTTATTGTGATGATCTGCATCCTATGAAACAGGACAGATGTTACAGAAAATAGGGTCCTGGGTCGGGGAAGGACACAGACAGTAAAGGCTCCTAGTGCAGAAAAGGTATATGGGCCCAGTGTTCTCAGATATCTCAGTATAGAGCACCCCCTTATTTCTCTTTCTAGCATTAGTAAGATTAAAAGGGGTTGAGATAGGTGACAATCGACTGATCACCAGGGGTCCCGCTGCCTAGTGCTGGACTTGGCAATCTCTATTGCTCTCAATGCATCAGTGCATGTCCAACCACTGCTCCATTCAAACCTCTCCTCTATGCGTGAGGAGAAAGCGGTAAAGATCCCGACACCCTGTTCTGTTCTCAGAAGTAGTGAATAGGTGACCATGAGACTCATTTAAGTGTTCATATTTCCTGTATTGTGACATCACTCATGGTCAAAGTATCACTATAGGAGGATAATGGACATGACCTCACAGCACAGTCCATGTGCATCATGCCTGTACCATTATTCACGTACCCTAAGGCTATGTTCACACAGCTTATACTGGGACATATCTCGCCCCTTACTGCGCGAATTACGGGCTGAAATACGCCCCAGTCATTACGGTAATCCACAGTTCTCAGAGAACTATGGATTACGGCTCTTCTCCCTGCTTGCACAATACAGCAAGCGGGGAGAGAAGTGACATGCTACTTATTCACGGCGTATCCGCCCCCTCACCTTCCCCGCCCCCACCGCGTAATTGCAGGGCGAAATACGTTCCGCAATTAAGCCGTGTGAACATAGCCTAAGGGTATGTTCACACATCGTGGAAAAAAACATTGTGCAATCCTCAGCAGAAACCCAAGGAGATGCATCGATTTTCACTTCACAGAAGCGGTTTTTGGGACAGCGCTATTTCAGTAGGGTCAACCCATGAAACTCCTGTATCACGGATATTAAATCTGTGGTGTGAAAAATCCACGCTGTAGTTCACTATGTGGACAGCAAAGACTGCTTATTCAAATGAATAGGAGTCTGACTACATAAGGAACTAAAAACTTAGGGCCACATGTATGAAAACTGTCTAGGTGTAAAACTCACTTGTTGTCCATAGCAACCAACCAGAGCGCCCCTCATTTTTGCAGAGCACTATATGAAATGAAATGGGCGCTCTGATTGGTTGCTATGGGAAACAAAGTGAGTTTTACACCTAGACAGTTTTCATACATGAGGCCCTTAGAATCTGCAAATTTCTCGTTAAAATCTGTCGTATGAACCTACCCTTACATTGCGTCTCTATATTGTGACATTCCCGATTATCCTAAATCCGATATCCATTATTCCTGTACTCTAACTACTGTGTGTATTAACCCTGGGCTGTATCATGGTGTCTTTCCCACTAATAATTATTCCTATCGATTGACATCACTGTGCATTTTCAGGGCTGCACGTTCATGAAGTTCAGGAAAGGCCATGAGATGACCCAACACTTCCTCTGCCACCTAAAAGGATAAATCACAGAAGCAGACAATAGATCCTCTCAGGGTTAGTACATCAGAAAGAGTCACTGCCAGGAAAAAAATAACCTAATCTAAAATATAAAACTTTTACTTAATTCAAGTTAAAAACACTTCAATCCCATAAGTCATTCATTAGGGTGCCAAATTTGCTGTGTGGAGAAGATCAAAACAATCACTGTGGTCTACCAGAAATAAATGGTGGATACATCGGGGTTACGAATACTCATTTGCAGCTCTGGAAAAAATTAAGAGACCACTGCACAGTTCTCTAAAAATCAGCATCTCTACATGTCTGACAGCCATTCCATTCCAGTGTCCGTTGAATTCCAACCAAAGTCCACCTCATTCTACTTAATGTGCTTCTGATTAGGTGATCACCTGAACCAAGTCTTATTTAATGAATTAAAGTATAAAAAACACTGCTGTGGTCTTCACAATCCTCTTGCAATAGGACAAGCTGGATGGCACAACAAGTGCTAGGAATAGGCCAAAAGGATTTTGAATGAAAAAATAACTATTATCATTCCAAAGGAGTTGAAAAGAAAAGTCTTGAGAGAGGCAAAGAAGGGCTCAATTCTGGCTTTACTAGCAAGGGATACAGCAAGCGCCATGTTGTCTCCATCCTTAAAATTTAGAAGACTGCAGTCCATTCCAACAAGGTCAAGCAGCAGACATTGGGGACAACAAACCTACAGACCGGCAGAGGGTTAAAGCGACTCTCCAATGACCAGGATGACCATCATCTTATTCGAATGTCACTCAGCAACCGCAGGATGACATCAAGTGACCTATAAAAGGAATGGCAGCTGGGATGAAGTGCATGGCAAGAACAGTTAGTAACAGGCTCCTAGAGGCAGGGCTCAGGTCATGTAAAGCTAGAAAAAAGCCTTTCATCAATGAGAAGCAAAGGAGAGCCAGGATGAAGTTTACCATAGACCATAAGGATTGGACCATAGAGGACTGGAGTAAAGCAATCTTCTCTGATGAGTCTCATTTTCAGCTTTGCCCAACACCAGGTCGGCTAATGGTTAGACGGAGACCTGGAGAGGCGTACAGGCCACAATGTCTTGCACCCACTGTGAAATTTGGGGGAAGGTGTGTGATGATCTTCAGCGAGGCTGGAATTGAGCAGGTTAATCTTTGCGAAGGACGCATGAATCAAGCATACAGGGTTATCCTAGAAAAACACTTGCTTCCTTCTACTCAGGCAATGTACCCCAACTCTGAGGACTTTTTTCCAGTAGGATCATGCGCCATGCCACACAGCAAGGTCAATCAGTGTGGATGAAGGAGCACCACATCAAGACCTTGTCATGGCCAGCCCAATCTCAAGACCTGAACCCCATTGAAAACCTCTGTGGAATGTATCAATAGAGGAAGATGGATAAGTCACAAGACATAAAACAAAGAAGAACTGCTTACATTTTTGTGCCAGGAGTGGCATAAGGTCACCCAAAAGCAGTGTGAAAGACTGGTGGAAAGCATGCCAAGACGCATGAAAGCTGTAAATTAAAAATCATGGTTACTCCACCAAATATTGATTTCTGAACTCTTCTTGACTTAAAGGGGTTTTGCCACGATGTAATGTTGACGTGGGATCCTCCAAGATGGATTTTTAATCACTTTTCTAAATATATGTGATTACAAAAATTGCAGCCTGAGAGCTACAGCCTTCCTTACATGCCCTTGGTTACTTCAAAGTTTGTATTAGATACGGCCTGACAAGAGCTGGACGGCTTGCGCAGAGGAGCTTCTTATCTGATGAGATGAGCTGCAGAAGTTTCAAGCACCGGGTAGCAATATGTTTTCTTTTGTATACAGAATAAACTAGTTGTAGTGTGATTAGATCCCTGCTTTATCTGATGACAGAGAACATGATGGAGCTTTCAAGCTGCTGAGGAGAAAAACTGTTGTCTTTTGTATACAGAATCCACAAGTTGCAGTTTGATTTCAGTGAACATGTCACACGATCCCTTATGCAGCTCTGTGCGTCTCTCTCTCTTTCAGCTCCGTGATTTGTTTACATTAGCTTCTTAGCAGATAAGGCTCCTCCTGGCAAAACCCCTTTAAAACAGTCTTATTGTTTCTAAATAAATATGAACTTGTTTTATTTGCATTATTTGAGGTCTGACAGCTCTGCCTCTTTTTTTATTATTTTGAAGATTTCTCATTTACTGCAAATAAATACAACATTTTTTGCTTTGAATTTCGGAGACATGTTGTCAGTAGTTTATATAATAAAATAATAATGTACATTTTTCTCAAAAATTTACCATTAAAGATAAAAATCAGAGAAACTGAAAATTTTGCAGTGGTCTAATTTTTTTCCAGAGCTGTATACTCTCCCCAGTACTTCCTACTATTGTACTGTTTTCCAAGGTGGAGGTATCGCCCCGAAAAGGGCAGCCCCACCTATCGATGGCTCACCCTGTAATGTCACTAGACTTAATCTGGTCAGTAAGTTAGCCAGTAACAACCTTCTCTACACCAAAATCTCATATATGCAAATATACTCAGAATAAAAATGTTTAGAGCAAAAATATTAATTGATCATCTGAGAGTGCGATATTGCTTCTCCGAATAGACGTCCTGCATCTATGGACCCCCTCCAAAGATCCCCTGATGAACCCTCGTTGACTTTGAAGGAGAAATGCGTCTGGAACAGGGAAAAGGGCAGTGAGAAGTATATTTTTTTGCTCTATTTTTATTCTGAGTATATTTGCATATATGAAATTTTAGTGTGGAGAAGGTTGTTACTGGCTAAAGTACTGACCAATTTAAGCATAGTGAAATTATAAGGTGAGCCATTGATAGGCGGGGCCGCCCTTTTCGGGGCGATACCTCCACCTTGAGACAGGGTACAATAGTGAAAAGTACAGGGGAGAGTATATAGGAGTGTCAGTAACCCCGATGTATCCACCTAAAAGGATACCAGCACTTAATCTTTCTTAAATAAGGGGCGATAAGTGCACAAGCAATGTAACTAGACAGACTTGTTAAATTAAAGGGCTGTTCTCCCCATATGGTTTAATGGAGCCCGCTCTTCACAGCCAGCTTCAGGCTCCTACTTTCTATTAAGCCTGTGGGTGGGTCTACAGCAGTAAGACTCCGGTATGAATAGCAGAGCTGACATGTCAGAGGGACATTGCTAAACAGAATGTTTTAAACAGTAGGGCAGAAGGCTACAGGGTTAAAGTCTGTCAGTCTATGCTGCCGATAAGACACAGCAGGGAGTGACACCACTATGGTCAGCCAGGCAGCTGGACCAATGAGAGATGGTGGGTAACTTAGGGAACTTGTTTACACAAGCAGGAGATAAAAACTAATCTAGTGCAAAAAGGAAGCTAAATAAAAAAACAGGAATGTATTTGGTAATAATTAGTGTTGAGAAAACAGTAAAAAGTTCTCTTTCGATTAGAACCTCAAACTTTAGTGTGTTCGGTTCGAGGTTCTATTCGAACTAGAATTCAGACCCCATTAAAGTCAATGGGAGAAGATATTCTGGTTAATTTTTATAGCTATACAGGTGAGGAGAAGCTGGAATTACCATCCATAGCAGTAAACTGGATACGTGGAACAACTTAGTGAAGAAACTTTGGCTCTAAGAGTGACAGGAAAAAATTGGGAGGTGAAATACTTCATTCCTTTCAATGGCTAACTGAAAAGATGAGGACAGCTTGCAAGCAGAGGCGAAGCTATAGGAGGTGCAGCTGTAACAGCTGCTACGGGGCCCTGCATCCTGAGGGGGCCCAAAAGCCCCTTTGACACATAGAAGATTTGGAGATTGTATGTTATACAATTACTGAACCCCCAAAACTGCAAAAACTCAACTTTTGGGCACTGAGTATAATTTAGCAAATCCAAGCACCCTGTATAATCTATATCCATGTATATGAGAGTTAGGTGTTATGTGAGCCTGCAAATGTCACCAAATAACCAGTGTGGGTGTGGGAAAGATGCAGCCAGCAATACCAAACTCCCTAGCTATTGCGGTCTATGGAGAGGAAAATGATATCTAACCAAGAGCAGTCTGTATAGTACAGAGAATGAGCTGAAAATGGCGTTCACAAGGCAATACAGTGAAATATATATAACATGGTCATGTGATTTTAGCAGCCAATGAGAGCACTACACATCAGCGATGACGTTGTTGACACGTCTCTGTGCTCTGCACCGATTGGATGGCCACCAAAGTGCAGAAAGGTGATTGGATGGCTGCCAAAAGTGCAGAAAGCTGCTGAAAACAAAAAACTGAAAATGGCGTGTAGAACTAGAACTTTACTCGAATGAACAGTAAAATTTTCGACTTCTAAAAATTCGAGCATCTACTAGAACTTAACTTTTGTAGAACAGTTCGATCAACACTAGTAATAATCTTCAAAGACAATGCCGGATATCCTGTTGCTAGCCCACACGAGCTGCCGCAAGAAACTCAATGCCGTAACGGTGAAAATACAACTTTATTGCGGATAAAACCAGCAGCGCACAAACAAAGTGTCAAGTACAGGCATCCTGTGACTTTGTTTGTGCGCTGCTGGTTTTATCCGCAATAAAGTGTATTTTCCACCGTTACCGGCATTGGAGTTTCTTTGCGGTGCAGGCCTCGGTGTGGGCTAGCAACAGGATATCCGGCATTGTCTTTGATTCGAACCGCTTGGCCGGCGGGAACCGGACGGAAGGCAACACTACACGGATTCACAGCGTGGACACTAATCTAGCCCGTTGCAATAGGTGAGCTATCTCTATTGTTAGTAATAATCTTCATTTACCTTTGTCTACATGTTTAAAGCTAATCATTGTGGTGAGAAGACCCCTTTAAGTTTCTGCAGAGAATTTCAATAAAAGTAACTTACTTGGACTGAGCCACAGTGAAGTTCAGTTCTTCTAGATGATTTTAGATGCTGCAGGGTTATGAAGTTCATTAATAGACATTTTCCAACAACGGCTTTACTGGTAAGGCTGCCAGAGTGTTGAAAATAACCAACAGCAGCTCTGGAGTGAAGGAGATAAACCTTGGTCAGCCGCCTGTCCAGCCCTCCCATACAATCTCCCTGCTTCAGCTCTGTGGTGTACATCTCTATCTTTAGCTGCATTCGCTATGTGAACGGATCCAGACCACACACAAGAGTAAATACATTTTACTTTCATAAGTTCTAAATAAGGGGCACAAGATTTCTCTGTGCAGGAGACCAGTTTCACATATGTGTAAATTACACAATTATGTATTTAAAAAACTGCCACCAGTATCAATACTACCACTGCTACTACACTAGTAATACTACTCACCCTATTAAAAATATTAGCATTATTAAAAGGAAATATCACCGCTAGTATTAATTGTATACTCAAGTCACATTATTATGACCAGAGTAACCACGGACAGCAGCTAGATGGGCTGGGAGTGACTCAATAAAGGTCCTAGTAGGTTGTCAGTTATCTGGAGCTGACTGCATCCCACAGCTGCTGGAGGGTGCATGGGGAAGGATCCATAGCTCGATGATAGTGGTGGTCCTACAAATGCTCAAATAGGTTCACGTCTGAGGAATTAGTGGGAAGGGTAGTACTTGGAAGTCTCAGTCATGTTCTTCCAACCAATGTCAGACATTTCTAGCCACGTAACATGCTTCATTGTCTTGCTAGAAGATCCTATCTGCCCCAGGGAAGACAATCAGCGTGTATGGGTGTACATGGTCTGCAAGGATGGAGACCGTCTGTAATACCAGTGAAATATGTAACTATTTGATGTCATAATTTCCATTTCTTGTATATTAAACTCATTATAATTTCCAGTGTTGTATCACAAGTTATAATCACACAGGCTTGCATACCTCTGTACACCTCTCAAGCCTACAGACTTCACTTAATTTAAGGGGGCTACATCGTCTGGTTTCGAGTGATTCTGTATTTCCTTATCTTAGTCTCAGGGAGCTGGCCCCTCCATGATACAAGATAAGGTAATAGAAAAGAACTTTGTATTCTAAGTGGACACAATATGTAGGTTGTGTCTGCCAGTTTTTTTTCCTGTTTAAGACTCATAAGAACCAGAGAAGCATTGGTGATTTAGAAGCTCTTGTTCCCATTGTTGAGGACGCTTAACATTGGTGATGGTCCCTGGAGTTCCCTGTGTTCGCCATTAGGCCTCTCTGGTTGAAGTCATAAGAACAGGTGATGTTATAAACTCTAAGGTGAAGTAAGTATTTAATCTTTGTAAATAAATAGTTAGCAAAACTGTCCCCAATGTCACACTATTTTCTGTAACCAGTTTATTCTTACTTATATGTTATATTTGATCAGAATTGATTGATTCCTATGTTAAATAAAATTGTGTTGTATCCTGATTGACTGGCCTTCTTTAAAGATGTATCTAGAACCTGTATTGAAAAACTTGGCAAAACACCGTCATACCCAAATTGGTTGAGAGCGCTTTTCACATGGATGAAGAGAATGCCACAGAAACATTCCCCAGATCATCATGCGACCACCACCAGTTTGTGTTCTTACAGCACGGCTGCAGGGTTCTGGTGCATTGGGTGGGAAACAGAACACAAAGGTCCATCTGTTCAATGAAGCAGAATACATGACAGATGGGAGAAGACAACCCTTTCTGCCAATGCAACTTCGTTAGCAGAGGTGCAGCCACTTCTACTGCAGCAGCACAGGAACAGTTCACAAACTCTGCAGTTCCAGAAATACTGCCACCTTTGGACCAAAGCCAAAAATCTCCCCTTTTACCCATTACAGCAACAAGGGATGGAAGTGTGTAGATAGCCTATCACACACCTGAAATACCCACCAAGCCAGCTCACCATACGCTCCTCTAAAAGTAAAAAGTGGCATTAGTGTTTAGTACAGTACACCATCAAGTCACATTATTATGACCAAATAGCAGAACATTAATATCGGAAAATAATTTAATTACAAACAATACCAGCCAAGTTGGACATTTGTTTAAGAACGACTTGTACAAAACTGCAGGATGTGGAGGCCGAACCATCCTAGACCGCCTCCTGACTGCCTGGGAAGGCCCCCCTGCTCTCCAACTGTTCACTAATGGTTATTTTGGGGGTGGCGTTTACATAGACCATATCCGTTATGTGGCCCGTTGCGTGCCATATGTTGTGCATGCAACGTTGAATCGCTTAGGAGGACATTAATAATGGGGAAGGCTGTAAACAATGGTTGTCAGAACTGATCACACATGATCAGAATTTAGGGACACCTATTGCCAGAGGGAGGACACCCAGTTGGAAATTTATTCAAGTAGAAACAATAATGGCAAGAAAATATGCTGCAGAATCAGAGTACTCAAATAGATACAGGCAGTCCCCGACTTGCACCGTTCCGACTTATATCTGTCCCCTAGTTACAAACGGAGACTTATGGGGCATGTTGGCACTTGCAGTTCCATGTTGCACAGCAGATAGTAGCTGTAGAACGACAAGTTCCAGCATGCCACAGCAGCACATGAGGTGAATCATCTTAACAGGGGCACAGACAGCAAAGACTAAAATGGTGTCACCAGAATCCTGCCCTTCCACAGAATACAGATGGTATGTGATTTATACTGAACAGTGAAACTAAAAACAAAACCCTCACAAAAAAGATGCAATTGTGGTTTTCTTTATGTCCCACCCCACAAAGCTCTTTTTTTGGGTGCATTATACTGTATGGTCAATTGTACCATTAAAAAGAACATCTTGTCCAACAAACAAGCTCTCCTAGGTCTTTGCAGTGAGGAAAAAAAGTTATGTCTCTTCCCTTTTTTATAAAAGACTGGGAGAAAAAAAAAAAAAGCAAAAAACAATCCTTAAAGTAAAAAAGAAAAAAGGACCACTTACTAAATGGAATATCTGTATTAACATACTTAGGGCCACATCGCTTCCCCCAGCTAAATGATCCATGCAATGGAAACAAAGCATTGCCATACTGTTCTATGCATTCGTATTACGTGACTGGGTTATCTAAAGGCATGTTATGTTATCCGCCCTGCAACGCTTGGATATCACTGATAGAAGGTAATCGGTTGAAGACAGGACAGCGCTAGAGAACTAAGCAAGCTTGTTGCCTTGGAATACAGCAGTGGCCTAAGTTAGCCTTGTAGTTTGTTCTCACAGTATTCAATAAGAAGCTCATGGGGTCTAAGCAAGTCAGACTACACATAAAGAAGTCGTCCGAAAATCATTTAGAGTAGCTGTCTACCTCCCAGGTGCGCCTCTCTGGTCTTCTGCTGACACATGGTCCCTTCTGATCGGGGTTGTCACTATTGCGACCACTGATTGGCCTCAATGGTCACATACCCCCTAAAAACTTATAATAGTAAAGTCCTTCACATGTGGCTTACAGGTTTTTGTTACGACTCTGTAGAGTACAGTAACTGATGCATGTGAATTGGCAAAAAAAGAGTTTGTGACTAGAGTTTAGTAAAAGCTGTGTAGTGATATGGCCTAAGGGGAGGTTCATGCAGCGTTATTTGATCCGAAAAACATATTGGAAAAAACGCCGCGTAAACCGTATCCTAAGACGTTTGGAAGAGACGCGGGTCAGTAGAAATCTGGCGTCACTGGAACCATGGAAGCCGATTAGAACTATTTTTTATTGTACTTGGGGCCTGGGAGCTATTTAAAGAACTTTTTAATGAAGGTGGACTATGCCTTTAAGCAGCACTTGGGGGATGTTCACATGGCGTTTTTTTTTAAAGCGTTTGGTCGTTTTCGGACACAAAAAAGGACCCAAACACATATGTAACAATGCTCAGTGGGATTTACATTGATTTCAATGTAAAACACGTATCGTCTTTCGGCTGCATTTAAAAGATCAAAGAATTGACATGTCTATGTTGATCCTTTCCGCAGAACGCCCTACAAACTATGGGGTGCTTCCTGGCACAAAAAAAAAAGCATCCCACACGCAGCACACTTAGGGGCGTTCCCGGTTATTTGGGACTTCCCGCCCTACTCCCCGCCGATTTGCGCTGCAGTACGGTGGAATCCTCCCAGAAACTACGGTAATCAATAGTTCTCATGGAGACCTATGGATTCCGTCTCTTCTCCACACTCGGCGAATACGCCGAGGGGGGGGGGAGAAAGTGATATGCACATTGGTTACGGGGTTTTGGGGGGGGGTTACAGCCCCGGGGGGGGAATAATGAGTGAAAAAGGGCCGGGAGAGCCCCGGGGGCTCCGCCCCCCGCTGCACGGCAGCCGGCGTCATTGCGGGGCAAAATTTCCGCCCCCCGCAATTACGCCGGGAAATTTATCCGTTTTGTAACGGCCCCAAAAAGGGGTACGTCTTAGGATCCCTTTTTAAAACCCCGGCGCTTTTCCAATACGTTTTTGGGGGGTAAAAAAAATGATGTAGAATTTCCCCTTGGGCCCCAAATAACATAACAGGTTTTACTAAACTCTAGTCACAAACTTTTTTTGCCAATTCACATGCATCAGTTACTGTACTCTGGAGAGTCTAACAAAAACCTGTAAGCCACTTGTGACGAGCTGGTTAATCAGCTGAAGGGACTGTGCCCCTTATGAACAGGGGTCCTCAAACTTTTTTAAAAAACCGGGGGCCATTTCCCCGGTCCCTCAGCCCAAATTGGGGGGCCCAAAATATAGTTTTTAAAATTTTTTTTATTTTTGGGGGTCGATGCAAATTACGGCGGAAAACCCAATTTATTTTATTTTTCCCCATGTTGAACACTTTAAAAAATTTAATTTTTTTGTTTTTAAAATAAAAAATTTTATGCATTTTTTGTCTTCTGATAGCCAAAACCCTTTTTTTAATTTTTTCTGTATACAGAGTGTGTAAGGACTTTTTTTTTTTTTGCGGGATGACCCAAATTTTTATTGGGGTGTCACGGGCATTAAAGGGTTTTTTTGATCGTTTTTTAACCCTTTTTACGTGTGGGGGATGAAAAAAAATAAAAAAATTTCTGTGCTTTTTTTACGCCTTCCTCGTGCGGGTTAAAAAACATGACAAAATTTTTAAGAGCAGATTGTTCCCAACACGCGGCAAAAAAAAACATGCTTAAATTTTTTTTTTAAATCTTTTTTCGGCAATGGGCATTTGAAAAGGGGAAATGGGAGTGTACGTGTTTTTTATTTTAATTTTTTTGCGTTTCACTTTTTGTTTTGTTTTTTAACTTTTTTACTTTTCCCCCAGGGGATTTTTTACGGGGGTTTTACAGCGTTCTGGCAGTCACCAATTACAAAAAAATTTTTAGGGAAACCCCCTTGCGACCACATGAAGTATGGGGTTACCCTAATTGCAGCGCCCCATTTCGCAGATAAAAAGCGCAATAAAGTAGCAAATGGGGTGCCGCAATAAGCCGTGTGGACCCTAACAAATACCCTAGGCCAGGCTGGATCTTTCCTGAGCACATGTAGATCATGCAGTCTTTTGATCAGGTGTGTCACGATAAGAGGGGATGTTAAAAGCCTGCACTGCGGGCTGCATCGTTTCAAAGTGTTTGTACAACCTTGCGACAGGAATGGCCCTGTATCAGCTTTAGCTTTTTCCATATTGACAAGCGAAATTATATATATATATTTATTTATTTATTTTTTCAATTGGGTGCTTGCAATCCCTTATGTACAATACGCTCTGACTTCCCTTCTGTGAGCTCCTCTGATAACACAGCAGTGAGAGGATTACTCAATGGTCCTTCTTTTAGGCCCGAGTCTAAAAATTATCCCCAAAAGCCAATTATTAAACGGGGAAAAAAAAACCCCCTCCCCCGTCAGGAAAAAATTTCCCAAAATTTTCCCCACATGTACTTTCTGGTCATTGCCAAAGAATTTAAAGGTTTTGGGGGTAATGTTATCTAGACCTGTCGAGAGAATAAAGCAAACATTATGTCATTACCTACTATTTGTTATGACACTCTATACAGAGATAAGCAGCAGCTGAAGTAAAGTGAGGTTAGTCTGCCCTGCCATTTAAAAGTTTTATTTCTAGTTTGAGGACAGTATTTTATATGTAATTTTTAGTTGCATAGGACTGCCGAAATAAAACCAAAATCGTGCCAAATAAAAAAAATAAATAAATTAAAACATTTTTCAGGAATATTGATTTGACTCCCTTCTAATCAAACCGGGCCTTTATAGATCCTAACCGGATAGGTCTGTCTGTAAATACTAGTGTTACCTTTGAAAAAAATGTTTTTTTTTTTTAACTTTTCCTGGAAATGTTTTACTAAATCAGCTGGGTGTTACCATTTAAAAAAGTGGAATCTGCCCACCTGCTAAAAGCACCCATTTGGACAATGTTGTGTAGGGACCTCCTCCCTCCAGTTGGTTTAAAACCCAGCGACAGATTTTAGTTTTAAAACATTTCAAAGGGGACAACTGCTTTGAAGCTCCAAACCCCCAAGTCTATTTTTTTTTAAGTGAATAAAAGCAGAATCAATAGTTTATTGATATGACCGTTTTAATCAGTAATGGGATGGCTTACAAAGAATATAAATTTTTTGTGCAGCCCATCATTTTAAGGATATGGCATCTCGCCACAGACACGGAAAATGGAGACCAACACTTTAGTTTGGTGGGTATTTTAGGAAAATTTGAGATAGAGAAAATTTTGGGATGTTACCCATGTGTGGTCCCAAATATTTCACTGAGGAATGAGCTGGTCACAGGGAAATTTAAGGCACCAATTTTAATAGATTGACATATGAAGCTGATATTTGGTATTTCAAACGCTTTTAAGGAACTCAAGATAATTTATTCCCTTACTCTACATGATGGCGAACCTTTTTAAACCCAATGCCGAAACTGGCCCGAAAAATCCCTTTATTTTCCGCAAAACCGCGACGTCAGCACAAAAGGGGGGAGGTACAGGGGGCCGCGCAAAAATTTAATACAAGGGATGTGACACCGTTTAGCCCATCCCCTCCATTTTTCCACTAAAACATGACCATATAGGGGTAGATAGTGACCGGTGCTCAGCAACCTTTGACTGAAAAAACCCGGGGCACTCTCCCCACCAAAAGTGACTGAATAAACCAAAACACCACCACCACAGGATGAAAATACCGCACTCTCACCACCACATGTGACTGAATAAACCAAAAAAACCCCCCACCACCCCCAGTACTGAAAAATCCGGGCACACTCCCCACACAAGTGCGAATAACCCGCCACACCATTACGAATAAAACCCCATTACATTTTGCGGCATTAAGAGATTACATTCATGCACATTAGTACCACGGGTGCTTTCCCAAGAGTCTTCACATTCCCGGTTTCTTCCCCACCAGTTCACACCTTGATCCGATTTCTCCCGACCAACACTTCCCTCAGATTTAGACAAAAATCTATTAAATCCCCCTTTTTTTCCCACAACTCCTTACTTAAATTATATAACCCCCAAGCTAGGTAATTAAGGCCCCCCTCAATTGGGCAGATACAAATAATCAAAAAACAAAAATTGGGTTTTTTGCACCTATCGGGCGATGGGGTAATAGATAAGGTCCCCACAGCAGTATACAGTCCCCAAGGCAGTGTACAACAAAAGCCCCCCCCAGGCATTTTACAACAGATAAAGCTTCCCAAGCAGTATAAAAAAATAGCTCTCCCCACCCCCATATACAGCCAAATCCCCCACAGCAGTAAACCACTCCCCCCAGCCTGTATACAGATACTCTCCCCACCCGCCGGGATATAGAGAACTCTCCCCACCAGCCCGGGATATAGAAACTCCCCCACCCCCGTTATAAACCGCTCCCCCCCCCCTGTATATAGCCGCTCTCCCCCCACCCGTAAAAGCCAGCTCTCCCCCCCCGCCTGTATAACCCCCCCCCTCCCCCCACCTGTATATACCCGCCCCCCCCAGCCTTTATACCACTTTCCCCCCCCCGCCTTTAATAGCCAGCCCTCCCCCCCCCCGGAATAGCCCCCCCCCCACCTTATATAGCCAGCCCCCCCCCCCACCTGTATAAGCCCCTCCCCCCCCCCCCGAAAAAGCCCGCCTCCCCCCCACCTTAAATCCGCTCTCCCCCCCAGCCTGAAAGCCACTCCCCCCCCACCCGTATTAGCCGCTCTCCCCCCACCGTAATGCCACTCTCCCCCCCAGCCTGTTTAAAAAGCCAGCTCCCCCCCCAGCCGTATAACCCGCCTCCCCCCCACCTGTAAATTTGCCAGCTCTCCCCCCCCAGCCTGTATATACCCACCCCCTCCCCCCCAGCCTGTATATGGGCCAGCTCTCCCCCCACCGAAATAGCCAGCCCTCCCCCCCCCCCTCCCCCCCCCCACCGGGTATATACCAGCTCTCCCCCCCAGCCTGATATAGCCACTCTCCCCCACCCTTATATACCAGCTCCCCCAAGACTGTTATACCCGGCCCCCCCAGCCGTATATAGCCACTCCCCTTTCCACCCCGTATATAATAGAAAAGCAGTATATATTTAACAGAAGTAAAACAACAACACAAATACTCACCTTACCTCCGTCCAAAGCCGCCCCGCTTTTCTTCCCCGTCTTTCCCCCCCCGGGGACGCTCCTTTTCACCCCTGGGCCCGCACAGCCTATGAGGCTGTGCGCCCAAAGGACACGCGGCGCGATGAGGGCTTTAACATCGCGTCGCTCCCAGCGAGCGCAGGGGCCCCGCCCCCAACCCTCAACGGTGGGGGTTCGTGGGGGCCCCGAATCCGCGCGGAAAAGGCCCGGGGGGGCTCCCCGAAGGCCCCAGGTCCGACACTGTGCCCCCACCCGGGACCCCCTCCCGGCGCGGGGGCCCGGGGTCCCATTTGGCAGAAAGGAAAGCGGGGGGGCTTCCTGGCATGGTTCCACAGAGGTGGCCCTCTCCCAAACCCTGGGGCAGCGGCCATAGGTTCGTAAACCGCGCTCTAGGGGAAAACTCAAATTTTTTATCTTAAAAAAAGATATTTTTAAAACGAAATAAAAACCAACTCTTATGCCCTTCAAAATCTTTTAAATCAGCTAAAAATCTGAAAACGGTTTAAAAAGGGGTTTTTGCAAAAGTGAGTTCCTTACCTTTTTAATCTGCTCAGGAGAGAAATTAAAAAACAAAGAGCAGCGTCATGAACGGTGCAGGGATGAAGGGAGGGGGGTTGCAGAGAGCGAGGAAAAAAGGGGGCTTTTGCAATGTTTACTCAAATAATTACATTTCAAAAATTGGGGGTTTTCTATACAAAAGACACATACACGCACTTTCTTCCCCCGCCCCTTGCAAACCCCTTCATGTTCCCCCGTCATCAGATAAGGGGCAAACTTGGGAACGCCGGGCCCAAAAACTCCCGTCAGTGGGCCTGGTCGGACTAATTTAAGTTTTCAGAAAAAAGGGGGCCCGACCAAACTGTAGCTCTCACAGCTTCAATTTTTTGTAATCACATATATTTTTAAAAAAATGATTAAATCCCCCTTTTTTGGGGGATCCCCCTTTAACATTTTCATCTGGGAAAAACCCCCTTTTAAGGGGATGGGTTCTAAAGGCAAAAAAGGGGGCAACCTTGTGAGATGTCCTTCTAAAAACTTAAAAAAGGGACCCAAAAAACCAGGATGTAAATTTTGCACTGTGGGTTTTTGTACAGGGAAAAAATAAAATTTTGAAGGGGCCCCCACGAACAATTTTTTCTGGGCCCGGGGGTTTAAACCGTGCCCTGATGTCAAAAAAACCTTTTTGGGGTTTAAATATAAGGGTAGCTGGGGCCCGGATGGGCCCCAATTTTAACTTGTCTAATATAGCCAAACCCTTTCTAACCTTCGAGCTAATCCCACCTGCTTAGGTGAAGGTTTTGGTTGCTGAGCAAACCCGGCTAATCTAATCCCAAACGACCAAGGGTTTTGATATAGCTTTTAAAAACCATTTTAAAACAGGGGTATGGGGGGAAAGAAAGGGCCCCTTAAGGGAGGGTCTTTTTTCCTTTCTAAGGCAAATCCTTCAATAACATTGGGTCCATCTGTTTAGTAAACCCCAAAGCCCTCAACTAAGAGTGGACAGGCATAAGCAGGCATAGGGAGGTCTGATCCTTCAATATTTTATGTCTCCTGAGTAAATCTGCCCCTACGGCATTTTGGGATTTTAGATTTAACAAGGACTAGCTCTAATTCTTCCATGCAAATTTGGGGGAAACCCAAAACCCTCTCATTTTTTGTTCCCTTTAAAAAAGGGAAATTCATTCTCCCAGCCAAACCTCTGGGTCACCAATGACCATGGGTTTTTTGTACAGTTCTTGCTAGAAGAAAGATTTTATCAATTTTGGCTTCAGAATAATGGAAAACCATTTTAAGGGCAAGAAGGAATTTTTGGGGTGTGTAGGGTATGGGGGCCTTTGGGGAAGCTCCCCCTTGTCCCCCCCCTCCCCTTTTCAAAAAACTGAAAAAAAAAATGTTTCTTTGGGTGAAACACAAAGTATCCCCACAGCCAAACTTTGTACTTCTCTTTTGCACTCTCACTCTAATTTAGTCAGGGCTAATTGGGAGGCTCATAAATTTGTTTATGCCTGTATTAGGTCTTAGCTGTAAAGACCAATTTTCCCAGATATTAATTTTTGAAGTTGCCACATATACTAGTAGACTCTGTAAAAACACCTTTGTTGTGTCCCATAATGCAATTAACTTCCAGACACCGTCCTTTCAGGTGCTTATAGAACTTACTCACTAGTTAAGGGGCTCTCGGGGAAAAGCAAAAATAAAATTACATGCCATAATAAAAAAAAATACCTAAATACTTTCAATTAGATAAGTTTGCTTATTTTGTCTAGAGTATAATTATTCTAGCAGAGGAAAATGGCCGCCTGGTTCCTTCCTGTGCAGAAACATGTCCTGGAATGCAGAATACAGCAGTAGGACAGACTGGGTTACTTCCTGGTTAGGATGACTGACATAACTGAGCATGTGTGCTGGGGTCAGCCTGAGAGACTTGTGAGGTGAGAAACAGCTCTGCAGTGTATAAAGGAGACTGAGGGCAGTATTATTACTAATACTCACTAATACTAAGTCATCCTGCCCCCTCTTAAGAGGTCCAGATGTTGGTTACAAAAGAAAACTGCTTAGTGAGAACTGGAAGTCTACTGAGGTGTTGCAATAAAAAAAAATGTAACTCCTTGACTTAAAGAGGCCAAACAGTGCCAGAGCTTCCTTTCCAATGAAAGCGTACACACACACATTATAATATATATATATATATATATATATATATAAATAAAAAAGTGTACACATATATATGTATACACTTTTAATACCTGTAGCTCAGCTGGCAGGAAGCTGCTGTTGTAGGAAGTGTAGTTTTCATACGCCTAGTAACTGTACCTCTACCCACTACACAAGCACTGTGTCGGGACATATATTCACTACTTATCTTTAGTATTCTTCCACTACAAGTTTTCCTCACACAACCCCTTTAAGAAGGGAATCAGAATCTGCTAGCTGTTGTGCATTTGGATGACATGAAGCAGACTAAGGGCATGTTCACACGGCGTTTTTGGACGAGGTTTTCGGAGCGTTTCCTCGCCCAAAACGGCCCCAGTTCATTTCATTGATTCCTATGTAAAACCTTTTCGTAGTTCACACACGACAAGGTTTTTACATGATTCTTTGGAAGTAATGAAAAAGAAGTGTCATGTCAATTCTTGAAGTGCATTGAAGGCGCGGTTTTGGTGCGTTTTTGGCGCGTTTTTTGTCCTGGCTATTAATTTCTATGGGTGAAAACGTCGTCCAAAACCTGATCAAAGCGTCGTCAAAAACCTCGTCTGAAGAAGCGTGTTTCAGGCGAGGTTTTGATGTGGTTTGGACGAGGTTTTGGGCGAGGAAACGCTCCGAAAACCTCGTTCAAAACCTCTTCCATAAAAAACACCTTGTGAACATGCCCTTAGCGTTACTGCAGGGGAAAAGATTCCGTTCCCATAGCAAACAGATTGACCAGATTTCAGCAAAATTCAGCAAAAGTATTAGAATTCGACCATTCATCAGACCCGACTTTGCCTGAGGCAATTCTTTTATAACCTGAAATTGTTAGAGATGTTGCCCCTGTGGTCACCGCTTTGTCCCAACCCAAGTTAGTGTAGAGAGGCTGTTCTCTAGCCTGGAAATAACAAGATCAGGTGTGAGGTCATCTATGAAGGAGGATCTGATGGAGGAGATACTATTAGAACAAATTTATAGACTCCACAAATGTTTTTCAGGGCGTTTTTTGTTGAAAATAGTTTACCCCACTTACTACAGTGTTTTAACATTTTCCATTTTAAAAATTTTTTTACTAAAGCCAACCCAAATAAATTAAAAATTAGCTACCAAAAATACTTGATTATTGTACATAAGGTGATAAACAGCCTGATGTTCCTTTTACTACAGTAAAGTTATCACTTAAACATGATACGTATGAGGTAGTGGGAGTTCGGGAAATTGAGGAATCGGAGCTTCGGCTTACCGACTCCACAGCCCTGTCGTTCCCAGTTATTTTGCTCAAATGATAAATCTAAGGGTGTGTTCACACGGCGTGTTGAGTCCGTGTGAACATATATTTTTTTAGAGCGCCTGCCCTTAGATACGTGTTTAGATCCATCTAGCAATGTGCAGAAAAAAAAAAAAAAAAAAAATTTTTACATTGCTTTAAAAGTAAAGCACGCATCGGTTCAGACAGTGATTCCCCGGGGCGTTTTAATTGCTTTTTTGGATTATTTTCTAATAAGGGTCTTTAATTTCTTTGGTCTGAAAGACCAAAACCCCTTTTTTAAACTATACGGTGCGTTCCTTCTGCAGCCAAAACGAATCCAAACACACCTGTGTGTTGGATGCATTTTGGATCAGATTGATGCTACGTTTTTAGATGCGATTTTCAGATCCAAAAACGCTGTGTGAACATACTCTAAAAGTAATCTACATTTGGCGACCATAGTACTACCCATGGAGATTACAAGGTACAAAACCACTAGTAAACGTAACAAAGTGCACAGAGTAAATCTAAATCAACTTTAAATTTAAAAAGAGTAGTAGAAAGTAAAAAACAAACAAAACACTATTGAAAAAAAAAAAAATCCTAATTGCTCATAAGGTTTAATTGCTGGTATGAAAACTGAATGATGACACTTCCAGTTCTGTACAGATCACTTCGCCGCTGTCATCTCATTATCACAGCAGGTTTTACAAAAGGGGAACAGCTTATATAGAGAACAAGGATCCCCCATGGCGACAAATTTAAAAATAGATGGTGGGCCAGAAAGGGAATTTCAGGGGAAAATTGGGGAGATGGAAGGGAACATCTGGACCCACAAAGGGACTTATAGGGTTGCCCGTAAAAGGATTGTTTTTTATTTTTAAAGATCTTGCAAAACAAGTCACTTTGAAATTTATAGGCCATTAGCAAATATCCCCTTTTTATGGGCTGCATCACTGTAGGTCGCTATAGCAACAGACCTTTTTGTCTATCCTGTTGGGTTCCAGCGTGGTTGCTGTTTGACCTGGCTTCTACTGCAGCCTAGGGGAAAACCCATAAGCACTCCCCTGAATTCAAAGTGAAACCCAAGAAACAACTAAGAAGATGAAAAAAATTTATGAACAGCCCCCTTTAATGAAAGGTACATGGCCTTTTTTTTTGTAAAAGTTTTATATAGCTTTTGTATATTTTTTTTATGTTTGCCTTATTATAGGGTCCAACATTTAATAACAATAAAAGAGTTCCACCATAGGCGACAGCCTTCGAGGATACAAAGCATGCCCACCACGAGCTCTCATAGGAGTCAATGAGTCATCTCTAGCCTACAGGTTCCTATGTTCCATATGGCTGCTGTAAAGAATCTCTAAATGCAGTTAGCTCAGGAAAGATGGCCGCTTCCATAATTGTGTACAGAAATTAGATTAAAAATAGGTTTCCTTTTAAGCTTTGTTTATACCACGTCATTTCCTGCAGAACACCACGTTGGAACAGTTTTCAGCTGCGTCCCGGGTACTCCCCACGGCTTTTGTTGATTCAAAAGTATGAATTGTTTCGCTTCTGCTACGGATTCATAATCTATCCTGTTTCCCCGAAAATAAGACAGTGTCTTATATTTTAAATTTTTTCTCCAAAACAGCCAAAGGGCTTATTTTAGGAATGTTTTTTTTTTCTATGAACAATAATTCACATATTATTCAAACTGCATTTTTTCATCACAGACATCAGCATAAGCACCAAAATCTGAATCGCATAAAAAAAAAAGCACCATGTCTTATTTTGGGGGGGTTTTATTTTCGGGAAACGGGTATGAATGCTAACATTTTGATACCAAATCACTGATCTCCTGATAAAGCAAAATGAAGGAAACGGCCATATAGAGAGATTTTTGGATTCACTTGTCCATTGTTTAAAAAAGACTTTTTTTTTAAATTTTTGGAAAAACAAACCAACCGTGGCCAAAGCAAATGCATGTGAATAGGAGGTCTACAGAACACTTTACAGCAAAGATAGAATTATTCCACGTTAGCAAAAACGGGCCCTATAAAAAATTGCCAAATTCAAAAACAATGAAAAAGGGTCCCTATACATCACTGCGGCGCAGAAAGACTGAACAACAAAGTGGTGATGAGTCACCTATTCACGGAAGGCTTCGCAGTGTGATCAGGAGGTTCCATTATAGAACAGAAAATCATCCCCATGCAAGTTTCCGCTTTTCAATTTAAACATCCACGGGGAAAGAGGCTGGTGGGAAGGGGAATAAAACCGCCACAGGGTAAACCCCTTCACTACGATTTCTATTTTAAATTATTCACTGATCAAAGGGCTCATGAAACCATCACAGAGGGAAAAGGGATTTCATAAATTGGGGTAAATTAAAGGGGTTTTTTGGAAAGTGCCCCGTTGTTGGGAAGGGTTAAATTTAAAAGGGGCGGGGGGGATGGCACAAAAAACACACCACACACACCCACCCCTTTTAAACCTTCTTAACCCCGTTTCTCCCCGGTGACATACACTGCATCCACCGCGGCCTAACCTCCTAGGGGGGTTTCACACAGCATTTTTTTCGTGTCCACTTTTTAGATCCTCTCGGACCGCTGGAGGACTAAACAATTACATGAGATTAAACGGGGCTATGAGGGGCATGCAGCGGCGTTCACAGAGAGATCGCCCCGTGTGTTCCCCGCTCTCGGCATCCCAAGATTTTTGTAACAGGACTTAAAAACACCGTGTGAACAAGCCCCTTAAAACCTTGCGATTTTTTTTTTTGACAAATTTTTTTCCTTCCCCCTTTCCCAGAGCCATAACTTTTTTTTAATTTTTCCCATCTACATAGACATATGATGTTTTTTTTTTGCGGACAAGAGGGCTTTTATGGGTTATTCACTGTACTATAAATATACGGGAAACCGCAAAAAAAATTTCCCAAATGGGAAAAAATTGGGGAAAAAAAAAAACAAAAAAACATACCAAACCCCCTTTTGCAGGTTTTTTGCTTTTATGGCGTTCAATCTTTGATAATAATCTGTATTTACGGTGGATACCCATCCGCCAATACCAAAATGTAGGGTTTCCGTTATTTTTTGGGACCCCAAAAAAAAATTCCAACCATTTTTAGAAAAAAAAATAACTTTTTTGTACTAACACCTAGGGGACAGTGAGGGGGGTCATTTTTTGCGGGGCTGAAGCTACTTTTTATGCTAGCAGTTTGAAAGCAGCAACTTTAAAAAAATTTTTTCCAATTTTTTATGCAAAAAGGAAATGACCAAAAAACTTAATTTTGGCGTTTTGAATTTTTTTCTTCTACGCCGTTCAGCGCATGGGATAAATGATGTTATATTTTTATATATCGGACTTTTTCGGACGCGGCGATACCAAATGTGTGTAACTTTTTTATTATTTTATGGTTTTTATTTGTAAAATGGGGAAAGGGGGGGGTGATGTAACCGCCGGGTGTTAGCTGTGATCAGCCCCGAACACCCAGCATCTGTGTGGCGGGGTCACGGAGCGATCCCGCCACAAAGCCCCTTAGTGACCCTGGGACTTACTCATACGTCCAGGGTCCTTAAGAGGTTAAAGGGGTTGTCTCACTACCAAGATTATTTTTTAAGTTAAAGATCATTTAAAAACAAGTCTCTTTGCAGTATGTGTCCATTAACAGTGTCCTACCTGTTCTGAGATATCCCCTCTTGTATGGGCTGCATCAGCTCCTCAGGTCGCTATAGCTACAGACCTGTTCAATCTCTGCTGATAGGCTGCCAGTCTTGGTCGCTATAGCTACAGACCTGGTGTCCTCAGCAGCTTATTACTGCAGCCTAGTTGAAGGCAGTACACATTCCAATATCACCAGCACATGATCAACTAAAGAAACTATCAAAAGGCACATCAGAATTTTTGAAAAAGCTTTTCTGCTATCTAGGATACATGAAAATTTTTTTGAGGTTCTTAGTTCACATTTGTGATCAAAACTTCTTAAGCCCACCTCCCTATCTTCAAGGGGACCTCAAATGCAGGTGGGTTCCTACACTAATGTTTCCTCTTTTTAGGGCCTGTTCAGACCTCCATACTTCAGGGAGTAAAGGCACCAGCTACTAGGTACACTGCATTGATTTTTGCACTCCACCCACCTTCACAGGTTTTTAAATCAATGCAGTGTACTTAGTTTTTTTTTTAATCCCCGTAATCAGAGAAAGAAGGTTGAGAAAGGCCTTTGTGCAAAAATTTGGATATTAGCACCAGGGCCGTTCCTAGGCTAAATTGCACTCAGGGCGAAGTGAAGAAATTTGCTCCCCCCCCCCGTAAAATAATACACCACAATGCTTCACCAGATAGTTACCCCTGTAGCCATGTAATACCCCCCTGTAACCAGACAGTAGCCCCAGCAGCCATGATAGTTGCCCCTGTAGCCATGTAATACCCCCTGCAACCAGACAGTAGCCCCAGCAGCCATGATAGTTGCCCCTGTAGCCATGTAATACCCCCCTGTAACCAGACAGTAGCCCCAGCAGCCATGATAGTAGCCCCAGCAGCCATGATAGTAGCCCCCAGCAGCCATGATAGTAGCCCCCTGTAGCCATGATAGTAGCTCCCTGTAGCTAAGGATAATAACATAACAAACTTACTTACCTTTCCAGAATCCCTGCAGTGGCCAGGTCCCGGGAGCCAGGATTCAGTGTAAGCGGCGTGACGTCATCACACCGCTTACACTCAGCTCCCGGGGTCTCCTGGGACGGACGGAAGCCGAGACTCAGCGTCTCAGGGGGCGGGGTGAAAGCTGTGCGCCCTCTGCGACGCTGCTGTGTATGTATCAGCGTGCTGACTGAGCGCCGATACATACAGGGGGGGGAGGCAGGAGGGGAGCGATCCGTCCTGACCCCTCCTTGTGCCGGCAGCTGCACTAAGTGAGTGCAGCTGCTGACTTTGACTCTGCATGGCTGTTTGACAACGGTCGTGCAGAGTCCAGGGCTAACCAAGGGGCGGGCGAGGTGGCCGGCGCCCCCCTCGGGTGAGTGGAGCTTCGGCACCCTGGGTGATCGCCCGCTTCGCCCGCCCCTAGGAACCACCCTGATTAGCACCCCCTCCTTACGTAAAAGCCAAATCCTTCCCATGTCCCCATCCCGGCCACCAACAGGAGAGTTGACCATGCATGCAGTGGCCACTGACATGTACTGGAGCTATAATGATAGCAGAGCCACCGACTCCCTTACACACAAACTTCTAGGTAAGATAGGATCATTAAATAACCATAAAAGTAAGATGGTTGATGATGAAGACCACCTGGACGCCCAAGGTAGTGGAGACCCTTAGGCCTCGTTCACACGGCTTATTCTGCCGCGTATTGGCGCCGTACTGCGCGCCGGATTTGCGCTTCAGTACGGCGCCAATCCGTCCCTGTCATTATGGTAATCCACTGCTCTCATTGAGAACAGTGGAATCCGTCGCTCCTCCCCGCTCGGCAAATCCGCCGCGGGGGGAGAAAGTGACATGCACATTATTTACGGCGCAGACGCGCCGTAAACAATGCATTGTCTATGGGGCCGGGAGCGGCGCCCCCGCCGCGCTCCGGCCCCGCCCCCGTCCCACCCCTTATTCACGGCGGATTTGTGCGCTCAATACGGCGCACAAATCCGTCGGGAATAAGCCGTGTGAACACGGCCTTAGGCATGTGCACTATGGGATCTCCATACACCCTGACCTGGTATTCAAGGATAGTTAGGCAGCTCCCTGGAAAGTGGCTATTGGACTTTCTGAATATAGCGTGCTGGATTATAGAAAGGATACCATTCAAAAGCCAACCATGATCTGTACAGTCATAACCAAATTCAAGAGGTTTTTTTCATATTTGAAGGAAAGATTTCCACAGGAAGCAAGAGTGAAGGAGGAGAAGAAAATAGGACGGTAGTTTTCACAATTATCAGGGAAAGTCCCAGGTTTTTAGACACTTCTTGAAAAGGCTTGTCCAAGGCAATGGCGAGATATTTTACCAAGTGCATAAGGGCATACCTCAAAAATTCCCCAGTTTTATGGACATGATCTAATGATTAGCTGAGGAAATACATGGAAGTTACAAAGTCATACAGTGAAGACAGGAACCGTACCAGACAATACCTCATCTACAAGATCTAATGCCTCATTTGCAATTTTTACAAGGTTTCCGGTTTGGAGAATGTTATCAAGACGTTAAAGCCGCTCAATTTTCTGTACTGTCCTAATATTAGGCGACCAGGGACATTGTTCGGCACAACACTGAAAGGGTATATGCAGCAGAATTGGGGGTTCACAGCCTAATAACCCTTTAGTCGACTTTGGAGGGTGTGAAACGTTAGCTTGCCTCCTCGATTGGGTGAACACATGTTGACTAGCTGAATTTGCTGTATATCATCCCAGTTCATTGATGTGTGTATTAAAAGTCAATATGACCAGACAGACCTGGGGATCTTTTATGAACTCATGGTGCACGCCACTTTCCTCAATTAATAAACGTTAGAATAGTTTAATAAGGTGGAATTGTAGTGATAGTCTTTTGGATGTGCAGCTGTCTATGGAAGTATTATTTTTCTCTATTAGTAGGTCAGACAATGTCAAGTTTTCATGGACCGCATTCATTTTAAATAAAAAATTTTTTATATATATATATATATATATATATATATATATATATAACACACAAAACAACATATACACATACATATATATATTATATATGTATAATATATATATTTTAACACACACACACATACATACACACACACATTATTATATATATGTATATATTATATATATATTATATATATATAATATATAATATATATATATATACACACACACACACACACACACACACACCACATATACACATATACACATACACATACACACACACAGGGCCACATGTATGAAAACTGTTTAGGTCTAAAACTCACTTTTTTGCCCGTTATAACCTATGGTCAAAAAAGTGAGTTTTGGACCTACCTAAACAGTTTTCATACATGTGGCCCAAAATGTTGTACTATACAAAACTTTTCTAAATCGCCCAAAAAAACGCATTGACATTAGGAGTACTGAGGCTTAAAACCTTCTAATGAGAATGAATATAAGGAGGGTTGTGTGGCATCTGATCTCTTGATTACATCTTTGCACTGTGAATAAGTAGCCTGGACAGCTCACGTCATGTGTATAAGTATCAGCTCAACCGCTCCATACCCGGCAATTATGACCGTGCTATAAAACGGTGCAGGCAGTGACAATGCTGTACACATCCGTTCATTGGAGGGGGAGGCAGCCACATATCGTAAGGCTTGTGGTATTAAGCTGGCAGCAGCTGAGACACCCATGGAGGCATTTCTCATGTGTGTACAGAAATGGAGATTCAAACAGGACTTATTCAATGTAGGTTTTGAAATTCAAAGATATGTGTAAAACCTGAGATGTGGAAAGCTTCACTTCAACGGTGGATTATTGCACAAGACAAAAGGAGATCCCCAAACTCATGAATACCATAGCAAGGAATCTCAACAAACCAGGTTACAAGGGAAATCTACATCTAGTTAGAGGAAATGTGTGATTGCCGGCTCCCAAAAAAATCCAAGACAGGGATCTAAAACACTTTTATTTAGTTAAAATTCCACGTGACAACTTCACATAATTCATGGGTTGATAAAAACGGATATCCCACTGACACGTTTCGGATCAAGCTGGATCCTTAGACGTAGCTACATTTACTTCGGACTTGAAAGGTTTCCCACTAATTCTATAATCATGTGGCCCGGTATATGTGCATTGACATACGTCATCTGCTTAAAGGGGTTTTATCATTTCATTAAATGGTCTTCAGAATAAGGGGACAGTGAAAACAAGCAACTTTGCCATTGGATGTCATTAGCAAAGCTGTCTTGTTTTTACAGGATCCCTTATCTTCTGTTTCTGTAAATACAGTTCCCCAGTGTCGGTCAGATTCTTCCTCCTTTCATTTCATTGGCTGGTGGCTCCACTAATTTACATTTTGTCTATCCCCTGGTCGTATTCACGGGAGTGAGCATTCCTGCCTCTCTCACTCAAAGGGACCGACACAATTTCACTCTGCACAGCCAGCAGAAACAGAGGCACTGCACCTGCTTCTACAATCAGAAAACAGCAGAATTGTGCGTCGGTGCCCAATACAAACATAGACGGAGCATTAGGCTGCCTCTCTCACTCAAAGTAAGGGTGCGTTCCCACTGCACAGGACAAATACCGGTCGGTTTGCCGGCCTGTATTTGTCCTGTTTTGCAGCCGTCCCCACGGCGGTGGGGGGGGGGGGGGCGGCTTTTTTCCGCGATGAGCGGAGAAAAGCCCTCCCCCTTCACATTCATAAGCACAGATTCCTTTCGAAAACCGGATGGAAGATAGTGTTTTTCTGCCGGACAGAAAACCCGTGCAGTGGAGACTGCTGCATGGGTTTTCCATGCAGCACCATTGTGCTCATTTTCGTCCGTTTTTTCAGACGGTCTGCAAAACCGCAAACCGGCTGAAAAAACGGCCGCAAAACCCGTGCCGTGGGGACATGCCCTAAGGGACCGACAGCAATTTCACTCTGCACAGCCAGAAGAAACACAATAATACTGCAGGTCTTCTACCATCAGAAAACAGCAGAATTGTGCCTCAATGCCTGCGTGTAAACATAGAAGGGAGATCTGTGCTGCTCTGGAGGAGGTCATAGAAGACTGGATTCAATTGTAACAAACCTCCAGCTGTGAGAGGAGAAGAGATCAGTGCTGTGGTATGTAAACATGCTTACAAAATAAGACTGCATTGGGAGAATGACACAGTGACATGTGGACTCGGGGGTGCGGGGATGATGTCATCCCCCTTTAGTTAAGAAACACCCAGCTGGGAGGGGAAGAAACACCCTTGAATTTGTAGAGCTGAGAGCACAATGAAACACACAAACAGAAGAAGCGATACATCCCCTTTAAACGTGGTTACACACCAAGTGCACCCCTTCATAGCACTCCTAGTGGCAGCAATTTCTCTCAGCAGGATAATACGCCCCCCTCCCTTCAAAAATTGTTCAAGAATATGACAAAGATCATGATGTTGGCTTGCCCTCTAAATTTCGGTGAAACAGAAATCCTATTGGGTATATAGGATATGTGTTGGGAAAAGCAAGTCCGGCCACCAAGGCCCCACCTCAACACTTACAAGATTTGCAGCTAAGGTATTGGTGCCAGATAACACCGGGCATCCTTCTAGGTCCTGTGGAGTCCATACACTGATGGGTTAGAGCAGTTATGGCAGCACAAGGGGCACCCACATTATTAGGTTATGCCGATTAAGTGTGCGTTCACACGGCAAAGGGCAAAAACAGCTCTGCTCTGACCCCAGCAGAACCATTCATTACAAACAGTTTTTGGACGGTCTGATACAAAAACTGGTTGTTTTTTCGGCGGTTTTTTTTTTGTCACTTTTTTTGTCCCGGTTTTCCCAGCTGTTTTTGGACAGTTTTTCAAGCAGAAAAGTGTACTGAGTGCAAAAGTATTCCTGATTGGTGCAAGAAACCATATGACTTTATCTACACAATTTAACAATGATGCACAAAGGCCAACTTCTTCACTTTCACTTTAAGCACATCTGCATGTTAACAGCATCAAAATTTGGTTAGTTAAAGGGGTTTTGGCACTATTTCATACCTCCTGTATCCAGCTCTTCAGCTCTGTGTGCTCAGAAGGGGGCGTGTGATTTGTTTGAATTACATATCATGTGACCCAGCAGGATGACATCACCATGGCTTTCTTCTCTGTAGTCAAAGAAAGGTCTGTTTATGTAAAGCATTGTGAGTAGCTGAGAGGTAAAGTTTTTGCCTCTGGGCACAAGGGTCCTAGGTTCAAATCCCTGCTACCTGTGGTTCGAACACTCAGTAGCTGCCTGAGAGGAGAAGTGATGTCTGAGCATGTGCAACTAGGAGTGAGGAGCTCTCAGCCCTGGTCGTATCCCCTGGAGATGAGCTGTAAACAATGGATCACTAAATCACTTTTTTTTTCCCCCAAAAACCACCCACTCACTTTTGAGCGGTTTACATTTACTCCAATGTTGATTTTCTGTCTGGAAACCAGTCGGAAGAATGAACATGTTCTATGATTTTCGGACCGCCCGCGATGTGAGAAACCGCCCGGCAGAAAAACAGTTCAGAGGGGACTGCTGAACTGTTTTTCTATTTAAGTCTATGGGAGAGAGTTGCGTTCAGGTTTTCAGATGGTTTCTAAAACTGCAAACCGTCTGAAAAACAGACCAAAAACCCTGCCATGGGGACAAGCCCTTAGGAGTAGTGTCATATACACAACACAGAATCTCATGACCTATAGTATATATCCATTACAGGTTAAAGTGGGCTTCTAAAGGACAACACCTGTTAGTAAACACTATTCAGTCATATGAACATCAGAGGCATTACCGTGTTTCCCTGAAAATAAGACACACCCTGAAAGTAAGACATAGCAGAGATTTTGTTGGATTTCCTTATATAAGGCACCCCCCGAAAATAAGACATAGCGGAAATCATTGCTGCAGCCTCCAATACACAGGGCCGTCCCTAAGGGTGGGCAGAAAGAAAGGTGGGGGGAGTGGGGCAGGTGTTCCCAAGCCCCGCTCGCCCCGAGAAACGGCGCTGGGACATATTGTTGTAGAAGAGTTTTGAAGGACTTGTGCAGGGAGGTCATGTGACTGATGTCACCACAAGTCCCGAACATCCCCTGAAAATAAGATATAGTGCATCTTTAGGAGCAAAATGTAATATAAGACGCTGTCGTATTTTCGGGGAAACAGGGTACATAGATAGCAGTCATACAATGAATCATTGTTATGGTATGTTCACACAGCGTAATTGCGGGGCGAACAGTACGCCCCGCAATTACACCAGGTGTTTGGGAGTCACGCCGATCGGCTCGTACTTCCACGACGTTGGAGGACCGGCAACCCGACAGCCCCATAGACTGTCATTACTCGCGGCGCTGTCAGTAATTGATATGTCAATTATCTCCCCTCGCGTACAATACGATCGTATTGAACGCTCGGGAAGAGGAGGCGTAATCCATAGTTTTCTATGAAAACTATGGATTAACGTAATTATGGGGCGCATTTCGGCGCATATTGAGCGCAGTACGCCGCAAAGTACGTGGTGAAATGCTCCCCAAAATAAGCCGTGTGAACATAGCCTTATACAGCACCCACTGCCAGTTGTGCAGAGGAGAGGGATTGGTGGGAAAGAAACCTAACATTTACATTTTTTTTTTTTTACCCATCCTGGCACCAATGAACCATTACCATCTGCTGGACAAGCTCTTTAAATACCAAATTCCATAGGGATTCTTAAAGGAGTGCTTCCATCTCACACTGCGGACATAGAGAGAGAGTCCCACAACTATCACAATTCAATGGCATATCATATCAATATGCCACCAAAGGTGTGATGGGATTGGAATACCCTTTTTAGGGGCCGTTCATACGGCTTATTTTGCCGCGGATTGGCGCCGTACTGCTCGCCGGATTTGCGCTGTGGTACGGCGCCAATCCGTCGGAGTCATTACGGTAATCCACAGTTCTCATAGAGAACAGTGGATTCCGTCGCTCCTCCACGCTCGGCGAATCCGGCAGGCGGGGAGAAAGTCACTTGTACATTATCCAGGCGCTATATGCGCCGTGGATAATGGACGTCTATGGGGCCGGCGGGAAGCCCTCCCCGCCCCTTATTCAAGCCGGAATTGCGAGCGCAATCCGGCTCGCAATTACGGCTTCAATAAGCCGTGTGAACCGGGGCTAAGAGTCCCCTGGGATCCGGTAATTAAAAGGGGTTTTCCAGGAAATAAAACTGCCCATTGGAGCCAAGATAGGTCAAATAAATAAAATGTTCTACTTCCCTACAGGTCCCGGAGGAGATCCCCAGCCATCTGCTCCTCCGGGTCCTCGCTCCAACACACAGGAGAGGCGCTCCATTAAAGGGGTTTTTCCACGATGTAATGTTGACGTGGGTTCCTCCAAAATGGGTATTTAATCACTTTTCTAAATATATGCGATTACAAAAAGTGAAGCATGTGAGCTACAGCATTGCTCATTCCCCCTTAGTTACCTGAAAGTTTACATTAGACAGGACCAGGTCACTGACAGGAGCTGATCTGGCCGCACTTGCGTGTTTGCACTTCTTATCTGATGACAGGGAAAATGAATGAGCTTTCAAGGGACTGTGCAGTGTATGAGTCTGTCTGCTGTATAGAGAATCCACTGTTGTAATGTTATTATTTGAGTAAACTTTTGAGTTGTCGCTTCTTCCTCACTCTCTGCTCACCCCCTCCCTCTCACCCCTGCAGCTTTCATGACTCAGCATAATTTGTTTATATTCTCCCCTGAGCTGATAAGGAGGTAAGGAACTCCCTTCGTGGCAAAACCCTTTTAACTCCTGAGCTTGGAACGAGAATCCGAAGTCAAAAGGAACAAATTGCCAGGGAGCTCCAGAGGCCGGGGGACCTGTAGGATGTTCCCAGTGAACAATACATTTTTATTTGCTGGACAACACCTTTAAGAGTAGGGCAACTGACTAAACAATATACTGATTAGTTATGCATTTACAGTACATAGCAGCTATTCTACTACTTTGCCATTATAGTCTCTGGTTTTAATACACAGTGGACATGTAACGGGAATGAAGAACTTAACATCAGTTGTTGAAAAACTACAAGTCCCAGCACATCCTGACAGCT
This sequence comes from Phyllomedusa bahiana, assembly GCA_025379985.1. Taxonomy (NCBI): domain Eukaryota; kingdom Metazoa; phylum Chordata; class Amphibia; order Anura; family Hylidae; genus Phyllomedusa; species Phyllomedusa bahiana. Next base: position 200,057 of record JAODAL010000095.1, read on the forward strand.
CCAGAATTTCACGATAGGTTAGAATTTGAAGTTCTGCACAAAGGTGGCGAGCGAGAGGCCAGATCTCCATGTAGACAGTGGTCTCCAACCAACTTCTTATTGGAGTCTTGCATCCAGAACACAAAATATGTTTCTACCCCATTGATCATAAATGGTAATATGGTCTGTTCCTGGACAGCCAACGGCCACAATGACGTCTGCACCATTATTTGACTAAACATAGACCAATCTAAAAGCGGCCATTTTTAACGTTTTATTAGCTTGTGTTAAAGAAGTCAAACATATCTAATAAAACAGAACTGCAGTGGCTCATCTAATTCCTACCCTTCATATATACTGATCCTAATGAGGACCAGATGCGGTTGCTGCATGAATCAGACGCCGTGCATACATGTGGGGATGTCAGCGCACCACTGGATTCCTGCAGTCAATGATTCTCCCCTCTAACTACATCTTACCAGCTCCCTTCTTCACTAATTAGCAGTGACCATGATTATTACCCAATGTGTGACTCAAGCCTGGAGGTGGCAGCGAGAACAGTACTCAGCTAACTCAACCGATAAAGCGACACAGCTGCTCAGCCAATGAAACATTACAAGGCTAAGGGTGCTTTCACACGGTGCGTTTTTTAAATGCGTTTTTTGTGCAGGAAGGCACAGCAATTAATGCTGTACATTGCTGCAAAATAATCGTGGCAAAAGAAAAAAAAAAAAAACACAATTTTTGCAGTTTTCTTTTTTTTTTTTGTGCAGCAAAAATGCACCAAAAACGCACTGTGTGAAAGCACTCTAAGTGATAAAAATGAAGGATACTCGCTAGTATTCAAAGCATTTTCATATTACCAATAATAAGGGACATGGCTTCTCAGGAATCATTTCTCTCCATTGTGCACTAACAAAATCCTAAAGTCACTAAAATATAAAGGGCACCTGCCGGTCATCTCCACCAGTCTTCAGTTGTCTTCTGCTTCAGGCTCAACAGATCACCACTGCAGTCTCAGACTGGCTGCACTGGTCAAGTGACAATGGCTGACTACACCCTAGTCACCTTAGGCTATGTTCACACGGGTTAACTGCGGGACGTAATTACGCCGTGTGGACGGGGGCGGGGAGCCGGCACCTCGCCGGCCCATAGACTTGCATTACCAGCGGCGCGTATACGCCGCTGCTAATTCACATGTCGCTTTTCTCCCCGCCCGGCGGATTCGCTGAGCGGGAAGAGGAGACGTAATCCATAGTTCTCTATGAGAACTGTGGATTACCGTAATGAAGGGGCCGTTTTCAGCCCGTAATTTGCGCACTTCGGCGCGTAATTACGGAACGAAATACGGCCCATTTTAAGCCGTGTGAACATGGCCTTAAAGGGGAGGTGGACAACCCCTTTAAAAAAAAAAAAAACAGCAGGCTAATCCAGGCAATGGAAGTGTAAAAGGCAGCACTCACTTTATTTAATCCACGGGTAAAAGCAATACATCTCGGCAATATAAAGTGAGCGACAAATTTCTGACGCGTTTCGGGCAGTCAGATGCCCTTAAAGGGGTTTTGCCAAGACGTGAGTTCCTTACTTATTGTCTGCTCAGAAGAGAAGATAAACATAGGATGCAGCATCACGGGGGAGAGAGAGGGGGGGCTGAGCACAGAGCCAGGAAGCAGGGATCGTGTACAATGTTTACTCAAATAATCACATTACAACCAGTGGATTTTCTATGCAAAAGAAAAAGGTCTTTCTCCCCAGCCCCTTGCAATCTGGTTCATGTTCCCTGTCAGATAAGTGCAAACACACAAGCACGGCCAGATCAGCTCCTGTCAGCTCCTGGTCAGGTCTATTGTAAACTGCCAGAAAAATAAGGGGGACTGAGCAATGCTGTAGCTCTCAAAGGCTTCACTTTTTTAATGACATATTTAGAAAAGTGATTAAATACCCATTTTGGAGGATCCCATGTCAACATTACATCGTGGCAAAACCCCTTTAATCCTAGCTATGGTTTAAGGGCATCTGACTGCCTGAAACGTGTCAGAAATGTGTGGCTCACTTTATGTTATGTTAGTCCTGTGGATTAAATAAAGTGCTGCCTGTTACACTTTTTATTGCCTGGAGTTGAGTGCCGTCCGCCTTTTCGTCTTTCCTGTGTTCTGTATAGCGCAAGGTACAATCACCACTCCTTTGGCTTTATATATCTATTATATTACCTGTGGATTATAGTAACAACTGGTCACAAAATTCTCTTTTTAGTAATCTGTTTGGTGCACTCAAAAAAAAACAAAACAAAAAAAAAAAAACTATGTCAGACATAATCTAAAGGTCACCCACAAAACGCACCTAGAAGGTTGGATTTTTGGCACACCTCTATGCCTTAGTGGCTGTAGGCCATTTTTGGCAACAATTCTATGGTAATTAAAGTTATTAACAATACAATCTAAATAGTGTTCCCCGTTCGCCTTCATAACTACCGTAGTGAATGGAGCAGTTCCTCATCCAAGCACCATTTCCTGTAGGTAATATTAAATTACCACCCTAACAATTACCTACAGTATAATGTAGCCAGATATGCAGGGCCAATAGAATTCAGGCAAGTGGTATTAAACTGTACCCAGATCTTGCACAGTTGAAGGTATTGGTGCATCCCTGGTGATGTAAAGGGCCGGTGCATGCCACCAATGTGCTCCCCCTCCTATCCCAGGTCTCCAGTGGCCATTTAAAGGGACACTTCTACTTGTGCTCCTGAACATAATGATTTCAATGTAATGACTTGACTGTTCTTTGACCTCGCTACCTGTTTGCGGCTTGCCCTGACTGTTGTCTTACCAAACAGCTCTACTTGCTTTGACCTCTGGCCTGCCCGACTACACCTCTGGTCTGCTCCCCTGGTACGCACTTGAACATCAGCTATCACTGCATGTGACAATGTTGGGGTTGTGACCTGGTAATCCCTTGAAGCAGGGGCGTTGCTAGTGTCCCAAAACATCCGGGGCCCGGGCCCTGTGTTAAGTTTTGCTCAGAAGGGCTGGGTTCACACGGCATTTTTCACGCCCCATGAACCGCGGCATGTGTTTTTACAGAGAAAAAAACTGTGGTCAGCGCGTCCCTCTGAAGCTCCCACTAATATTTATTCTCCCAAGAACAGGTAATCATCGCTCTCAGTGACAGCTATGAGTTACCTTAATGTCGGCCTGTACTTCGTGTGTATTTATTTGCAATTACCCGGCACAGTAGTTACCAACATTTTGTCGTGTGTAAATACACAGTGTTTTTGTGGGGCATAGCTGTGCTGTAATGCGGCCTAAGTTCTGTGAGAACTATGAATTACAGTAATTGTGGCGCGCATGTCGGGCGTATTGAAGCGCAAATACTCCACGAAATGCGCCCCATGGTTTACGCAGTGTGAACATACTCTTAGTCTGGCTGCAGCAGCTAAAATCATACGCAACCCTGACTAATGACAAGTATAAAAAATTATATTCAAATATGATTTGTCATCAGGTTGTAGTTTACATGTCTAAGGGTATGTTCACATGGCGTAATTGCGGTAATCCATAGTTCTCATAGAGAACTATGGATTACACGTCCTCCCCCCATGCGTACAATACGATTGTATTGTATGCATAGGGAGATAAGTGACATGTCAATGCATGTCTATGGGGCCGGCGGGCTGTTGGCCCCCCCCCCCCGTCGTGCTTTGAGAAGATGTGCTGATCAGCGCGAGCTCCTGAAGCACACGGTGTATTGCGGCGCGTACTGTACACATCACAATACACCGTGTGAACATAGCCTAGGGGACACACAGGCAGGATTATGTTTTACTGATGTGAATGAGGTGATATTGTGGATATGTGTGTGTATACACCAATATACATACACACACATACAATGCATACATACACACACGCGCGCCGCCCACTACGATCTCCTGCTTTTTCAATTTCAAAAGTTGGCAACTATGACATACACACAGACATCTATACAAGCACATACACACATGTATACACATAAATACAATACATACACACATGCATACACATACATTCAGTACAGTTCACATTCAGGAACATTATTTTGTCTCCCCCTTATTACACTACTTAGAATTATTGTTCAGCACTGAGGCTCCTCACTCACTTGTGTCCTTCTTGCTGGTCTGGTCCTGGGCGAGATAAGAGGACAGCAGGGGGCGGAGCCTCTCACGGCCGGACAGCGCGCTGCTTCCAGACTCCCTTCACAGTGTGAGCAGCCGGCGCCCCCTCCTCCCTCATGAGCTCCTGTCATCCCGGGCAGTCGCCCTCCCCCTCCCTGCCTGCACATAGCTGCTGCTGCTCTGAACTGTTGGTGCGTCCAGGGGACGCACACACAGTGGAACAGCTTGTCGGCTCTACAGGTCACAGTAATGACCTGGAACCGGACGTTCTGAGACTCGGGGCACAGGGAGTCTGGTCCGGGGCTTGTGCCCCGAACAAACCTACCTAGCGACGCCCCTGCCTTGAAGCAAAGGCCAGATTCCTGTAATGGGTGCAAACCAGGGTGGGAGGGTGGTCTCCTTAGACTCTGCTTCTGGCATGGTTTTATGCAAAATCCTGTGTGTCACCTGGAAAACCATCCACCTCCGGTGATTTGTTACAGAGTTAAAGGGGTTGTCTCACTACATCGATTCATCTTACCTCAGTCCTGTTTTCTTGGTTTCATTTTGAATTCAGGGGCGTGTTTACTGGCTTCCACTAGGCTGCAGTAGAAGCCAGGTCTGTAGCTATAGCGACCAGTGCTTGCAGCCTATCACGAGGGAGTAAACAGGTCTGTAGCTATAGCGACCTGAGAAGCTGATGCAGTCCATACAAGAGGGGATGTCTAGGAATAGGTAGGACACTGTTAATGGACATATATTGCAAAGTGACTTGTTTTTGCAAGATCTTTAACATATAAAGCAATCCCTGTAGTGAGACAACCCCTTTAATGTAACAAGGATCCATATGGAATAGGACTGTCAAATGGCTAAATCGTACGATCCCTGATGGAGAGCACCTGGATGCTTAATGCAGCATACCCAGAGTCCAGGAGGCTTCCCTTCTCTCAGGTTACATCCTTACAACCCTGGAACTTGGAGGCTGAACACCTATTGTTCAGTTTCACGTTTCTGATCTCTCTGATCAGTGAAGAATAAGAGGACTGTGCAGCTGTATAGTCAAAGCTGCACAGTTCTCTGTATGAACATTTAGCGATTCAGGAGCACTCCACCCCATTACCCAAGGTGAGAGCTTGGAGGCTGTGGCGGCAGACTTTCCTGAGCTGTGCTGCCATTCACAGGGTACAGTGATTCAAAGCAACAGCAAGAAAGATTCCCTGTAGCAGGTCTAACCTCCGATGACATTGTATAGGAGCAAGTGGGGAAAGGGGCTTTCCCCAATTATTCTCCTGAGAGACTCACATCACATCAGGGGCTAGTATTACACTGCATATGCTGCTCAGTGAGGGACGGGTTATCCTCTCCAATTCCAGTCTATTTGTTTCAAGAATAAATATACCTTGATGAACACAAAACAAAAGGCAAAGCTTCTGTAAGCAGTGACAGAGACAGGTGCCATTATTATCCGGGAACGCTCCCAGTACAAACATTAAATGTATCCATAAGCCCCTATACACCCAACAGAAGCCAAGCAAAAAAAAAAAAAAAAAATTATATATATATATATATATATATATATTATATATATATATATATATATATTATATATATATATATAATATATATATACACATACACATATATATATATATATATACATACATACACATATATATATATATACATATACACATATATACATATATACATACACTCACCGGCCACTTTATTAGGTACACCTGTCCAACCGCTCGTTAACACTTAATTTCTAAACAGCCAATCACATGGCGGCAACTCAGTGCATTTAGGCATGTAGACATGGTCAAGACAATCTCCTGCAGTTCAAACCGAGCATCAGTATGGGGAAGAAAGGTGATATGAGTGCCTTTGAACGTGGCATGGTTGTTGGTGCCAGAAGGGCTGGTCTGAGTATTTCAAAAACTTCTGATCTCCTGGGATTTTCACGCACAACCATCTCTAGGGTTTACAGAGAATGGTCCGAAAAAGAAAAAACATCCAGTGAGCGGCAGTCCTGTGGGCGGAAATGCCTTGTTGATGCCAGAGGTCAAAGGAGAATGGGCAGACTGGTTCGAGCTGATAGAAAGGCAACAGTGAATCAAATGCCACCCGTTACAACCAAGGTAGGCAGAAGAGCATCTCTGAACGCACAGTACGGCGAACTTTGAGGCAGATGGGCTACAGCACAGAAGACCACACCGGGTCCGCTCCTTTCGCTAGAACAGGAAACTGAGGCTCAATTTGCCCCAAGCTCATCGAAATTGGACAGTAGAAGATTGGAAAAAACGTTGCCTGGTCGATGAGTCTCGATTTCTGCTGCGAATTCGGATGGTAGGGTCAGAATTTGGCGTCAACAACATGAAAGCATGGATCCATCCTGCCTTGTATCAACGGTTCAGGCTGGTGGTGTGGTGGTGTATGGTGTGGGGAATATTTTTTTGCACTCTTTGGGCCCCTTGGTAACCAATTGACATCGGTTGCAACACCTTGTGGAATCTATGCCACGAAGAATTGAGGCAGTTCTGAAGGCAAAAGGGGGTCCAACCCGTTACTAGCATGGTGTACCTAATAAAGTGGCCGGTGAGTGTATATATACACATACATATATATATATATATATACACACACACACACACACACACACAATATATACACACACAGATACACACATCCATACATATACATACACACGCTCACAAAAGCGTATACACCCCTCAGATATTTTTTTACGGAATAACTACGTTCACACGGCATAATTGCGGGGCGTAAGTACGGCCCGCAATTACGCCAGGACTTCGGGAGCTCGCACCGATCGGTGCGTACTCTCGCGGAGCAGGGGCGGCGGGCTTTACTAGACATTCATTACTAGCGGCGCGTATTCGCCGCTAGTAATTGACATGTCATTTATCTCCCCGGGCATACAATTGTACGCCTGGGGAGAAGAGGCGTAATCCATAGTTCTCTATGAGAACTGTGGATTACTGTAATGATTGGGGTGCATTTCACGCATACTAGAGCGTAGTACGTCGCAAAATGCGCCCCATTTTAACCCGTGCGAACATAGCCTAAATTCGGTGTGCCCTCAACATAACAACACATAGCCATCAATGTCTAAATCACTGGCAACAAAAAGGAGTACACACCTAAGTCAAAATGGACAAATTGTGCCCGATTTGCCATTTTCCCTCCACAGTGTCATCTGTGTGAAAAAGTATCAGGTGTGAATGACAAGCAGGTTCGTAATATGTGTATTATCGCTCTCACACTCTCGCATACTGGTCACTGAAAGTTCAACAGGGCACCTCATGGCAAAGAACTGTCTGAGGATCTGGAAAAAGAATGGTCGCTCAACAAAGAGATGTCATAGGCTAGGCGAGAAGATTGCCAACAGCATGAAAATGAGCTGCAGTGCGGTGGCCAAGACCATACAGCAGTTTTATAAGACAGGTTACCCTCAGAACAAGCCTCGCCATGGTCGAACAAAGAAGTTGAATGCACGTGCTCATGATCATATCCAGAGATAGTCGTTTCAAAATATACGTATGAGTGCTGCCAGCATTGCTGTAGAGGTTAAAGGTATGTGTGTGGGGAGGGGGGCAGGGAATCAGCCTGTCCGTGCCACATACTGCATCAAACTGGTCTGCATGGCTGTCATCCCAGAAGGAAGCCTCTTCTACAGATAATGCACAAGAAAGTCCTCAAACAGTTTGCGGAAGACAAGCAGACTAAGGACATGGATTACTGGGACCATGTCCTGTGGTCTGATTGGACCAAAATAGACTGATTTGGTTCAGATGGTGTCAAGCGTGTGTGGCAACAACCAAGTAAGGAGTACAAAGACCAGCGTGTCCTGCTACAGTCAAGCAGGGTGGTTGGTGTGTCATGGGTTTAGGCTGTATGAGTGCTTCTGGCTGTGGGGAGCTACAGTTCAATGAGGGAACCATGAATGCCAACAGGTTATGTGACATACTGAAGCAGAGAATGATCCTCTCCCTCTGGAAACTGGGCCGCAGGGCAGTATTCCAACATGATAATGACGCCAAACACACCTCGAAGACAACCACTGGCTTGCTAAAGAAAATGAGGGTAAAGGTGCTGGACTGGCAAACATATGTGCAGGCCTAAACCATATTGAATATATGTGGGGCATCCTCAAAAATGGAAGGTGGAGGAGAGCAAAGTCTCTGATGTTGTCAATGGAGGAGTGGAAGAGGATTCCAGTGGCTGCAACCTGCGTGCCAATTATCTGCTTTTATTATCAGCAAGCTTCTTTCACTTATCTAAACTGTTTGAAAAGTGACAATCAATTAGTGTGATTGTATCCACAAGACTTCAGACACAGTAACTGATTACTTCCATGAAACAAACACCTTTCTGAAACATTATTTAAAGGGAACTCAACCATTAATTTCCTGATGGTGCGCTGTGGCTTTTGCAGACAGTGAAAGGCGAAAAAGTCAAGTTTTAATGCTGTAATAATTTCTGCAAACACAAAAACCACATTAAAAAAAAGCAATAAAAAACGCTCTGTGGGAAAGCATCCTATGAATCTAGGTGGAACGTACACACCATTCTCCAGATTCCCAGTCAATGCCTTACAACATTTTCTGTTATTTTGACACATAGGGCCAGATGTATGAAACGGTTTTGGTCTAAAAAACACTTTTTTCCCCATAGAAACCCATGGGGAAAAAAGTGAGTTTTAGACCAAAGCCGTTTCACACATGTGGCCCATAATGCATATACAGCGGTAGCTATTGGAGATATATGGTGGAAAGTCATGTCAACATGTACCTCCATGGTCTTACCAGAGACAAAGTGAGAAACGAGAGAGAGGGGTGGGGAAACACCACATTTTTTTAAAATTAAAATAGCTTCCCCGCCACCACAGTTTTTGTGGCTCTACTAAGGCTATGTTCACACGGCTTATTTTGGTTCGCATTTTGCGGCGTACTGTGCATAATATGCGGGGAAATGCGCCCCATAATTACAGTCATCCATAGCTCTCAGAGAACTTTGGATTACGCCTCCTCTCCCCGCTCGTACAATACCATCGTATTGTATGCGTGGGAAGATGAGTGACATGTCAATTATTCGTGGCACTTTCGCGCGAGTGATGTGTCTATGGGGCCGGAGGGCTTCCCCCCTCCGCGCCTCCCGAAGCACACGATGTATTGCGGCGTGTACTGTACGCGCCGCAATACATCGTGTGAACATACCCTAATACTGTGGACTGGTAGGCGTGTTCCCACCTACCCTCATTACTAATTAAATGGTCCATCACATAATTTGTACTGTGGATACACTCCACAAAAACACTGACTAAAAACACTACAGAGACAAAAAGAAAAAAGCAATACAACATTTCCAAATTAAAATTTCCTCCCTGCAAAAGAAAAAAATTATTTTTTTTTTTTTACAGATGTTGCATTATTTTATAGAGCAACCCAACTGTCTTCTTTTGGGATTATTCGTGCGATCACTTATTTCTAGTGGTGAATTTGGGAGGCAACCAAGCTCCTAACTTTCCGGAGTTAGATTGTCAGTCAGAATAGCACAAGCCTATCCTTCAATCAATAAGTACATGAAACCTAAGCGCGCGCGCCAACAATCTGACCTACCCTCCGAATAGAACCCAAGGTAAACAGAGCCAATAAAACAAACATACATTCCTGGCAATGGTTTCCTGCTGAAATCTCTTGCACAATGCTGAGCCAGAGCAGTACTGGCTGAGCAGGTACTGGGCCCACGGGGTTTTTGAGGAAATTATCAGTCATACGGGGAATTTCGGTAGCAGTAAGGTTCTGTGCAGCAGTCAGATGTGCAATGTGAGGCTGGTTTTACACTGTTTTTTGCTGCAGTATTTTGTAAGCAATAACCAGGAATGGGTCATAAACAGGGCTGTGGAGTCGGCAAGCCAAAGCCCCGACTCCGACTCCTCAATTTCCCAAACCTCCGACTCCCTCACACACGGCACATGTTTAACGGATTACTTTACTGTAGTAAAATGGTAATCAGGACTGTTTATCACTTATGATACATAATCAAGCTATTTAGGTAGAACAGACACTGACAAGCAAAATCGTAACAATGTTTTGATCTTTTGAACACTTGTGGGTAGAGTTGAAGAAAAAGCTGTATTTGTATCCAAAGTCCAGTCTTCACCAACATTGGGAACGTGTGGAAGAGACCTGGGATCAGATTTTGATCAAGATGTGCTTGAATCTGATCCAGAGCCCAGAAGGATTCAGGCAGTATTGAAAACCAAAAGGTGGATTTCCCAAATACTAACAAAATAATAAAAATTTACATTTTGATTTTTAGGTGCAAAACAGTAACAATGGAGGTACAGGAAAGAATCTGCAGTAGTAAGCAGATGGTAAATACTTGCAAGGCAAATTTATGTATAAGATAGGTAAGATGACTGTATAGAATATTACAGTACCTTCATGTACAAAGCTGTAGTGGATGGTGAGATATGGAGGCTGAAATTCACAAGTTCAAACCATTGTTACCATTTTGCGTGTCAGTGTAAAATATATTTATTGGATATGACTTTAGAACACAAAAAAATTGTAAATATGCAAAACACTGCAGGAACATTTGTGGAGTCTCTGAATTTGTTCTGAGAAATAGTATTGCCTCCATCAGATCCTGCATACATGACCTCACATCTGATCTCATTATTCCCAGGCTAGAGAACAGCCTCTCTACACTAACTTGGGGGCAAAGTGGTGACCACAGGGGCAACATCTCTTACAAAGTCAGGGTATAAAGGAATTGCCTCAGCCACAGTCAGTTTTGATGAATGGTTGATCTTCTACTTCTGTGAAAACAGGTGAAAAATTTTGCTGAAATCTGTTTGCCCTGGGAGCAGAATCTTTTCCCCTGGGGCAGCGCTTTGCCTGCTCCATGTCATCAATTACACTCCTCATGTGATGAGGCTGAAGATAAGGGAGCAGTAGCACTGGCCGGACCCAAGTCCTCTTGCTCTTTGCATCGAACTAACTGTACAAACAAATTATATATTTTGGGAGTCGGAGTCGGTCCCTTTTATGACGACTCCGACTCCTGTAAAATAGGCACCGACTCAGACTCCACAGCCCTGGTCATAAATGCAGAAGATGTACAAGCCTTTCCAGGTTTATTTCTGTTTTTTTCTTACAAATCCTGGCCCTCATTGACTATTGCTGTTAATGTTAAAACTTAAGCAGTCTAAAAACGTACCAGATTTATCACAGCGGTGCATGCGGATTGATAAACTGGTGCAGCTTTAGGCTTGTTGCAGCTTTAGCTTTTGGTGTAGCTGTAGGTTTATCCGACCGGTATTTGTCCTGTTTTGCTGCCATCCCCACGGCCACGGGAGGGGGACGACTTTTCTCTGCGATGAGCGGAGAAAAGCCCTCCCTCTTCACATTGGCTTGCACATATTCCGTCCGAAAACCGGACGGAAGATTGTACAAGCACAATCTTTTTCAGGCGGCCGGCGGTTTGGGGACTGCTGCATGCGTTTTCCATAGAAGCCCGTTGTGCTCATTTTCGGACGTTTTTTCAGGCGGTTTGCAAAACATGCCCTTAGACTCATCTAACTTTTAGACCAATTTTTTTTATGGCTTACTTTGAAAGGCAGAATGTGGTGCAGCATAGCACATCATGGCCATGCCTGCTTTGCCACAAAGCCACACCCACTTTGCAGTAAGCCACACCTCTATGTCTACCAGTGTGCGGAAAGGTTCAAGAGCCCATAATAAATGGGTCTGCACCACTTTTTGGCATATTTTGACACTTTACTGGTACAACCACATTAGTAAATGAATGCCACTGGCGCATTGCGGGAGTGTGAACCCAACCTAAGGGCGAGTGATAATATGTAGTCATTGAAGTTTTTCAAAAAATTTGTTCAAACTAGAATGAGTCAGTGGGGATTGAATTAAAGCTGTTCAGACAAAAAACTTGAAAGGAGGCTGCAGGGTCATTTCACATCCAAAATATGTATAAATTGACATTTTTTTTCCCCACAATGTTGCTCCCTATATAATTCTCTTCAGTGCAGCAAGAGTGGCTTTAGTTTCAACAGCAGCCCATGTGTATCGTAGACTACAGCTCCCATCATTCACTGCGGATATCTATTCCAGGCTGTTCTTCTCCCCATGTATTCCTGTGGCAACTGAAGAGAAAGTTTCCCTCCCTCTTGTGCAGCTCTTATTGTGCTCCCTCACATTAGTTGCTAGTTGCATCTCCTATTGTCCCCTGCTGCTTCATAGACACATATACTCAGTTCCAACACTAAAATGAGCTGTCTGACCAGAAGGCTGAAACTGAACTACAGGTCGTATCCCTTGGCAACAAGCTATAGACACGACTTAAACCAGTAATTTGTGATGGATTAGGTGAAAAATTACTAAAACTTTTACTATATGTTAAAGTTTTTTTTCCTTGTACTGCAAACTTTCAATAGGAGTCAAGTTTTGTATATTGGAATACCCTTTTAAAAAGGGGTTTTCTCTCTCTAAATATAAGCTTTCAACATTTAGGGACAGGTAATTGTAGGGCCCATTAACATGCATTGTCAGCGTCACGTAAGCGCCACAAACAATTGACATGTCACTTCTCTCCCCAGGAGACGACGCTTAAAGAGGTTTTGCCACAATGTAATGTTGACGGGGGATCCTCCAAAATGGGTAATCACTTTTCTAAATATATGGGATTACAAAAAGTGAAGCCTGTGAGAGCTACAGCATTTCTCAGTCCCCCTTAGTTTCCTAAAAGTTTACATTAAACACGACCGGGACACTGACAGGAGCTGATATGGTCGCGCTTGCGTGTGCACTTCTTATCTGATGACAGGAACATGAAGGAGCTTGCAAGGGGCTGGGGAGAAAGTGCAGTGTATGAGTCTGTCTGCGGTATAGAGAATCCACTATTGTAATATTATTTGAGTAAACTTTAGAGACACTCCCTGCTTCCTCACTCTCTGCTCACCCCCTCCCTCTCACCCCTGTAGCCATTCAAGACTCAGCTTGCTTTCTTTATATTCTTTCCTGAGCAGATAAAACGTAAGGAACTCACTTCGTGGCAAAACCCCTTTAATTCATAGTTCTCTATGAAAGCTATGAATTACCGTAATTGCGCCGTGCATTTCGCAGCGTATTTGCGATATATATATATATATTTATTTTTTTTTTGCGGGGTGCAATTATGCTGTGTGAACATACCCTAACAGCTCAGCTATTAACAAAGGAGCAGAATAGGCTAATCACTGCTATAGAACAACCTACAGCCTGGCCAAGCTGTGCAAGTTCACACGGCTTATTCCCGACGTTTTTGTGAGCGCAATCCGGCTCACAAATCCGCTGTGAATAAGGGGCGGGACGGGAGCGGGGCCGGAGCGCGGCGGGGGCGCCGCTCCCCGGCCCCATAGACTTGCATTATCCACGGCGCGTATTGCGCATGGATAATGTGCATGTTACTTTCTCCCCCAGCGGCAGATTCGCCGAGCGGGGAGGAGCGACGGAATCCACCGTTCTCTATGAGAGCAGTGGATTACCGTAATTGCTGCGACGGATTGGCGCCGTACTGAAACGCAAATCCGGCGCGCAGTACGGCGCCAATCCGCGGCAAAATAAGCCGTGTGAACGATGCCTTAAGCTGCCCGTGACTCTGAAACCACATGGTGAGAAAACACCTTTAAGTTTGTTAATTGAAGCTCAATGTGTCACTATCATATTGGACTTTATTACACGACTGGACTTGTTTTTCTTGTTCCATATTTTGTTGGAAACAATTTGCTTCCATAAAAACTACCACAACAATGTAACCGGACCCACAAGTAAGGTGTTTAGCGCAGCTGAGCTGTACATGCAAAGCCAAACAATGGCACCGAATATTCAGCAATGCAGTACAATTCCATCTACCATTGTAACCCGCCTTCTATAGCATTGTAACAGGTCATGGTCTTCCAACAAAGTTAAGGAGCAACCTTCAAAACACATTAGTGCCTTCAATATAACAGCTCTACAGGCACAGTACACACATACATTATATATATATATATATATATATATATATATACACACACACACACACACACACACACACGCACACCAATAGTGGAACCATGGGTACTGATGATACATAATGGGAATTCAGGGATCTGTTTAATGTATTTGGCATGTAGATTATATGAAAGCCAGACACATGGTGTGTACCTAGCCTTACTTTGACTTTAAATAGGAGAAGGCATTGCATTTGCTGTGGATATTTCTACTTTAACAGTTTATTTATGGCTGTGGGTTTGAGAAAAACTACTGTCAATTTTCTGCAGAAGATCTGCAACATATCCACCTCCTGTGAAGAGTGCGCAACAGTACACTCACATCTGCATCCCCCGAAAATAAGACCTAGAGCAATTTTTTTTTTCAAACTTAGAAAAAAAAGGCCACCCCTGAAAATAAGACCTAGCGGCAGTCAATGCTACAGCTCCCCCCACGCCATACATTTGCAGATCATTTAGATAGGTCTTACCTTGTGTGGGAGGCTACCTGGACAAGAGGTACTCAATTAAAGGGGTTTTAGCCACGATGTAATGTTGACGTGGAATCCTCCAAAATCGGTATTTAATCCCTTTTCTAAATATATGCGATTACAAGAAGTGAAGCCTGTGAGAGCTACAGCATTGCTCAGTCCCCCTTAGTTTCCTGAAAGTTTACATTAGACATGACCCGGAGCCGACAGGGAGCTGATCTGGCTGAGCTTGCGTGTTTGCACTTCTTATCTGATTACAGGGAACATGAAAGAGCTTGCAAGGGGCTGGGGACAAAAGTGCAGTGTATGAGTCTGTCTGCTGTATAGAGAATCCACTGGTTGTAATGCTATTATTTGAGTAAACTTTAGAGACGCTCACTGCTTCCTCGCTTTCTGCTCACCCTCTCAGACTTGCAGCTGTTCATGACTCAGCATGCTTTGTTTATATTCTCCCCTGAGTTGATAAGAGGTAAGTAACTCACTTCGTGGCAAAACCCCTTTAAAGGTTATTTGCCAGGACTCAAGTTACTTACCTTCCTTATCAGCACAGGGAGAATGTCAACAAATCACGGAGTCATGAAAGCTGCAGGGCTGAAAGGGAGGGGGTGAGTAAGGAGTGAGGAATAAGGGAGCGTCTCAAAACTTAAGTGAAATAACTGTACAACAGTGGATTCTCAATACAGCAAGACACAGCCTCAGACTGCACTTTCTACCCTGTGCCTTAAAAGCGCATTCATTTTGCCTGTCATCAGATAAGAAGTGTTTCACGCAAGCGCGGCCTGTCAGCTCCTGGGTCGTGTCTAGTGGAAGCTTTCAGGTAACTAAGGGGGATTGAGAAATACTGTAGCTCTCACAGACTTCACTTTTTGTAATCACATATATTTAGAAAAGTGATTAAATACCCATTTTGGTGGCAAAACCCCTTTAAGGAAAGTGCTATTGCTAGATATAAACAATTGGGGCCAAAGATTCTAAAAGAAATGGAGTCACAAGAAATTGACCATGAAATTCAAGGTTTGGAGAATTAGGGGCCGTTCAAACGACACAAATACCCGTTGGAAATCCCGACCGGTATTCGCACTGTTTTGTGGCCTTGCACACGGCCGCTGGGGGACAGCTTTTCTCTGCAGTTTGCAGGGAAAAGCCCTCCCCCCCGCATGGAAATGTTCATACTCCGGCTGAAAACCGGGCGGAAGAATGAACATGCTCAATGTTTTTTTCGGACCGCCAGCGGTGTAAAAGACTGCCCGGCGGAAAACACGTGCGGTGGGAGCCGCTGCGCGGGTTTTCCATAGACGTCCGTTTAAAAGTTTGTCGGCCGGTTTTCAAAAGCAAAAATCTGTAAAACCGGCTGAAAACCCGTGCAGCGGGGACAAGGCCTTATGATGATGTTCCATAAGATGATGACATGACTGTCTGAATAAACGTTGCTTTTTGTTCATAAATAAAATGTAATAGATTATTGTACATGGAAATAGTCACAAGAAATTCTTGATGGAATTTAGAGTTGGGCTGGTTATGCTGAGGTTTGTGATGACAGTTTGTAGTTAATAAATGTTAATTTTTGGGAAAAAATAAAATGTGAATTCTTTTTCATGGAAAAATAAGACATCCCCTGAAAATAAGACCTAGCGCGTCTTCAGGAGCAAAAATTTAATATAAGACGCTGTCTTATTTTCGGGGAAACAGGAGGTTGCATGTGGAATCTGTTGCAAATTCTGTTGTAATCTGTTGCAATAAAGCCCAGCATGCACCATTATTTTTTTCTGGTAAAAACGACAGATCCCATGGCAGCAACCAGACAGACTGCATTGTAGTGAATGGTGTCTGGTCACAGACCACACTAAAGGGAGACAAGTATGATAATAGACGGGTGAAGTGAATTTCCGAGTCTCATTTTCAGTGTATAATGCGCCTAAATCAATTAAAGTGTTTTTTTGTGCAATTATAAATGGCGTCTAAGGTTTGACGTGCCGTGCCTGTGTGTTTGCCGCATTACAGAACTTTGGCGCATTACTAATCCGCCAAATATGTGTATAAGTTATGGATAGGCTGGAAAAAAAAAAAAAAAGTCATTAGAATAGCATGTCAGTGAAAAGAAACTATGGCAGTCGTCTTGCTTGGAGGACCACAGGTCCCAGCAAGACCTGTGCTGTGCTGGCTCTTGCCGTATGTAGAATAAAGGGTGAGAGCAGCAAAAATAAATTTCAACACTGATCACCATCTGAAAAAAATTTCTTTCATTTAATGTAGTAAAAAAAAAAAAAAAAAATCGGAACATTTTATTTTTAACGTAATTCAGAAAAATATAGGTCAGTGGATTATTTCATTTAAAATTAATTTTAGATTATTAATTTTAAAAACATTTAATAGGAGATATTTTAATATTTTTTGGGATATTTTTATATTAATTGTACATGATACTTTTATATGTATATAATATAATTTTATATAGTTTGATAATTATCAGAAATTACTTTTTGTACTGGAATAAGTTGAGAAATAATGGACATTTTTTGCCCTAATAGCAAAGTGATTTGGATCACAGCATAATATCAAATAACTACACATGTACCTTATAGGAATACATAAAACAGGTCAATACAAATAAAGGACGTTATTGGGTGAGCCACCAACAGGTGGGGCCGCCCTTCTCCAGGCGACTACTACACTTCTAGGAAAGGAGACAAACCGATAAAACTGACCCTATTCTTTCCCTTTTGTTTCCGATCTTCTTTGGTTGATTATACAAAGTAATTGCATTGGATGCCCTAATTGTATAGGCATTTTTATGCATTCCGATATGGTGCATGTACAGCGATGATATTTATGCTATGATCCAAATCACTCTTTGGAATAATGTGAACCAGGCCTTAAAAACTGAGTCAATTATTTATAGCCATATAATAAATTTTGGTTTAAATTAGACATCAATTTGCAGTGTATTATTTAGTCAAGCTCACTTCATTTTGTGGGATGTGCATTATCCCCCCCCAAAAAAAAAAAAACCAAAAAAAAACACCAACAATACCACAAATGTGTCACAGTACATGTGTAATCAATGCACTAAGAGTCCAATTGCAACAAAGACATGAACCGAATGTTGTACACTAAAATAGGCATCAAAAGGTCCTATGACTTAAAGGGGTTTTATCATTCCATTAAATGGCCTTCAGAATAAGGGGCAGTGAAAACAAGCAACTTTGCAATTGGATGTCATTAGCAAAGCTGTCTTGTTCTCAGTCTGCCTTATCTCCATTTTCTGTAAACAAACTTCTCCAGTGCCAGTCGGATTCCACCTCCTTGCATTTCATAAGCTGAGGGCTCTAATAATTTACATTCTGTTCGGCCAACAACAATTTCACTCTATACAGCTAGCTGCCTCCTCATTGACACTGCAGCTGTCTCTATAATCAGAAAACAGCAGAATTGTGCCACAGTGCCTTAATGCTCCTGCGTGTAAGGAGCCGACAAAAATTTCCCTCTATACAGCTAACTGCTCCTCATTGACACTGCAGCTACTGCTACAATCAGAAAACAGCAGAATTGTGCGTCGGTGCCTTATGTAAACATGAAGGGAGACGGATCTGTACTCTGGATGAATTCAACTGTAGCAAATCTCCAGCTGTGAGAGATCAGTGCTGAGTTCATAGAAGACTTTTTAGATTTAATGCAGGCCTGTGTTATGTAAACCGCTCTTACAAAATAAGACTGCTTTGGGAGAGGACAGTTATCTGTGGCGGGGGTGGGGGGACACTGGAGCCAGCATGAACAGTGAAGGGGGGGATGATGTCATCCTCCTTCAGTTAAGAAACACCCAGCTGGGAGGGGAAGAAACGCCCCCGGATTTCAGGAAGTGAGAGCATCAAGAGAACAGCCGAACTGATGAAGCGATACATCCCTTTTAACTTTCCCAACTGGGGAATTGAAAAGCTGGGAGAAGGTACTTGAACAGCATCATTCTGCAATGCTTACTCCTGGAAGGAAAGACTTCTGTAGATGTTAGTGTAGGTTCACACAGTCTTTTCCAATCAGTAAAGGCCGACATATAATCTTTGACAGAAATTGTGACACCTTGAATTTCCGCAGAGGATTTTTACTTCAGAAGTAGTTTTTTGCCTCTGATTTGGAAGCAGGTTAGTTCCATTCCAATAGGGCTTACCACACAACTCCCGAAAGAGCAGAATCCAACGAGAATGAAGAACATGTCCATTTTTTCCCCTTACACTACAGATCTGAAAGCTTTTGGGTGGAAAATCCACACAAGATTTACTGTGTGAACTGCAACAAGGTCTGCCCAAATGAATGGCCATCTGAATACACCAGAATCAGTATCAAACTCTTTGTCCTTAATATCCATCCGAATCCTCAGAATAAAAAACACTTGTGTGCTTAGAGGTCATCACTTTGTACATAGTTTTTGGCTTGATTCCCCAAGAAAATGACTTAGAGGTTTCTAAGAATGAAGAGACAAAAACATTTTGGACAAGCAACCAACATAAGAGAAGGTTGGATTGAGAAGGGCAAACCCTCTTGGTAAGCCCAGGATAAGGTATATAGCATATTGCGCGAGCTGAGGTTTTAGAAGTACACACAGGCCAGCGCATACTTCTAAAGCGATCTGGCCCCCATATATTTTCACGGGAGCATAAGTGGCGGAATAAAGGGACATGGAGGGGAATACGAGTAGGTCGTAGCACTCAATAAGTGCTTTGCTTTTATTGTATTTGCGGGGTGTATTGCAGGTGAACATACCCCTAGGGCCCATCCCCACGGCACTGGTTTTCAGTCATATTAACAGACGGTTTTTGGATTTGAAAACAGCCTGTGAACTGATGGTTAACCTATTACATGGACTTAAAGGGGTTGTATAATTTCATTAAATGGTCTTCAGAATAAAGGGACAGTAAAAACAAGCAACTTTGCAATTGGATGTCATTAGCAAAGCTGTCTTGTTATCACAGGATCCCTTATCTTCTGTTTCTGTAAACACTGTTCCCCAGTGCCGGTGGGATCCCACCTCCTTTCATTTAATTGGCTGCCGGCTGTACTAAATTACCTTCTGTCTGGCCCCTGGTGGTATTCACGGAGCGAGCATTCCTGCCTCTCTCACTCAAAGTAAGGGACCGGCACAATTTCACTCTACACAGCCAGCAGAAACACAGAGGCACTGTACCTGCTTCTACAATCAGAAAACAGCAGAATTGTGCGTCGGTACCTAATACAAACATAGATGGAGCATTAGGCTGCCTCTCTCACTCAAAGTAAGGGCCGGACAGCAATTTAACTCTGCACAGACAGAAGAAACACACTAACACTTCAGGGCTTCTACAATCAGTAAACAGCAGAATTGTGCCTCGATGCCTGAATGCTCCTGCGTGTATACATAGCAGGGAGATCTGTGCTGCTCAGCATGAGTTCGTAGAAGACTGGATTCAACTGTAACAAACCTCCAGCTGTGAGAGAAGAGATCAGTGCTGTGAGTTCATAGAAGATTGTCTAGACTGAATGCAGGCCTGTGGTATGTAAACAGCTCTTACAAAATAAGACTGCATTGGGAGAACGACAGTGACATGTGGACTCAGGGGGTTTGAGGGGGAGACTAGGGAGTGAGCATGAACAGTGAAGGAGGGGATAATGTCATCACCCTTCAGTTAAGAAACACTCAGCTGGAAGGGAAAAATGCCCCTGAATTTGTAGAGCTGAGAAGCTGAGAGCACAATGAAACACACGAACTGAAGAAGCTATAAATCCCCTTTAAATAGAAAATCTGTGCAGTAATTCACACTGCACGGATTTTCTGGTGGACGTTTTTTTATACCGCCCACATAACGAAAAAAAAAATTCAGACCATGTTCATTCCGCTCAATTGTCGGGCGGAACATGAACAGGTCAATGTGAAGGGGGGCGGCTTGAATCCAAAAACTGCGGACAAAAGCCATACGTGCCCAAAAAAACAAAATACCTGTTGGATAACCTGACCGGTATTTTGTCACTGCTGTGTGAACACACCCTTATTGCTCTCCTTGACTTCTCAGGACATACTACCCCAATCCATTAGGTAGAACCATTTTAACCTGATAGATCTGGGGACTGCAAAGCTTCCAGTTCAAGGATCCTTAGTTTTTCTAACTCTCCATGACCGCACTCCGTGTGCAGAGTCATGACTAAAGAAACATTACTCCAACTCATTGCTGGTTAATCAAAGACCCACACGAAGGTGACGTGGATGACCGCCTCAGAATTCCCAACTGCAATTTCTATACAAGGCCTTATTTTAGCTCATCATTACTCCCAGTCTTGGTAATTAGCGTAGCACCCTTTGTCAGGGTTTTTCCTCTTGACCGCTTTTATTGAGCAGTATTTGGTCATTTAGTGAAGAGCTACATTTTTAGCTACTGAAGCATTTCCACTGGTAAACAGGCAGACCTTGCAAATAAATAAAACACCCACCTTTCCTTTTTTATGCTTCACGCTGTTTTTTTGTAATGTAGTCTTGTGCCCT
Source organism: Phyllomedusa bahiana (assembly GCA_025379985.1). Lineage (NCBI taxonomy): Eukaryota > Metazoa > Chordata > Amphibia > Anura > Hylidae > Phyllomedusa > Phyllomedusa bahiana. The sequence continues at coordinate 221,212 of JAODAL010000095.1, forward strand.
CTATAACATGTACATTGTAGATACAGGGTTTTTTTTTCTGGTGCCGCCACCACCACCACCACCACCACCTCAAATCCAGTGACCATCATTATTTGTAATGTGAAACCTCACAAGAATACAACACAAACTTTTCCCGCTTTGGGAAAGGCAAAAAAGAAAACAACCCCCCCCCTCTCTGCAGCGAACAATCCTCATTTGCTAAAAAAAGGTCCCCTAACAATAAGCTAAACACGTAAGAGCACATTTACTATGGCAACCGCACCATAATTGTGCCACAATCGGTGGTAAAATATCAGAATACATGCTTTATACCCCATTTATTATGTGTTTTAGACTTTTTTTTGACACTATTGTGCTGCATCCAACAAAAGGGGCATGGCTTAACATATGATACCACTCCCCAAAAATGCAACAAAATTTGGAAAAAGCTAAACCAATAATATAAAGTGCCAATTGAAAAGTGGACAACCTGAACCCCATGATAAATCTGGCGTATTGTTTGTTGAGTCTACTATACATTTACATTTTCTAAGTACTAGGTAGTTTTAATAAATGTGCAGCAGTAGCCAATTGCTGTGAACACCAGAGATCAGATTTAAAGAGGTTTTGCCACAAAGTAAAATTGACGTGGGAAGCTTGCAAATGAAATATTTTCATCATTCATTATTAAAAATTCTGCACCATTTTTTGTTTTAGCTGCCCCTTTAGTGATCCATTGTTTACAGCTCTTCTCCAGGGGATACGACCAGGGCTGAGAGCTCCTCACTCCTGGTCGCACATGCTCAGACATCGCCTCTCCTCTCAGGCAGCTACTGAGTGTTCAAACCCCAGGTGCTGTCACTCTACTCCCATCCTCTGTTCTCCTTTGTAATTAGTCAAACAGTGCAAATAAATAAAAAAAAGAGACCTCAATCAGATGTGTGCATTGATCAATAGAAAAAAAACAAAACACAGGTTTGGTTCTTGCAGGGATTTGAACCTAGGACCCTTGTGCCTGGAGGCAAAAACTTTACCTCTCAGCTACTCACAACTCTTTACATAAACAGACCTTTGACTACAGAGAGGAAAGGCCTGGTGATGTCATCCTACTGGGTCACATGATATGCAATTCAAACAAATCACACACGCCCCCCCTTCTGAGTACACAGAGCTGAAGAGCTGGATGTAGGAGGTATGAAATTAGATCGTGGCAAAACCCCTTTAAGCACACATCGCTGTTCAATGTAAAAACCACACTTCACATTGTTAGTTTCGTGTTTGGGTCAGTTTATTTTCCAAAACATCTAAAAACATATTGAACACACCACATGAACAAAACTTAACACCCCTAAAAAAATAATACCTCCTTAGCATTAGGCTGTGAAAGTGAAAAATTTATTTTTTTCAGTAATATACAGTTTTAGCTGAAAAGTTTTAATTTTCAAAAGGAATCCTGTAAAAAAAATAAAAATATTGTCATATAGTTTCTTCCAAGTTCAGCAATACCCGATTTGTGGCTTAAACTGCTGTTTGGGCACATGACAGGGCATACAAAGGATGGGGCGTTATTTGGCTTTTGGAACGCAGATTTTGGTGGGGCCATGTCGCATTTACAAAGGCCCAAAAATACCAGAACAGGTAAAACCTTCCAGCAGTGGGATTTATCACTACTCAGGGAACTCATCGAAGGGTAATGTTCACACGGTGTTTTGTTTCAGTTTTTTGGATCAGTTTTTAGATGCGCGTTTGGATCCGTGTTTTGGACCCTAATCGGACTCCAATACGCATCTAACAATGTGCAGTGGGATTTACATTGCTTTCAATGTAAAATATGCATTGGTGTTCAGACGATACATGTTTTACATGCGTCTTTCGGATCCGTTAAAAAAATTGTCATGTCAATACTTGATCCGAAAGATGCAGCAGACAAACTATTTAAAGCTATACGGCGCGTTCCTACTGCAGCCAAAACACTCACCTGCGTGTTGGATTCGATTTACGCAGTGATTTTGGATGTGCTTTTCGGATCCAAAAAAAGGTCCAATGCGCCGTGTGAGCATACCCTAATGGTGTATTGTGCATTTTTTGCCCACAGGTGTTCTACAGTTATTTTAGCATTGGGACATAATTTATTTATTTTTTTGGGGGGTGGGGGGAGGAGGACAACCCACGCAATTCCACCATTGTCTTTTGGATGTTATTCGCGGGCTCCGTTCGTGAGCCCGCACTATGCTCATTACGAATCCATATGTCAATTTGCGGGAACCCCTTCCCACCTTTGACTTAGGGTTACGTCAGATGTCAATAAGGGTTTAATAAAATTAAAAAAAATCATAGTGGACAAACTAAACTGCTGCCAATTTAAAATAAGTCAACTTGGATCCAGCACTGCACCATCCTCACTCTTCCTGGTCTTCTGTTGTGTTATTCTGAATGGGCCGTCACCGCTGCAGTCTTCGACTGATTGCCGCAGTCACGTGCCATTGCCTGACATCCTTGTTCCAAAGAAGAAAGTAGTAAAACAGAGTGAGGATGGCGCAGAGCTGGATCTGCGATGAGGGGCAAGAAGAATTTTATTTCCCCTCCAATTTTAACTGGGTAGCAATATGGTTAAAGGGGTTACCACTTTGTAATATGTTGATAGTGTCCTACTTATGTGTATAAATCATAACATTTTCCAGTATATATTAAAAATTCTGTTACTGGACCTCGTTTATTCCAATGTAGTGAACCCCTGTATGGAGGAGCAGAACTTCTCCAGTATTACCACTTCCAGCAGCATCTTATCATGTGACCACCACACAGGTCATGTGACCCTGGTATCCAGGTAACAGTAGTGTATGGAGGAGCAGAACTTCTCCAGTATTACTACCTCCAGCAGCTAGTCCTATCATGTGACAACCACACTGGTCCATGTGCACCACTGGTGATCCAGGTAACAGTAGGTATGGAGGATGCAGAACTCTCCAGTATTACCACCTCCAGCAACATATCATCATGTGACCACCACACAGGTCATGTGACCCTGGTATCCAGGTAACAGTAGTGTATGGAGGAGCAGAACTTATCCAGTATTACTACCTCCAGCAGCGTCTTATCATGTGACCACCACACAGGTCCTGTGAGCCTGGTATCCAGGTAACAGTAGTGTCTGGAGATCAGAACTTCTCCAGTATTACTACCTCCAGCAGCGTCTTATCATGTGACCACCACACAGGTCATGTGACCCTGGTATCCAGGTAACAGTAGTGTATGGAGGAGCAGAACTTCTCCAGTATTACGGCCTCCAGTAGCGTCTTAAGTTGGTAATGGTCCATGGAGAAGCCGCACATTCTTCTTTTGCTCCAAGAAGTGTTGCCATCTCACTGTGGTGTGTGTATATGGCACAACTCCTTGGACAGGTTACTTGGCTCCTTATCATTGGTTTACTTCCCATTTTTGCACCCCATGCTGCGCCTCTTTCCAGTAAATACTGACCCCGTTCTAGTCAATGCGGGCCAGTCAGGTGCCGTTGGGGTCTGTTTGCCTCACAAAGATTTTAATTTGGATTATTGGAAATGCCCACTGAGGTACAGACATCATATTATACATACTTTTCATACAGAGACACAACCACAGTGACAGGAGGAGAGAGCGGAGAGGGGGAAAAGGGGAGTAAAAGTTACGTGCCGCTCGTTTCTGCAAGCACTGCACTTGTGCAGGAAACAAAGGGTCACCTATACTAGCAGCCCAACTCACCCCCTTCACTTCATTTAAATAATAGGCATACATGTCTAAATTGGCACGCTTAGCAATCCCCAGAGTGTCCCAGCGACAACCTATTTTTCGGCAGCAGCCAAGTTAAGTACAATAAAGCCATTCTGTTAGCAAACAGATCAAAACCCAAGTGAGGCTAGGTGAATCTGCACAGTGTTAGGAAGAGAGCATCAGCCCTTGGCTTATGGAGCAAAGCATCCCTATAAAACCAGCTCAATGCTGTCGCCTTTATTAAAGACATTACGCTTTATTACACGCTTGTTTTGTAGCATCAATTTGGCAATTTTGATGTAGAAGACAGGAAAACCAGCTACATAAAGTTCCTTTGCAACACATTCAGGTTTATAGGGCAAGTTATGAACATGCTTAACTCCTTAACGACCGCCCACCGACTTGACGTCTGCTGGTGCGGATCGTTTGTCTGCAGCAAAGTCTTTTGGCGTCGCTGCAGACACCGGAGTTTGTGGCGCCCGGCACCGCTGCTGCTCTGACATCGGGGCTGTACTACACAGCCAAGATCCCAGAGTATGTCCTGCAGAACCGCTGCACCCCAGTGCTTTAACCCCTTGATTGCGGCGGATCGTCACTGCAGCGCAATCAAAGTTTCCTTGCTCTTTTTTTTTTTTTTTCAAACAATTTTTATTTGCAAGACAAATTTACAAAGAAAATGTCATACATTCTTAATAGTATCTAATTGACATCACATGAATACCGTACATCTTTGTATGATAGAAGTTTGAGAAATGTCCTTGTCTTACAATTTTTTAAACTGTGAATCAAAAAATAAGGAAAAACCATCTAATAAACTGGGTTTCCCTGCTCTGTTGAGTAATCAGAACGCCCGGTGACCCAACAGAGCCCGGGGAACGGCTGCACAGTCAGCCCTTGGGGGCCTAGAGTGGCCCCAGAGCTGTCTGTGTAACAAGCCAGTGACCAGGACAGACTGTGTGCTGTCCTGATCACTGCCTGTGTCAGACTATCACAGATTATAATGTATTGTGCTGGGGTCCCTTTGACGCAATTGGGAGGTGAGCTTAAACACTTTTGATCAAAATTGTGAATTAAGCACCCCAAATTTTCATATATCCTTAGCAGTAATGCATTTTTCAAAAATTCCTATATGCCTTTGATATTTTCTTAGTTGATAGTGTGCCGCTTACATTTGGAATAGATGTATGTTATTTCCTCGCCAGTGTGCACCTATACTTATTTTTTTTTTTTAATGTTTTTGGATGTGCACAGCCAAACAGGGTTTTTTTTATGGATTTTACTCTTATTATGGTTCTACGAGGCAGAAAGTCTGCCTTGTAAAGTCAGTCTCTCACCTGTTTGCAAGTATGAAATTTCTGACAAGGAAAGGAACCTGCCCCACCTTTAGTGTGCGATGCCGTGCTTCAATTTTGGTGCAGTTAGGGGCATGAAGTAAGCCAACTAATAGAAGGTGTAAAGTTGGAATAGACAGCTTCATCAACACTATGATAAATGTGGCACATTGCACGATGGTCTGGACCAGACCCTGTGGGGCAGATCTGTCAATAATGTTCAACTCTTAAAAGTTCATGTTCTAGCACAAATCAAAAAAATACATCCTGCTTTAAAGAGGTTGTCTCACTACAAGCAATATATGTCCATTAACAGTGTCCTACCTATTCCTAGATATCCCCTCTTGTATGAGCTGCATCAGCTCCTCAGGTCGCTATAGCTACAGACCTGTTCAATTTTAAATGGGTAAGCTGCCAGCACTGGTTGCTATAGCTACAGACCTGGCTTCTACTGCAACCTACTAAAAGCCAGTAAACATGCCCCTGAATTCAAAATGAAAACAAGAAAACAATACTGAGGTGAGGTGAATCAATGTAGTGAGACAACCCCTTTAAGGAGAGGTCTCAAACAGAACAAAGGATTCCCTATTCTTCTATTTCAATTGAGCCATTTGACACAAGGGTTGGTGTAAACCATTTTAATGCAACCTACTCACATCCACTATGTCTGTATCCAGGAGGAATTTCTACTGTTGTGACTCACAACAGGAACAAGGGAGAAAAAAAAATGTTTTAAAAAACCCTCTATATCATCAAGAGGCACTTATAGCGTCATAGTGCTGTGACTCATGCTGGGAGTAACGGAGCGGGATAACTGCGTGGCAGATGGCACGTCCGCAGCTTTTCACAACTGGTACTGCACAAAATATACTACGCAAATAAAATTGTGCAAATGTTAGGCATAGGGGGAAAAAAAAAACAAAAAACACCACCAAAGAAAGTTTAATGGGGGACATCTGCTGCAGTATTTAGGTAGTTCTATAGAACTTATGCAATAACTTCTCCTGAAACACTCATTGCTGGTCTTACCACATCCTCATAGTATGGAACCAGAGCACACCAAACTGGAGAAGAGCATTAAAGTGGGTTTATTCAAGGGCATTTGTCATTAACAAAATATCAAATACTGCTTATAAAGAACATTTTGAACAAAGGTTGCAAAGATATAACAGATGCCATCGGCCGTAGCCTTTGTCAAAATAGACATCCGAGAGGAATACGGAAAGAGAAGCTAATTGGCGCTAGTGAAGGAATGGGGCACAACATATGCAAAAAGATGGCATCTGGTATATCTTTGCAACCTTTGTTCAAAATTTTATTTATAAGCAGTATTTGATATTTTGTTAATTACAAATAGCCTTTAATAAACCCACTTTAATGCTCATATCAAGTTTAGTGTGCCGTGGTTCCGTAGTATTTGATATTCAAGTTTGACCATTCACAAGAGCACCCATCTCCTACCCTGTTTTCCCGAAAATAAGACCGTGTCTTATATTAATTTTTGCTCGTAAGGACAAGCGAAGACTTATTTTTTAGGGGATGTCTTTTTTTTTTTTTTTTTATAAAAAGAATAAAAATTTATTGTTGAACAAAAAAATCAACGTGTATTAATATACTGTAGTAATTTCATCACAAACATCAGCATAAGCAGCCAAACTCTGAATTGCATCAAAAAAATGCACTGTGTCTTATTTATTTTCGGGGGATGTCTTATTTTTGGGGAAACAGGGTAGGTGTGCATTAGTTTATATTCGATTTACCACATGCACATCATGTGGAGTGTAGGAGAAGGTTACAGGAATATTTTCCAATGGGCGAGCAGACTCTGTTACTAGTTTGGTCAGTGTTACAAGGCAATTGAAGTCTGAATGAACACAGAATATTCAATGCCCTGTTTGTCCGGTTTACTTCTTATGTCCACACACAATACACCACATGTTTTGGAACCACACGCTGAGCATGGGGAAAGTGGAGGGGATGCCCGGCCAGCCCCATAGACATGCATTGTCAGCGGCGTGTAGGCACCGCGAACAACTGACATGTCAATTCTCCCCCCGCGCATACGATCGGACTGTACGCGGGGGGAGACCGTGCGTAATCCATATCTCTCTATGAGAGCTATGAATTACCATAATTGCGGCGCGTATAAAGCGCAATATGTGGCGAAATGCGTGCCGAAATACGCGGCCGAATAAGCCGTGCAAACATCATTCTGCATCCCTAGTCATTTTTCAATAAGATATTCAGAGGGCACGATCGGTCAGATCTTATGAGTGATCACTGGAATTTACCACTTTTCCGCTACACTACCATCACGCTGGTCAGGTCACAGGATAGAGCCAAAGACTAGATGAGCAGGTCTACACAGTTACTCCTGTTTACCGTTTGTCTAAAGCCATCGATAAATCACAGCTTCTCCCAACTCCAGCAGTAGTTTAATGGTGAGAAGGGAAAGGGTGGTTGGCGGAGTCTTCTGGCAGGGGCTCACTTTCTACAGGAATAATGGATTGGCCATCTTGCTAAGCAACAGGTCTGATCCTTCCTTCTTCCATCTAGAAATCTGCCACCTGAAGTACCCTATACACACTGGGAGATTACAGTTTCTCCCGAACAAGTCCAATAATAGAATAACCGGTCTAACTTTTTCCTTTTTTTGAGAAAAGGGGCATGGGGGGGGGGGGGGGGCGGTTGGGACTCATACCACCATTAGGACCAACTCAGAATGGCCCAACATGGTATTTAAAGAGCCTGTGGAGGCTAGAACAACTTTTTGGAGGTTTAGATTGGATCTACGCTGCATTTCTCACTCCTCAGCAGGTACTGCCTTTTTTTCTTCAGTTTTTTTTAGTAGAGTCTTCAATATACTTGTCCGGAGTTTACAATCTGTATGGGCAATGTTAGACATTCCACCACTTCCGCCAGACTAACACATGCTTGCAAACCTTCTGTTTTCTTCCAGAAGACTCCAATAAAAAAAAAAAAAGTTGCAAAGGGGAAGGGTTTACGCCAAACCCATCCATAAGTGGGTATTTTGGGGTGATAAAAAAAAAAAAAAATCTTCAGAGTAGGCTATTGCCAGGTATTCTGTAAAGCAGCATGGAATTCAATGGTGATAGATGAACATTTGCAAAAAAACTAGATATAAAGTCTGTTCCGTGGCCCAGAAAGAGAGGGAGACTCTTAATTTAAAAAAAAAGATTCATACACCCCCCTAAGGGACACACCAAACACTAAATTGCACAAGGGGCGCCGACAAGTATACAGATCTGTTTTAACAAGGACACATCTTAGCTGACAGGGGCTGGGTTTGTATACGCATCATTCTGCTTGCTAGAGGTCAGCACTGGCATGTGGCGAGTACTCAACGTAATGTGATAAGACTTTAGCAAGACATGGGCAGTGACATCTCTGCACTGTATGAGTGATGTAGAACTGGGTGGCATGTTATTGAATGTGCAATTTTTTATGCTTTGCCCAGTGCATGCTGCTGTGCATTTGTTGCATGATGTGTCACTTAAAGGGGTTTTGCCATGATCTCATTTCATTCCTCCTGCATCCAGCATTTCAGCTCTGTGTGCTCAGAAGGGGGCGTGTGTGATTTGTTTGAATTGCTTATCATGTGACCCAGCAGGATGACATCACCATGCCTTTCCTCTCTGTAGTCAATGAAAGGTCTGTTTATGTAAAGCACTGTGAGTAGCTGAGAGGTAAAGTTTTTGCCTCCAGGCACAAGGGTCCTAGGTTCAAATCCCTGCAGGAACCAAACCAGTGTTTTTTTGTTTTTTTACTTTCTCAATGCACAGACCTGATTGAGGTTTCTTTTTTATTTATCTGCACTGTTTGACTAATTACTAAGGAGTACAGAGGATGGGAGTAGAATTACAGCACCTGGAGTTTGAACACTCAGTAGCTGCCTGAGAGGAGAGGCGATGTCTGAGCATGTCTGACCAGGACTGAGGAGCTCTCAGCCCTGGTCGTATCCCCTGGAGATGAGCTGTAAACAATGGATCACTAAAGGGGCAGCTAAAACAAAAACAGTGCAGAATTTTTAATAATAATGAATGGTAAAAATTTTTGTTACTTCATTTGCAAGCTTCCCACGTCAATTTTACTTTGTGGCAAAATCCCTTTAAGTGACTGTCCAATTCAATAAAATTATAATTATTAAATAGGGCCAGGTTGGGAAAAGTTATACAAAACTCCCGAAATCTGCTCCTCCAGACCCAAGAGCGGCTCGTGCTCTATTCACCCAACAAGCACAAGCCTGTCCTGTGTGTCTAAAGTAGAACCCAGAAATGAAGAGGAGCAGATCCAAGGGAGATGTGGAGCACCCGCATTGAGGGACTAGGAGGTAAGTTTCACCCCCATGTTATTGACCTGCACAACCATCTAGGGGAGTGCCCACACACAGTATCTGCCCATGAGCCCTTTGTAATCTGTGTCCGCCCCTGGATCAAGCTATGGTTTGGGGTGTAATCTATGCATTTTGAAGATCACAGCAATGGTCCTGCTTGGCAGATACTTTACAAATTTTACTACAAAAATAAAAACAGAATATACAAATTCTAGGAGTTCAGGTAGTTAAAATCCAGTGCAGGAATCCCAAAGCGTTCATTTGGAATCTATTACAGTTGATTCTTCCCTATTTAGCGAGTATTCTCCGAGCCTGCAAGCAGTCTTTTCATGCCATACTTGTATGCAAACAGAGTGAGCACTGTTCGTGCCTTTATGTCTTTACAATTCCTAAACCTTCTAAAAAGATAGTGGGGGGGAAAAAAAAAAAAGTCACTCTTGCTAATGAATATCGTTATTTTCCAACGCCATGATGCACATGACAGAACACAAAAAAAGAAAGTAAGTAGAGCAAAAATATTATAGCAGACCATGCATGCTAAACAAAGGATTCTATTGCCTCGTCCTAGACTGCTGAGCCAGCAACTTTCCACGCAGAACTTCTCTTAACTTGGGAAGCACGGGATCTGACGTCTCTATTCTTCAGTGCGCGAGTAGTGAAGGATTTACAGTACTAAGGTGGTCATAAAAACCTTAATAAGCAGCTTCAGTACCCAGATGTTATTCAGTGTTTATGGCAAGGCAAAGACACTTAATGGATCTTTACTTCAATTACTTTCAATAATTCCACGGTGAACAATAAAAATTTATCCTGGTGAATGTGGACTGGGTACTAAACCCAAAAGCCGGATCAGTGGCAGTCTATCGCTCCCTGAAGTTACTCAGGCAGAAGAGACACCAACTCTACTTTTGATGACTAGTCAAAGTTAATCAAAAATTAATTTACCCTGTTTAAAAACAGTTTTTCAAGATTTATAAAAGTCTCCCTACTACTTCGTATGGTGTGGGTAAATTGACCCACACTTCGCCCATCACCACCGTTCCAATGCTTCCAAAGGATAAGGGTATGTTCACACGACCTATTTGGGAACATAACTGTGCCAAAGTACGCCCCGCAAATACGGTAAAATCATTTCACAAGTCCAGCACCAGGGCTGTGGAGTCGGAGTCGGTGCCTATTTTGCAGGAGTCGGAGTCGTCATAAAATGGACCGACTCCCAGAATATATAATAAGTTGGTCCAGTTAGTTCAATGCAGTGCAAAGAGCAGGAGGAGTTGGGTCTGGCCAGTGCTACTGCTCCCATAACTTCAGCCTCATCACATGAGGAGTATAATTGATGACATGGAGCAGGCAAAGCGCTGCCCCAGGGGAAAAGATTCCGCTCCCATAGCTAACAGATATCAGCAAAATTTTTCACCTGCTTTCCAAGAAGTAGAAGAGTTCAACCATTCATATAAAACTGACTATGGCGGAGGCAATTCCTTTATACCCTGACATTGTTAGAGATGTTGCCTCTGTGGTCACCGCTTTGCCTCCAACCCAAGTTAGTGTAGAGAGGCCGTTCTCTAGCCGGGAAATAATGAGATCAGATGTGAGGTCATGTATGCAGGATCTGATGGAGGCAATACTATTTCTCAGATTAAATTCAGAGACTCCACAAATGTTCCTGCAGTGTTTTGCATATTTACAATTTTTTTGTGTTCTAAAGTCATATCCAATAAATATATTTTACACTGACAAGCAAAATGGTAACAATGTTTTGAACTTGTGACTTTCAGGCTCCAAATCTCACCATCCACTACAGCTTTGTACATGAGGTTACTGTAATTTTATATACAGTCATCTTACCTATGTTATACATAAATTTGACTTGCAAGTATTTATCATCTGCTCAGTTCTGCAGATTCTTTCCTGTAACTGCATTGTTACTGTTTTGCTCCTAAAAATCTAAATGTTAACTTGTATTATTTTGTTAGTATTTGAGAAATCCACCTTTGGTTTTCAATACTGCCTGAATCCTTCTGGGCTCTGGATCAGATTCAAGCACATCTTGATGAAAATCTGATCCCAGGTCTCTTCTACACATTCCCAATGTTGGTGCAGACTGGATACAAATACAGCTTTTTCTTCACATCTCCCCACAAGTGTTCAAAAGATCAAAACATTGTTACCCTTTTGCTTGTCAGTGTCTGTTCTACCTAAATAGCTTGATTATTGTATCATAAGGTGATAAAATCCTGATGTTACCATTTTACTAAAGTAAAGTTATCACTTAAACATGCGCCGTGTATGAGGGAGTCAGGAGTCGGAGGTTTGGGAAATTAAGGAGTCGGAGTCGGGGCTTTGTCTTGCCGACTCCACAGCCCTGTCCAGCACTCATTGATTGTTGTGTAAAATCATCATCATCCAATTTTTATGGAACATCTCTCAACTGTTCTCCCCCGTCCCGTACTGATGAGATCACGTTCCTGGATTACGTGATGTTGCAGCCAATCACTAACCTCTGTACATGCAGGCATGCGGGTGCCGAGGCCAGAGATTGGTTGCATCATCATATGATCAATGAGGTCAGTGATAGACCACCAAGGGGGCAAACACTGGAGCTCTGGCAGCACGGAGATGGTGGCGATGGGAGTTGGGTTAATTTTCTATTTTAGCACAGTGGCAGTTTTTTTTAAAGTCTTGGAAAACCCCTCGGGAATGCCTTGGCACCACTGTAGAAGGACATCGCTGAGCTGGAGTGGGTGGAGAGGAGAGTGACCAAGTTGGTTTGAGGAATAGGTGGACTGAGGTACCAAGATAGGCTATATCAAATTAGGAGTTATTCAGCTCGGGATGATTTAATAACCATCTACAAATGTGAGGTCTATACAGAGATCTCTCGTGATCTTTTTACACCTGGGCCTGGATCCATGAAAAGTGGCATCCTTTATGTTTAGAGGAACGAAGGCGTCACCATCATCACAGATAGGAATTCTTCACTGTAAGAGCGGTCAGTGCGACTATGGAACAAGTTAAAGGCCTTGGATGCCTCTTAGGGGGGAGGGGGAGGAAACCCACACAAACATTACGGGTCATCGGGACTAGATTTTAGAGAAGGGACATTGATACAGGGATTTATTCCGGTCACCATATTTTTCCTATCAGGGCTGTGGAGTCTGTCAGCCAAAGCTCCCATTCCCTCATACATGGCACATGTTTAAGTGATAACCTTACTGTAGTAAAATGGTGATATCAGGCTTTTTTTCAACTTATGGTACAATAATCAAGCGATTTAGGTAGAACATACACTGACAAGCAAAAGGGTAACAATGTTTTGAACTTGCGACGTTCAAGCTCAATATCTTACCGTCCACTACAGCTTTGTACATGAGACTACCATCACCTTACCTTATCTTATACATAAATTTGACTTGCAAGTATTTAGCATCTGCTTAGTTCTGCAGATTTTGTCATGTAACTGCATTGTTACTGTTTTGCTCCTAAAAATCAAAGTTTTTTTTTATTACTTTGTAAATCCACCTTTGGATTTTAACACTGTCTGAATCCTTCTGGGCTTCCATTCAGATTCAAGCATGTGTCAACCGAAATCTGATCCCAGGTCCCCGATGTTAATGCACACTGGCTGACTCACTTTGGTACGAATACAGCTTTTTCTTCAACTCTACCCACACAGGTTAGATTCGCTTGAGGACTGTGGAGGCCAATACAGCAACTCTACTTCATTGTCATTGAACCCTTCCTTCTCTAACCTTGACGTCTGCTTCAGGCCGTTGTCCTGCTGGAATACTATGGTCGTCCTTTTCATACCCATAGTTCTCAAGTATATGAAGTAACTCATCTTGTAGGACCCTCACATATAGCTCAGCATTGAGATCAACATCGATCCTGGTCAAGTATCCAACATCTTTGGCTGTGAAACCCTTATTAGGCTTCTTCCAGACTTGACAGTTTCTTCAATGTCTCAATCCATTAGCCCTATTTCCCCCTTTATCCTTCCAAACCCATTCGCCTCCATCAGAGCCTAGTCTATTAACCATCATCTCATCGCTCCAAATCACCTGTTTCCAATCTTCCCTGGTTGTACTTTTTGAAAACTCGAGCCAACGCTTCTTATGAGGATACTGAAGTCACGGCTTCACCTTTTCCGGGCCATTATTCCAGACCTGTGTAATGTGTGTTACCCGGTGCTTGCATTGACATCTGTGATCTCATTCTTACGAAGTCTACGAGCCGCCTCCACTGCAGTATATGTTGCGTCAGAACTTCTAGACCTTTTAATGAACTGATATTTTGCCTGGACGTCCAACTCATGGATTTTGAATGGATGGACAAATTTTGTATTCTTCCAGGTGTCATGGCCTCACATGATGCAGTTTAGCAGTATCTTGGCCAAGAAAATTGCCATCGATGAGGTGGATGAGTTGGTTTCTCTTTTTTTGCGAAATCTTCATAGCTGCTCCTCAACGCGAACCAGTGACCTTTCGCTAGGGAATCCGCCTAATAACACTGAGCTATTAGGGAATGTGAGAGCAGGTTGTATTTTGTAGCATAAAAGAAAAACATTGTCCCAACACCCGGAGCAAAACCATAACAATGCAGTTACATGACAAGAATCTGCATAACTGAGCATATCCTATATAGCTACAAGTCAAATTTAGCTATGAGATCGCCCCGATGATTGTCTATAAAATGATGGGAGTCTCACGTTCAAAGCTGTAATGGATGGTAAGATATGGAGCCTGAAAGTCAAAAGTTCAAAACATTGTTACCATTTTGCTTGTCAGTGTAAAATATATTTATTAGATACAACTTTAGAACACAAAAAACTTTAATAAATTGTTAAAATGCAAAACGCTGCAGTGACTGGAAAAACAGTTTTCAACAAAAACGTCGTAAACAACATTTGTGGAGCGATTCTATGAATTTGTTGTGAGAAATAGTACTGCCTCTGTCAGATCCGCCTTCATAAATTACCGCAAATCTGATCTAATTATTTCCAGGCTAGAGAACGGCCTCTCTCTACTAACTTGGGTTGGTGGTAAAGCGGTGACCACATGGGCAACATCTCTAGCAATTTCAGGGTGTAAAGGAATTGCCTCAGCCACAGTCAGTTCTGATGAACGGTTCTACTTCTTGGAGAACAAGTGAAAAATTTGGCTGAAATCTGGTCAATCGGTTTGCTATGGGAGCGGAATCTTTTCCTCTGTGGTAATTCTTCGCCTGCTCCATGTCATCCAAATGCTTTTTAAAATTAAACTCATCTGATGAGGCTGAAGATATGGGAGCAGTATCACTGGCCAGACCCAATTCCTCTTGCTTTTGGCACTACATTTAGCTGGACCAATTTATTATAGATTTTGGGAGTCGGTCCATTTTATAACGACGCCGACTCCACAGCCCTGCTTTCTATGCGAAGGTTGCCATCCACCTCATAGGGGTTTCTTCCTTTCGTTGTATCAGCACAGTAGTAGTACAAGTTGGACTCAATGGCCGCCTGTCTTTTTTCCAACTTTACCTACTTTTGGTCTTCAGAATTAACAATTTCGGACCATCTTTTCTTATGACATTGGTGTTTCTCTGTTATTCCTCCTAAATATTTATTACCGATGGGCATTACCATTCCAATTTCAAAAAAGGGATTGTCCCGGTCTACATTGATTGGACAATATCATACTGTGCAAGGACAACCCTCCAATTGTTAACACCCAGCTGAGATGCAGTAATAAATTTCTCAAAGGATTAAGGATATGTGCACAAAACGGACCCCAAAACGTCCAACAATGTTCAAGTGTGATTACATTGATTTCAATGTAAAATACGTATCGTAGTTCAGACGGTACGTGTTTTATATACTTTTTGCATTGCGTTAAATGGATGAGTTCAAAGAATTGACATATCAACTCTTAATCCGTTTAACGCATTGAAAAGTCAATAGAAGCTATAGGAATACGTTTCTGCAGTCCAGAAAACGTATCCAAATACGTACCACACTTTGTGCTACGTTTTTGGATGCAATTGACGCAGTAAGTTTTACTTATTGCAAAAACTTATCCAAGATGCCGTGTGCAGATATCCTAACAGAGGAACCACACTCCGGAGTTATAAGCGAAGATGCTCCAGAATTGTTATTTCACAGAGAACACAAGGATTTACTAAAACACGTCAGTAGAAGTGCTCCTTAAAGGCACAGCCTAATTTGGTGCTGAATGATGTTGCAATTGCACTCCCTTTCTTAATTTAATTGAATTTTAATTTTCCATTGAACTAAGTAACAATGTTTGGGCTCTTTAGTGCAGGACAAGTTTTGGGATATAAATAACGTATTGTTTAAGTTCTAGATTTCTCTCATGGGGAGATGGGGTGGAAGTCAGCAATTCCATTATTTATGTATTTTTCTAGATTGTTCTACAATGGTTGATGTATGGTGGAAAAAAATATTTTCTGTAGCTTGTTACAGTGATACCTTTATGCTTTCCAACTGTTGCAGAATTAACACTTTTTTTTTTTTTAAAGTGATGCTGCATTAAAAAAGGCCCACATTAAAACTCCGTTCTATGATGGCTTGTGTTCTGCAGAAGGACTTCTGTGCTGCAGTATATTATGTCTATCTGTGTAAAGGGACAGGCTGCCTACAGTTTAGGTGTCCATTCATGTTGGACCCCCTCCTCTCTAACCACTTAGATGCCACATCCCCATTAAAGGGAACCTGTCACATAGGTTGTGCCCCCTTCTGAAAAAGACAAGCTAGTGTCAGCCCTGTGTTTCCAGGCTGCCCCCCCATTCGGAAGATGCTGGAGTTTTGGTATTTAATGCTCAAATCTGCAGTTTTCACCCAAAAGAGTCATTCAAAGGCCCTTAAAGGTCCGTTTTTTCAAACCCCGGGCCAATCGGAGGATGCCCCCCCCCACCCAACTGATAAACCTATTACTTTAAATAGGTAGAAACATTTGAATAACTGTCAATGGGGGGGGTACCTTTGGGTGGGTGGATAACACCTGTCATGAAAGTTTTAAGGGGGTAAATGCTTACAACTGCTGCATCTTACAGAAAAAGGGGACACAGGGGAAACAAGGCTAACACGCTTGTGCTCCCCTCAGAAAGGGGGGGGCACAACTATGTGACGGTTCCCTTTTTAAATCTTATTCAGAGCACCTACCAAAGGTTAGCCCCCGCCCCTGACATTTATTTTCCCTGAAACCTTTCAAAAAAGGCTAAAATTGAGGGGGCGGGGATACCCAAAGGTGGGGGGGGTTTTTTAAAAAAAACTGCTCTGAATACTTTCTGGCTGAAAACTGCAGATTTGAGCATTAAAGCTCTAAAACTCCAGATCACAGATCAGAATAAGGGACACAGCGCTGGAACAGCCGGGCTGACATAGCTTGTGCTGTCTTCAGCAGGGGGCAAAACAAAAGGGAAACTTTTCTAACTGTGGGCTCCAATGGGTTAGAGGGGTTAGTTCCAGCTTATTTCGGCGACATAAAGGACACTCTACAGCATTTTTTGAAATTAAAATTTCAGTTTTCCCCCAAAATACCAGCGCTTTAGGATTATTACATGTATTGGGCAATAGTCAGCCGTTTCTATGGACCTGTGAATTTACAGACTTTGCCCCCCCCGGGGAAACCCCAACATTCTTAAAAAAGGTGGCTTTAAGCTTTTTTTTATGGGTTTTTACACTTTTAAATTATGAGCCCTTTTGTGTCAAATTTGCTCTAGTATGGCTTAAAAAGGGGGTTTTCTCATACATGATTCATCTTACCCAGTCCTGTTTTCTTGTTTTATTTTTAATTTTAGGGGCATGTAGAGGTGATAGAAGCCCCGGTCTGTAGCTATAGCAACCATGCTGGGGCCCCATTATGAGAGATCAAAAAAGTTTTGAGTTAGTACCCGTGGAGCTGAGCAGCCCAAACAAAGGGGAACTGGATAGGCAGGGCATTGTTTTGGGGCACATATTTCCCGCGGACGTTTTTTCAAAATCTTTCATAAAAAAAAATCCTTGTAGGGACAACCCCTTTAAATTTTTATGTGCCAGGGGGCATTTCCCCCATAGACCCCAAAATGACTTGATTTCTTCTGGCCCAAGGTTTTTTCCCTTTTTTAGATTCGATGGTTACCTCTGGTTAGTTATAAAAAGATTATCAAAGAGTTTGCCCACTGGAAACCCTTTAAAAAAAAGTTAAAACCCCGGATCTGCAGTACCTAGAACAGTTTTGTCTGGCAATAAATCTCAGCCTTATGGACTTGGCCTTTCTGAGCACCAGGAGTACACCAATGTCAAATCCTCAGAACTGGCCATAACTTTAAAAAAGGGGAAAAAAACCCGTGTGTGGGTGGACAGAGAAATTTAAAAAAGTTAGGACTCCTGGGAAAAAAAAAAAGGCGAGGTTTCTATTTGCATTTGGCACTTTTAACAGAGGTTCTGTTGAGGTTTTGGTCACACTTCAAGTTTAGAGCAGCATGCATTACTGTTGCTGAAGTCAAAACAGAAACCTTGGCAAAAGACCCCAACACAATGGATCCAGCACAAGGTTTTCAATCTTTGATCAACTATATATTTTGGGTGGTAGTCCTCTTTTTAACCCCTTAAGTAAAGCCCCTTTGATTTTTTGGTTTTTCCTCCCCACCTTTCAAGAGCCATATAAAGGCTTGATTATTTTTTGCAGGACAAGATGTACTTATTAAATAGTGCCACTGACCATAACATAGAATTTTTGGGGGTGGAACATTTGGAGGGGGGGGGGGTGCAGAGGCGAAAACCACACACAGTTGTGGCATTTTCACAGGGATATGGTTTTTCATGGAGTCCACTCTTCGGTATAAATGATGTGTTTCCGGTGATACCAAGTTTGTAGAGGCCTCATATTACAAAAATAAAAAAAAATTTTTTTTTTTTAAATGCTATTTTCTGTGACCAATCATTTTTTTGTTTTTTGATCTATGAACCTAAGTGGAGGCTCATTTTTTTGCAGGTTGGAGTGTAATTTTTATTGGAACCATTTTGGGATACGTGACTTTTTGATCATTTAATTTTTTTGTGATGTGAAATGACCAAGAGGAGAAAAAAAAAAAACACAAAAAAACCCCCACACGCATTTTGGGGTTCCCGGCTTTGGAATTTATTTTACTACAGTCTTCAGCATACAGGATGAATGATATTATATTTTAATAGATTAGACTTGTTAAAGGTTTTTTTTCACAAAAGCATTTCATGCCTAGTTTGCCCTGCTTTGGCTTCCAGTGGGGGCATGTATGATTTGCTTGAACTGCATATCATGTGATCCAGCAGGCTGACATCACCATGCCTTTCCCTATAGTTTGCTCACTCTAGTCAATCAAAAGTCTGTTTATGTCTATAGCGATGAGTAGCTTCAATGTCGCCAAGTGGTTAGCACTTCTGTCTTTCAACAAAGGAGTTCTAGGTTCAAATCCCTGCAGGAGCTAAACATGTGAAATTTTTTGTCTCAATGCACATTCCTGAGTGAGGTTTCTTTTTATTCATTTGCACGGTTTGACTAAATTACTAAGGCGAACAGGAATAGAATGACAGCACCTGGGGTTGAACACAGTCTCAGCAGTGAGGGTGAGCGATTACCAAGCAGGGAAGTGACAGTCAGTAGCTACCTGGGCATGTGCAGCCAGGAAGTATGAGCTGTCATCACTGGTCGTAGTCACTACAGACGAGCGGTACCCTATGGGTGAGAAAGGTAGGAGCTAAAACAAAAATGGTACAGCAGTTTTAATAATTATGAATGGTGAATGTTATTATTTAATCTGCAAACTTCCCATTTTACATTGTGGCAAACCCCCTTTAAACTAGCTGGGGAGAGGGAGCAGGACAAAGCCATTGATTAGCGAATAAAGGGATGTCCTAAAAGTCAGACCTCCAACGGGTGCCATATTGATGGACTATTCAAAGGCTGGTCCCAGAAATTCCTTTTAAAGTTCATATTTGACTATATTAAAGCAGCAGAGCTATCTTGCATAATCAGTAGGTGCATGTACATTTGTGCATACATACTTGTCTTTTACAGCAATTTTTAGGACAATCTTTATAGACTTAAAGGGGGTTTCTCATTACATTAAATGGTCTTCAGAATAAGGGGACAGTGAAAACAAGCAAATGTGCAATTGGATGTCATTTGCAAAGTTGTCTTGTTTTCATTGTCTCCCTTATCTTCGTTTTGTGTAACCACTGTTCCCCAGTGCTGGTCGGATTCCACATGCTTTCATTTCATCGGCTGCCAGCTCTACTAATTTACATTCTATCCGACCCCAGATCGGATTCACGGGAGCGCGCATTCCTGACTCTCTCACTCAGAATAAGGAGCCGCCAGCATTTCACTCTGCAAAGCCAGCAGCTCCACAGTAACCCTGCAGCTGCTTCTACAATCAAAAAAACAGCAGCATTGTGCTCGGTGCCTAATGCTGCTGCATGTAAACATAGAAAGGAGACAGATCTGTGCTGCTCTGGATGAGTTCATAGAAGACTGGATAAAAGAGGCATGGACTCGCGGGAGAAGGATGTAATTCTACCGCTGTACAAAGCATTGCTGTTCAGTTCTGGGCCCCAGTTTATAGAAGAGATGTAATGGAGCTAGAGAGAGTACAAAGACGAGCAACCAAACTTATAAGGGTAATGGAGCATCTTAGTTACGAGGAGAGGTTGGTAGAATTGAACTTATTTAGTCTTGAGAAAGACGGCTTCGAGGGGACATGATTAATTTATATAAATGGTCCCTACAAAAAGTATGGAGAAATATTATTTCAAGTGAACCCCCCTCAAAAGACAAGGGGACATTCTCTATGACTAGAGAAAAAAGGATTCAATCTCCAGAGGAGAAGAGCGTTCTACACTGTAAGAAATGTGAATCTGTGCAATAGCCGCCTGAGGAGCTGGTCACAGCAGGAACTGTAGAGAGTTTCAAGAAAGGCTTAGATACCTACCTGGAACTAAAGAATATTAATCCGTATGTAGCAATGTAAAATTCTGGATCCTGGCTGGTGGAGGCTCTGGGGTCAGAGATGGGGTTTCCACTGGAGCAGATTGGTTCTTGCCTTGTGGGTTCCAGGGCATTCACCAGTGGGAAGGCTGGGCTTAAAGTCCTTGTCTCTCTCCCTTCACCCACATTTTCCCCACCCTTGGTTGAACTTGATGGATACGAGTCTTTTTTCAACCATAATAACTATAACAAACCCCCAGCTGTGAGGAGGACAGATCTGTGCTGTTTTTAATGTGTTCATCGAGGGACTATCTGTGCTGGATTCAACTGTTACAAACTTCCAGCTGTGAGAGAAGAGATCAGTGCTCTGAGTTCATAGAAGGCTGTCTAGACTGAATGCAGGGCTGTGCTACGTAAACAGCTCTTACAAAATAAGACTGCAAAGGGAGAGGAACAACACAGTGACATGTGGACTCAGACGGGGGGGGGGGGGAGCAGGGATGTGCTATCCCCGCCCACTGATCTCAAAACAAAACACTGACTCAGGAGCAAGCATGAACAGTGAAGGGGGGGATGATGTCATCCCCCCTTCTGTTAAAAACACCCAGCTGAGAGGGGAAGAAACGCCCCTGGATTTGAAGACCTGAGAAATTGAAACTACAAGAAAACAGAAACTGATGAAGTGATAAATCCCCTTTAAGTCTACAGGTCTATGGATTTGTTTAGTTAGATCAACTCGGCAAATACTGGTGTTCTTTGTGAAATAATTCTTGAGCAAAATTCAAATTTAAGAGGAAAAACAGGAACATACAGCATTATTACTGAATCTATCAGCTGGGTGTTATTAATTGGGGGGGGGGGGGGGTTCCCTACACAGTCTGACAGCCAGTGCCTGCAGTGACACACCCTTTTAGAAACTGGTATTGTAACATCCATGTGACAGAATCCGTAATAGATTTCTAGGAGTAATAACAGAGGAACAGCACAGAGTTATAAGAGAAGAGGTTGAAGACCATCACAGGGAACAAGTATTTACTAGAACAGACCTGTCAGGGGAGGTCACAGGTCTCCTTTACGCATCCACACATTGTGGTCCGATAGTGACAAGTGCACCGCAAAGTTATAAGCCTGAAGGGAATTAAACCTATGGACCCAGAAAAACACCTCTAGGGTACTTTTCCAGTCTGATCCACTTCTTGGGCCTTATGTATAAAAGCTGACAAGCAGTAAGACGGTCCCAGACAACATGGGAGTTTAGGCGCTGATGAGAGGCTCGAAAGCCCTTGTTCATTAGCATGCTTACCGACACTTAGCAGAGCTGTCTGCGACTACCTCCGCATGCTCTAGTAACTGAAGACCTCTCCCACATCTCCGGGGACATTTTGTGGAGTGATTTGTGCCTGTTCTGTGTTGACAAGCTAAAGGCTTTAAAAAAAAAAAAAAAAATTAAAAAAAAAAATAGAGCCTTAAAAGCTCACGTGTGGATCTAATGTCAACAGTGCCCATCGGGGGTTTGATTACTCCTCGGTAATCCCTCACTTTGCTTCTTTGAGAGGCAGCTAATCTGCGGGTAACCCAACTCCTGCAATGCCTCAGAAATAACAAATAGCAAATGGACAGTGTTCAGCTATACACCACACCAGGTCTCCAAAGGATAGAGTCAAGATTTGTCCAAACTAAAATGCTCCAGATATGGAGACTGCCATGTCAGCCAGAGTAGAAGAACTGCATCTACCAAACTCAAAGTTGTATTACAGCAACCTCATGGCTTCCCTAGGGGCAGTGTTGAATTGGGGGTGACTGGGGCTCACTAGTGAAGTTTATTCTGAAGGCCCACCATACAGCTGTGGACTCCTGTACATACCTGTACTTTTCTCCCAGAAAAGCAGCCCCAGCTCTGCCATCCCCAGGGGCTCACCCTGCTGCCCTCAGGGCCAGTCTGAGCCTGCCTATGGGCAAGAGTTACCCAACAAAATATATATAATATTCGTACCTTCTTATCTTCTACTACCACGTGCTATGGAGTGTATTACGGGCTCCTTCCTTTTACCCGTTCCTTGTATCATAAAGTAGAGTGCACTCCAGGTTCATTTAAACATCAAAGATTCTCTTAGGGCATGTCCCCAATGCACAGGTTTTCGGCCGGTTTTTCAGGCGGTTTGCAGTTTTGCAGACTGCCTGAAAAACCGGCCGAAAATGAGCACAATGGGCTTCTATGGAAAACCCGTACAATGGGTTTTCCGTCCGCAAAGCATTCTACAAGCACATTCTTACGTCCGGTTTTTGGACAGAATCTGTGCTTGTGAATGTGAAGGGCTCATCGCGGAGAAAAGCCGCCCCACCCCCACGGCCATGGAGACGGCCGCAAAACAGGACAAATACTGGTCGGGTAAACCGACCGGTGTTTGTCCCTTGCCGTGTGAACGCACCCTAATACTTTATTATGCTTCTTCTTAAGCCATAAAACATTTAAGTCTATACTTTGTATCAAAACATGTATAAAAAGCACTGGCGGTTTTTTCTATGATCTCCAATTCAGGAGTAATGACGATAAGTCCATAAGTCTTTCATATGGAGCTCATAATGCAGTCAGCTTCCAGCCCTGTAGCAGTGTGCTCAGGTCTGTGCAACCAGACGCACTATAGACGCAGTATAAGGCCTCGTTCACACGGCTTATTGCCGGAATAATTGCGGGGACGGATTTCGCCGCTAATTACGCCGTGGGGTGGGGCAGGGGGCTGGCAGCTCGCCGGCCCCATAGACTGTCATTATCTACGGCGCGTACACGCCGTATATAATTCACATGTCACTTTCTCCCCCCACGGCGTAATCGCCGAGCGGGGAGGAGAGACGGACTCCATAGGTCTCTATGAGAACTGTGGATTACCGTAGGTACTGGGACGGAATGGAGCCGTACTGCAGCGCAAATATGGCGCGCAGTACGGCTCCAATCAGCGCCCAAATAAGCCATGTGAACGAGGCCTAAGAGTTATCCAACAGCCATAAAAATTGTCATGGTCGTCACAAGTAATTTCTTAAAAACCAGTAAAATATTAAACATTGAGGTCACAGTACCATCAATGTTACCACCATGTAAAATTCGGCTGTTGCAGCAGCAAACAATCAAAAAATTATAAAGAAATGAGTGCAAGCCTCTGTGACCAGGATCCAGGTCAAAAGTGAATACTTATAATAATAATAGTTATTTATATGGCGCCAACATATTTCGCAGCACTTTACAATGTAGAGGGTATAATTACAGACAAAAGACAGACATTACACAGTGAAAGCTACTTACAGGTGAGACACAAGGTGTGAGGGCCCTGCTCGCAAGAGATTACAATCTAAGAGTATGCCTGGGGGAAACAAAGGGGGAGAAGCGCTGAATTTACAATAGTCCAGTCATGTTTCATAAATATGGGGAGGTTTACATAAAAATTTGGTGAACCTGCCACCATGACTGTACATCTATGCTTGAAAAAAAGCCCTGGTGAGGGCTGAAATGTTGCCGTGTTGGGTCAATAAAAATCATGCTTTTTTGAAGTGCTGCCTTTTTGGATTTTTCTAATGTTACCACCATGTGCCAGCAACCAAGTGAATTCCTAGACTTGTCACAAAAACGGGTTTTCGCTCCCTTTAGGCCAGACCTGCCCAACATTACGTGATGTGGAGGCCAGACTGCTCCCCACACTGGGCATTACCACCTAATTTGGGGCAGTGTTTACATAGGCCACAAGTTGTGCAGGCCTGCCTTAGGCTATGTTCACACAATTTTTTTTGCAGCAAAAAAAACATATTTCACAAGAAAAAACTCTAGTACGCCTACTTCATGCATGCATTCTTCACTTGACGGCTCTTTTGCTATTTATGGTAATTTTTTTGTTGTACAGGGAACTTCACTGTACTTACAGCATCTTTTGCTGCATTTGTGTCAATAATGGTCCTGACATTATACATCTAAAAAAGGATGTAAAGAAGAGACATAAGAACAAAATAAATGCAATAATCAAAAAACAACTTGTACAGAAGAGAGAACCCTGGCACCAAGGGCTTATACTCTACAAGAATATCTCATAACAGCCATTACTTACCAGTCTCCTCTCAGGAGGCTTTTTGATGGTTATAGGATTGTGTATAGGGTAAAGGAAAGGGTAATTTAAGCCAAAAAAATAGTCTATGATACCAGCCCTTATCACATGAAGATCTGGCTATGCATTAATTGGACACACTTTCAGACTAAAACATCAGGTCTCTGCAGTGGTGTCAGTAGTAAAGACGGAAAATTTAGCACAGCCTGTGTCATTTTTTCCGTCCCAATTACGGACAGCACCTTGGAAACCCGATGGGTCCATTGTAATTGAAAGAGTCCATTGGGCGCCGCGGGACAGTTTTTCACCTCTTTGATGGAGGTTCTGAACAGAATCTCCAGCGCAGAAGTGAAGCAGGACTAACAACTTTGTTCTAAGATCTGCAATTAAATCTTTCAGTACTGATTGAGTCTACAAAGTTGCATTGATTGTGATATATTCAAAGGAGTAAAACATTTCTGAAGAAATGTAGAGGGGTGTTCCTTTAAAAAAAAACTAAAAAAATGTTCAGCCAGTTGGAGAGGGGGGGGGGGGGCAATAATATATATAAGGAGGGAGGGTGTTATATATATATATATATATATATATTTTTTTTTTTTATTTATTTATAGCACTGGAACGGAGTGGATGTTAAAGTGTAAGTAACAGAAAAAAGGCAGCACTCAAAAAATAAATCTTGGAATCGGTGCCAGCGATGCTAAACTCATGTCACAAGTCCACCAAGTATATATATCGGGAAAATGGCAGCACTCCAATGCTAGTGAAAAATTTAAAAAAAAAAAAGTTTCTATATTCCAACATGTCCAAAAAGCTCTTACACACCCCTTCCTCTCCTTTAACATCCACTCCATTCCAGCGCTGCAGCCACTCCTGGCGATTGAGGCCACGTTCATTGTTCACGTGACCCTACAGCTATTCACAGGATGCAGCGGGCTCTTCCTGGATATGTGGCTGCAGTCATGTGAGCACCCATAGATGATCATGTCGGAACATTTCATAATCTCCCTGACTGGCTGACTAGTATTTTGTAAAAACCCCTTGATTACTCACTTTACAAACAGTTTAGATAAGTGAAAGAAGCTTGCTGGTAATAATGGCAGTTTAATTGGAGCGCAGTGAGGGTATGTTCACACGGCGTAATTTCAGTGTGCATTTCGCGTCGTATTTGTGCTCTATTACGAGTCGAAATGACAGTACTATGGAGTACGCCTCCTCTCCCCGCTCGTACAATATGATCGTATTGACCGAGCGGGGAGAGAATGGACATGTCAATTACTTGCGGCAAATATGCGCCGCAGGTAATGAATGTCAATGCCGCCCCCCTCCCTCCTGCGACGCGGGAGTACGCGCATATTAGCAGGACTCCCAAACACCCAGCGTAATTGCGGGGCGTACTGTACTGCAATTACACCGCGAGAACATCCCCTAACACTGCCTTGTGTGAAAGCACCCTTATGAGGTCAAATTGCCAATCAGTAGTATATACAAGTTACTCCTAATACTCATGCAATTACGCAGGGTTTTTGGGAGTCACGATAATTCGCCGGCCGGATAGACACTCTTTACGTGTCATTTATCTCCCCGCGCCTACAATACGCCTGTTTTTTACGCCCAGAGAGAGGAGGCATAATCCATCATTTCGGCATCTCGCTTGTATTAGAGTGCAAATATGACGTGAAATGCGCGCCGAAATTACTCGAACATGTGAACATAGCCCAACAGAAGATGCCATGTATTTTCTTGTGCAGGATATTAATGCTCAAGTCCAACACAGAAAACCAGGCCTAGTCTGGATTCACGGGTGCAGTGCTTTTAGACGGTATAATCACTAGTGTGAAGTGCAGTGGTGACGGCACTTTCATCTCCACGCTGCAAGTTTCATTGTATCTCCAGGAACATTACTCGGCAGGCTCCAGTCTACACCTCCTGGCCTGCCCTTTCAATTAAATCAGCACTTCTCCCGGGAACAGTCATTTGTGGAAGGTCAGGAACTGGGCAACACGTGAACTAAACCTAATCTCATATTTTCTGACCTTCGCAGAGTTCAAGAATCAGTTTACTGTGTTTTCTCAGATATCATCTACAGTAATCTCAAATGACACTAGATAAGCATCGTGAATGGGGATAGACCTGTACATGTAACATAAACCAGAACTTAACTCTACAACTGTATCAGCAGTGAGGAATCACAGTGGAAACAGTATACACATGGCACTGCTGATTAATACTGGGGATCCCGAGGGGCCACTTGTCAATGCTTGCTAATGCTGTTTCTTCACATACTGCACCATACAAAGAGAAAACACAAAAAACATCTGACAACAATCAACCGGGGCGGCTACACGGTAATAGCTAAAGCGGAGGCTTAAATCGAAGGTTTAGAGCTGTACTCCAAGCTTGACTCTATCCATCAGGTTTAAAAAGAACCCATGACATCTCCTGATGCGTCTGAAAAAAAGGATTTACAGAAACGTGTGAAATCATTCTGGAGCATCTTAGAACTGTTGTGCCGTTTCTCTGAGATTCCTCCTAAGGGCATGTCCCTGCGGCAGGGTTTTTGGCGTTTTTTCAGACCGCCTGAAAAGCCGGACGAAAATGAGCACAATGGTGCTCTATGGAAAACCCGTGCAGCAGTCCCCACTGGTTTTCCGCCCGGCGTTTTTTCCGCCTGTGGGCCGCCCGCAAAACATTGTGCAAGCACCATCTTCCGACTGGTTTTCGGATGGAATCTGTGCAGGCCAGTGTGAAGGGGGAGGGCTTTTCTCCGCTCATCGCGGAGAAAAGCCGCCCCACCTCCCCCCCGCGCCCGTCTGCACAGCACACAAACCAGACAAATGTCCCTTGCCGTGGGGATGCAGCCTAAAAATGCATACCTCCCAACTTTTAGAGATTGCAAAGAGGGACACATTAGGCCACGCCTCTAACCACACCTCCACACATACTTGCCAACTTTTTAGACAGGCAAAATGGGAGACATTTTCAGGATTGCTTTGACATTTACAGCGCTAAGAGGGACAAGGGTTAAAAATAGGGACTGTCCCTCCAAAATATGGACAATTGGGAGGTATGAAAATGTATTTCCAAATATGTAAGATGGATGTTATCTTTCCATATTTGGGGGGAGGGTGGATCCTGCATGCACTGACTGCACCGATTCATACTGTGCAGAAACACCATCCCAACTGGGAACAACCAACTGACCAATTGCAATATAACTTCAAAGAAGAAACAGTGGATCCAGCGTTCCTTTTCAACGTTTATGATACCTTTATTCTCAGAAGCATTAAGACAGATGGTACACTAGTGCGTTAAAACCGACGCGTTTCAGGCCCGCATCCCAGCCCTTGATCACGGTCGCATTGGTACTAGCACAACAAATCTTGCTTAAATGGCAATGTGGGCATTTCATCACTGCTTACGTCATATCCCTTCACCATGTTAAAAACAAAACTTTATCTGTATATCTGTTGAGAAGTTTTAGGTACTTTTGTGTGGGTAGCGTACTGCACTAACCTTAATATATATATATGCCAGATGCTTTCTATAATTCAATCCCCACGGGGCTCTGGTTTCTGGTTTGCATGTTTGGGGGGGGGGGGACCCTGCATACACTGACTGCACCGATTCATACTGTGCAGAAACACCGTCCCAACTGGGAACAACCAACTGACCAATTGGTAATGAATATCAGCAAAACACATTGCACTATGGAAAGATGCTCCAGGATTGTTATTTTATGGAGAACAGTAGTAGTTACTAAGAACTAAAGATACCAGGTACGGCCTAAGGTCCTTCTTAAAGTGCAACCATTTACATACTCTGCATGTGTGGGAATGAATGCATGCACCACTGTAGACAAGCAGCATAACATTTTACAAGATTTAGCAACTGAAAGATTCTAACAATAGCTTATTTCAATAATTAAGAGACTTCTGGCTATTACAATCTATTCAATGGCTTCTTTATGCTACACCACCATCCTCCGCCTCCAGAGCGCTCGGGTAGGGAGCCTCAGCTTCTATGGCATCGAGTCTTGTTCTACTATAACAGACCTTAGAAATTGGCGATACTATACTGACCTTTACATGAAAGACAGTATGACATCCAAGTGTCAGAGCCACTGCTCACCACAGCCTAAATGCTCCTTCTGCTTGGAAAAAGTCTATACCCAACCACTCTCTCTAAACCTGGTCAGCATTCATTCAAGGGGTTGTATTTATTCATCTTACCTCAGACTTGTTTTTATTTAGAATTCAGGGGCTTCTATCAGGCTGCAGTAGAAGCCAGGTCTGTAGCTATAGCAACCAGTGCTGGCAGCCTATCAGGAGAGATCAAACAGGTCTGTAGCTATAGGGACCTGAGCAGCTGATGCAGCCCATACAAGAGGGGATATCTAGTAATAGGTAGGACACTGTTAACCCTTTAAGCCAAACGAGTGAAAAGTAGTTAATGACCAGAATTTTTTTTAGTTTTTGCCTCCTTGCGTTTCAACAGTTCATACACAGACAGCTCTGGGGCTACTCTAGGTCCCCAGAGCTGACTGTGCAGCCGTTCCCCAGGCTCTGTCGGGTCACCGGGTGTTCCGATCACCCGACAGAGCAGGGAAACCCTTTGATTGCGTTGCAGTGACGATCCGCCACAATCAAAGGGTTAAAGCATCGGCTCCCCTGTGCTTGTAGGAGCTGTGCTGGGATCAGGGCTGTGCAGTACAGCCCCAATCTCAGCGCCTGGACGCAGCAAACTCCGATGTCTGCAGTGACGTCTTAAGACATCGCTGCAGACGAACAACCTGCACCAGCTGACATCTAAAGTCAGCGGGCGGTCGTTAAGGAGTTAATGGACATATATTGCAAAGTAAGTTGTTTTTACAAGATCTTGAACATAAAAAGCAATCCTTGTAGTGAGACAACCCCTTAAATATTCTGCCCGATCTTAAGATGTTGTGTGACGATACAGTTCTCGCCATCTCCTCCTTGTACTCCTCGCTAATAGAAGAATAGAGAGACAAGGAGGCTGAGCAATAGGTCAGCATTCCTGAGGCCATCATTACTGGATCTATAAAGAATGTATGAATGAAATTTACCCAAAGCACCAAAGATTCTTCACGTTAACTCCTTCTCTGTTCTAGACACCATGGATTTTGACACGTGCTTACATTATTGCACATATTAACCCATTCGCTGCCCAAGACTCCTTAGATTTTACTATATACCTTTAAATTTGGCAATGTACTAACTTCCTGCTGTTTTGGATCACCAGCTTTAGACCACGGCAAAACGTAAAATAACAATGGTTTTAAATAGATGCAGACATAATTTACATAAGGCCACATGTATGAAACCGATCTAGGTCTAAAACTCACTTTGTTGCCCATAGCAACCAATCAAAGCGGCCCTCTAATTTTTCCAGAGCACAATATGAAATGAGAGGGACGCTCTGATTGGCTGCTATGGGTAACAAAGTGAGTTTTAGACCTAGACAGTTTTCATACATGTGGCCCCAAGTGTTTGTTTTTTCCAGTCGGTTTTTGGCGGGCCCATATTGAACAGTACTATAACAATCTGCGGTTTTTTTGACAGGTTATAGAACATGTTCAAAGTATTTTTTATTTTTTTTTCTTCAAATCGAATTTCGGATTGGAAATCCAACCTCAGAAAATCAAAGTTATGTAGACTACAGCTCGGGTTTTCTGCTTAGGTCTATGGGAATGCTTTAGGCCCCGTTCACACGACGGGTTCGGCCGCGGCTTTTGCCGCGGTTCCCGTGGCCAAACCTCGTCCGACCCTCGCCGCAAACTCGCGTCTCCCGACGGGCGTGGTCTTGGCGCGGGTTTGGCGTGGCTTGGGGCGCGGCTTGCGGAGAGGGTTTGCCCCCATGCAGATTAATAGGCAGGAGGCAAACCGCGCGGCCGCCGCGCTGAGAACTCCCTGTCAAGAATTGACAGGAGAGTTCTCACACACACGCGGAAAGGCCGCGGCCCCAAAGCCATGGTCAAACCCGCGGCGTGTGAATATTAACGCAGTTTCCAATAGGAAACCATGTTAATAAACTAGGTGAGATTTGGCCGCGGTTTTGGCCGTGGAACCCGCGGCCAAATCCGCCAGGTGAACAGGGCCTTACAGTCGGATATTTTGCCGATTCTAAATACTAAATCTGCATAAACCCCGACTGTAGACCAGCCCTGTGTAGATATAGCCTTAGAGCAGTGGTGTCAAACTGTGGCCCTCCAGCTGTTGGGAAACTACAACTCCCATCATGCATTTGTATAATCTATAACAGTGGGCATGATGGGAGTTGTAGTTTCCCCAACAGCTGGAGGGCCGGAGTTTGACACCACTGCCTTAGAGGAAACAAGGTTCATGACTGACTATCCTACTCATTAGATACAAGGGTAAGACACCTCCTCAAATTGCTTTTTGAAAGTTTTATCATAGACAATTCTTAGCAAAATCCTCTGAGGCCGCTATGAGTTGGCCTCAGTACAGGAAGATAGCTGTGCTTGCACAGCTCTCCCACATTCATGTATACGGGGGTTACACATATCTTAAAGGGGTTTTGCCACAATCTCATTTCATTTCTCCTGTATCCAGCTCTTCAGCTCTGTGTGCTCAGAAGGAGGCGTGTGTGATTTGTTTGAATTGCATGTCATGTCACCTAGCAGGATGACATTACCAGGTCTTTCCTCTCTGTATTCAAAGAAAGGTCTGTTTATATAAAGCATTGTGAGTAGCTGAGAGGTAAAGTTTTTGCCTCCAGGCACAAGGGTCCTAGGTTCAAATCCCTGTAGGAACCAAATCTGTGTTTGGTTTATTTTTCTCTTTATCAATGCACAAGACCTCATTGAGTTTCTTTTTTATTTATTGCACTGTATTGACTAATTACTAAGGAGTACAGAGGACGGGAGTAGAAGTGACAGCACCCGGGGTTTGAACACTCAGTAGCTGCCTGAGAGGAGAGGTGATGTCTGAGCATCTGCGACCAGGAGTGAGGAGCTCGCAGCCCTGGTCGTGTCCCCTGGAGACGAGCTGTAAACAATGGATCACTAAAGGAGCAGGTAAAACAAAAACGGTGCAGAATTTTTAATAGTGATGAATGGTGAAAATGTTTGTTATTTCATTTGCAAGCTTCCCACGTCAATTTTACTTCGTGGCAAAACCCCTTTAACACTCGTCAGCTATACTCCCAAAGAAATGAACAAAAAAAAAAAAAAAAAACAACACTGTGCAAGCGCAGCCATCTCCTTCGTCCTAGGTCGGCTTTACTTTTTTTTTTTTATTACAACTCCGACAACTCCATTAAATATGGTCTGCTATAGAAAACCAACGACCTTTATTTTCAACTAATTTGTACATGCACAGAGTTTACAAACTGTAGGTAATCTTACATCTGCTGTATACTGTGAGATCACCATAGTAAACTTCGATTGTCTGCCCTGGTACTGTGAGCATGTATCTGCTCATCAAGGGAGAAATTATCCCATTAAAGATAAAGCTATTTTTTTTTCATTTCGTCCACCATGGTATTACAAGAACTGTAACTGTCTGTCAACCAAGTCACATGAGAGCTTGTTTCTTCAAGACGTGTACTTTTTTTTTAATGGCACCATTCTGAAGTACATGCAACTTTTTTTTATTAACTCTTTCAGAGAGGACTGGAAGAGAAAAGAAATGTAATTCCACCAATTTGTTGTATTTTAAGTTCACACCTACTGTGATCACTTTATTCTATGGGTCAGTATGGGCAATACCATAATTTAGGGGTTTTTTTCCCCCCAATTTTGCACAGCGAGGGGAAAAAAAAACAAAAACACACATACACAGGGTCTCCATACTCCAAGACCGGTTGACAGATCTGTAGGAGGGCTTGCTTTTGCAGGATAATTTTCGGTCCTTGTTGGCACCATTTTAGGTACATAAGACTGATCACTTTCTAGTATCCTTTTTTGGAAAGATAATTAACAAAAAAAACAATTTTGGCCTTGTTTTTGTCATGCTGTTCACCCTGTATGATCAATATTATATTTTTGAAGTTTGGGTCATTACTGCAACACCAGTTGTTTATAGGATTGTCTTTTTATTGTTTGTTTTTTAACACACTGCTCAAAAAATAAAGAGGGGACACTTAAATACAATGTAAGTTCAAGTCAATCACACTTATGAGAAATTTACCTGTCCCGTTAAAATCAACACCAATTGTGAATCAATTTCTCCAGCTGTTGTGCAAATGGAACAGACAACAGGTAGAAATGACAGGCAATTAGCAAGACAACCCCTATACAGGAGTGGTTCTGCAGGTGGTGACCACAGACCATTTCTCTGTTCTCATCTTTTTTGGCTGTTGTTTTGGTCCCTTTTATATTTTGTCATTGCTCTCACCCCTAGAGGAAGCTTTAAGTGGTATCTACAACTAACAGAAGTTGCTCAGGTAGTTGAGCTCATCCAGTATGGCACATCAATGCAAGCTGTGGCAAGAAGGTTAGCTGTGTCTGTCAGTGCAGTGTCCACAGCATAGAGCAGATACCAGAAGACAGGCCAGTACACCAGGAGGATACTGTAGGAGGGCAACAACCCAGCAGTAAGACAGCTTCCTCCTCCTTTGTGCAAGGAGCAACAGGAGGAACAGTGCCAGAGCCCTGCAAAATGACCTTCAGCATGCCACTGATATCCATGTGTCTGCTCAAAAAGTCAGAAAAAGATGCCATGAGGTATGAGGGTCCCACCTCCACCAGTCAGTATTGTGCATATGGATGAGAGCAGGTTAACACTGAGCACATGTGACAGTCTGGAGATGAGGTGGAGAACGTTCATCTGCCTGCAACATCGTCCAGCATGACTGGTGTGGCAGTGGGTCAGTAATGGTGCGGGGAGGCATTTTTTGGGAGGGCTGCACAGCCCTCCATGTGCAGGCAGAGCTAACCTGTCTGTCATTATGTACTGGGATGAACTCCTCAGACCCATTGTGAGACCATATGCAGGTGCAGTGGGCCCTGGGTTCTGATGCATAACAATGCTAGGCCTCCTGTGGCTGAATTGTCAGCAGTTCCTGCATGATGACAGTATTGATGCTATGGAAGGGTCTGCCTCTTCCTCAGAATCCAATGAAGCACATCTGGGACATGTCTTGTTCCATCCACCAACGCCACGTTGTACCACAGACTGTCCAGGAGTTGACTGATGCTTAATCCAGGTCTGGGAGGAGATACATCAGGAGAACATCCACCACCTCATCAGGAGCATGTCCAGGCATTCTAGGGAGATCATACAAGCACATGGAGACCACACACTACGGAGCCTCATTTTCTTGTATTGAGGCATTTCCACTGAAGTTGGATCAGCCTGAAATTTGATTTTCCACTTTGATTTTGAGCATCATTCCAAATCCAGATCCATGGGAAATCCATTTTGACTTTCATTTTATTGTTCAACGCATTCCACTATGTAATGAAGAACTGCATGGATCAATGCACTGAGTTCCAGGAGGTGGTGTTTTAGTGTTCCCTTTATTTTTTTGAGCAGTGCATTTCCCTAAAAGATGGGAAATTTTTTGGTGATTAGCTTTCAATAAAAAGGGGGGAAAGCAGTTTAAGCCCATAATCAAATGCATTGCTTTTTTAACCCCTTACTGACATATGACTTTATTTTGCCAGGTGTTAGCGGGCTGATTGAAGTAACACTCGAATTACAGCAGGGGATGGTCCCCAGACCCAAACCCGGGGCTTTTTAAACCCATTAGCCCCTCGCGGCAAAGAGGGTCTTTGATACCTAAATCAATGAAAACTGTCAGAAAACTTTCCCCCCACTTCGATAAAGGGTCCCCGCCGCCGAAAATCGCAGGGTTCCTTTGGGTTAAAAATGGCAGCTGGAACCCTTTGAGGTTTAATTTTTTTTTCTGGGGCGGGAAAATAGTAAACCCGCCTTCTTTGCACACCCAAATAAATTTTATTACAAAGTTTTAGGCTGGTAAAATAATAAACAAAACCTCAGTGGTGAACCCAAACCTGGGGGGGACGCAAGGCAAAAAGAAAAAAAAAAAAAAAATTTAAAAGTGTAAAAGAAATTTTTAAAGAAAAGTTCAAATCACCCCCTCCTCTTTCGCCATTTTGCAAATAAAAAAAAAAAAAGTTTTACATTTGGTATTGCTGGTCTGAAAAAGTCTGTTTTAAAATAATAAAAAAAAAATTTTTAACCCTTTAAGCTAAACCGAAGAAGAAAAAAAAAAACCCAACCCAAAATTGGGTTTTTTTTGGTGTTTAAAGCCCCAAAAAAAATTCTAATAACTGTTCAAAAAAGTTTTTCCAAACCCCGTAGCAAAAAAAAGTACCCCTTCACCCCTACAAAAAAAACCCCCCAACTAAAGGGGCTGTAGGTGTTAGTACAAAAAAATTTATTGGTCCGGGAAAAAATGTTTGCCTTTAAAAAAATTTTTAAAAAATAAATGCATTGGGGGCATCGTGACTGCCCAAGTTTGTTCTTTGGCAACCATTTACACAGCAGCAATACTGTGTTTTGGGCCTCCTTGTAACAGCAATAATCAAGATTGGGGTTAAAAAATTCCCCCCCCCCCCTAGGGAAAAAGGACAAAAAGAAAAAAAAAAAAAAAAAAAATAAAAAAAAAAAGGGAAAAAAAGGTAAAAAAAACAAACAAAAAAATAAAATAAAAACACGAAAACCCCGGCCCCTTTTCCCCCTTTACAAACAAAAAGCCCCAAAAAAGATCAAAAATAAAAAAAAGTACCCATATTTGGGAAACCCACTTTAAAAAACGACCTGTCCTTAAATTTTTCCTTTTTAATTAACCTGTACGGTGAATGGCCCTTGGTTTTTTTTTCTTCCCCGCGCATAAAAAAAATGGAATAAAAAAACATCAAAAACTATAAATGCCAAAATTTTGTACCAATTAAAACGTCAGTCCAC
This sequence comes from Phyllomedusa bahiana, assembly GCA_025379985.1. Lineage (NCBI taxonomy): Eukaryota > Metazoa > Chordata > Amphibia > Anura > Hylidae > Phyllomedusa > Phyllomedusa bahiana. The sequence goes on from JAODAL010000095.1 coordinate 256,567, forward strand.
TCGGAAAAAAAAAAAATCCTTTCATGTCTCTGTATACGGGAAAAAAAAAAAAAAAAGTTAAAGGCTCCTAAAAAGACAGCGATGCAAAAAAAATTGTTTCACACAAAAAAAAACACTTTTTTTTTCAGTGCTTCAAAAAAAAAAAAACCCTATTTTAAAATTTTGGGTATCCAGTATCTATCACCCCCCAAGAAAAAAAGCTACTTGGTAATGGATACCGGCCCCAGTGGTGCGTTTAAAAAAAAAAAACAAATTTTTTTGGGGTTGCCGTATTTTTTGTCCCACTGGGCCCTTTCCCAAAAAAAAGGGGTTTAAAAAAATGGTCAAAAAATCCCTTTTCCCCAGAAAAAAATGACATCAATTAAGACATCAACTCATCCCCGCCAAAAAAAAAAGCCCCAAAACAACCAAACTCCCTACACAAAAAAAAAAAAAAAGTTTTTGGCTCTCCCCACTGCGACGATGCAAAAAAACGCTTTTTCCTTTTTAAAAAAATGTTTTTATTGTTAAAAGGGGTAAAAAATGAAAAAAAAAAATCAAATTTGGATGGTAATCTATTGCCCTGCAGTAAAGCTACATGTCATTTTCGCATGGTGCCCGTGAAAAAAAAATAAAAAACACTACAGGAATCGTATTTTTTTTCAAAATGCCTCACAAAAACCTTAATAATGATCAAAGCTCAAAAATCAACCCAAAATGGTATGATAAAAACGCAACTCATCCCACAAAAAAAAAACCCAAATGGGTTTGAAACAGAAAAATAGAAAAGTTATGGTTTCAGAATGGGAAAAAAAAAAACGCAATTTTTTATGACCTATTTCTATTTGAAAAAAGAAAAAACAAAAATAAAAAAAATTTTTAAATTAACGACCCCCATAGTAAAATTTTCCTGTCATTTATCCTTACGGGGAAAATGTAAAAAATGAAGCCCCAAAAAAAAATGACCGAAATCGTTTTCCCCCCCCCCCACCCCCCCCCCTTTTCATAGCCCAATACTAAAAAACAAACATACTATGGAACACCTAGCAAATAGCACTCCCCTCCTTATACCCCCTGCCATAGGCCCCAGCAGTTTACACCCACATGTAGGGTATTGCCGAACTTTGAAGAAATTGTGTGACAAAATTTTGGGTTCTTTTTTTTTTTTTTACAGGGGTTCCTTGTAAAAATGATCATTTTCAGCTAAAATTTCAGATGTTGGAAAAACTTTTTTTCCCTTTTTCCCCCCTAAAGCTAAAAAAAAAATGGTGAACAACCTTGGGTCATAACCCTGCACCCCCGGGAAAATTTTAAGGGGGTAGTTTTCCCAAAATGGGGTTTTATTAAATTTTACACCTTAGGGGGTCCGCAAACCCAAATGGCTTAAATAAAATCGAATGAAAAAAAGACCAAGTCCAGTGGTGCTCCCCCTTTTTCTGAGGCTTGTGGGGGAGCCAAAACGCAACTAGGGGGACATATGGGATATCTCTGAAAATGGCAGAATTGGGGATCAATATTAATTGCATTTTCCCCGATCCATCACCGTTTCTTGTAATAATGTAAAAATATTGAAATCTGCAAAAAAAGTGCATTTTGAAACTTTACCCAAATTTTTTCTTTAATTCCCGTGAAACCGCCTAATGGGTTAATAAACTTCCTAAATGCTGTTTTGAATACTTTAACGGGTGTAGTTTCTTAGATGAAGGCATTTATGGGGGTATCTAACATACAGGCCAATCAAAATCACATCAGAGGTGGACTGGTCCCTAAAAAAAAAAAGTATATTGCAAGTTTTCTTGAAAATTACTAGTAAATTTCTAAGCCCCCTAATGTCATTTAAAAAAATACAAAACAAAAAAAAAAAAAACGACATTTAAAAAAATTATGCCAACCTACAGTATACGATAGATGCTAGTTATAAACCATTTTGAGTGGAATAACTATCTGTCTTACATGCGAAAATTTGTAAAGTTTGAAAATGGTAAATTTTTCACAAATAAACAAGCATTTTTTTTTGGACCAAAATTTCTTACTATCTTAAAGCACAATGTGTCATGAGAAAACAATCTCTGAATCACATGGATAGGTTTAAAGTGTCAAAAGTTATTCTCGCATAAAGTGACCATGCCAGATTTAAAAATGGGGCTCTGTCAGAGAGGCCAAAACTGGCTCCGGTGTTAAAGGGTTAACCAATTAGATGGAAGCTGCTGGCTGTCCATGTTGATGTCACTCCCTGCTGTGTGTAATCTCCAGAAACAGAGCTTTGTTTAAGATTACGGAATACATGTCACTACCAGCTAAATAGACAGCAAGTGCCCAAAAACCTCTGACGAAGTCAAAACAAAAAGCAAAAAAAGTGTGTCTAAAATATAACTTTTATTAATAATCAGAATAAAATAAAAAGCACTATCACCTCTCTCTCAAAATCACAGGGTAATGCTGCATATAGAAAACTGTCCCTACCCTAAAATGCAAGACGATCGTCCCGATAAAAGGGCACTCTTACCCGGAACCTGTCCCTAGAAAAATATAACCCTCTAGTCTGGTCCCAACATGTTTCGAGCAGCCTGTAAAAATTATTATACCTGGTCACTTCAGGGGACCAAATGAAGGAATTCAGACTAAAGGGACTCCAAAGTTATTGTCAGAATACTACAGGTGTGCTATATGAAACCAGCAACACCTGAATAATAGAGAACAAACAAACTAGGAAAAGAGAACAAAGATGATGTAACCATCCAAACAAAGGGGTGTTCATAACGCAAACATCAATATTTTAGGCAGAAGTAAGATACCTTACCAACATATAGATGAACCACCACACTAGTGCAAGACAAGACATAAACATAACACTCAGTTAATTCCTATCTTAAAAGGCTACATAACCGAACAGCGCTGTAAACACCTATAGATTACTTACTCATAGACACCTCTGTATCATCTCCAGCCCTGCTGGGGCATAGCCGCATCGAGCACATTCAGAAGATGAGAGAGCCGCCGGGACACAGCCCTCACTCCTTTTTAAAGCGTGCAGTGCCCGCACGTCAGAGTGACATAACTTCCGCCACGCCCCTAGTGCAGGAAAGCCCAGATCCTGGAGTCCTTGGTTACAGGCTCCTCTGTGATCCCGAGCTAGAGCAGTGCCTGGGGTTAACCATCGCACTGCTGAAATGCTCTACAGCGTTTAGTGCCGGAGTACGGACGATACAATATTGTGGGTGTTATCAGCTATTATTTCAGTCAGCAACATTGCAACTGTGTGTTATAACATATAGCAGGATCCGAAGTATAGCCAAGATTTAATAGAGCTAAGAATAACAAAAACAGTACTATTCATAAAAATGGAGAGATTTCAATGAAACAACTGAAATCCAGCTGCTGATTTAGCCCTCCAGGTGATAAAGTCTGTAAAGAAGAAATCCAGTAGCACTCCCTTTGGAGCAATAGATGATCAATATTACCTCTTCTGGAGGTAGGCAAAACTCTCTCAATCCCCCGCCACTTAAAAGAGGATGTATTGCTTCTTCTGTTTGTGTGTTTCATTGTGCTCTCAGCTCTACAAATTCAGGGGCGTTTCTTCCCCTCCCAGCTGGGTGTTTCTTAACTGAAGGGGGATGACATCATCCCCCCCTTCACTGTTCACGCTGGCTCCCGAGCCCCCGCCCGAGTCCACATGTCACTGTGTCATTCACCCAATGCAGTATTATTTTGTAAGTATGTTTAAATACCACAGCACTGATCTCTTCTCCTCTCACAGCTGGAGGTTTGTTACAATTGAAACCAGTCTTCTATGAACTCCTCCAGAGCAGCAGAGATCTCCCTGCTATGTTTACACACAGGAGCATTTAGGCATTAAGGCACAATTCTGCTGTTTTCTGATTGTAGAAGCCCTGCAGTATTATTGTGTTTCTTCTGGCTGTGCAGAGTGAAATTGCTGTCGGTCCCTTAGGCTGGGTTCACACGGCTTATTTGCGGGGCGTAATTACGCTCCGCAATTACGGCGTGTGGACGGTGGCGGGAGCGGGGGGCCAGCACCTCGCCGGCCCATAGATATTCATTACCAGCGGCGCGTATATGCCGCTGGTAATTAACATGTCACTTATCTCCCCCCTCGGCGTATTCGCCGAGCAGGGAGAGAAGACGTAATCCATTGTTCTCTATGAGAACTGTGGATTACCGTAATACTGGGACGTATTCCAGCCGTAATTTGCGCACTCCGGCACGTAATTATGGACTGAAATATGTCCAATTTTAAGCCGTGTGAACATAGCCTAACTGTGAGTGAGAGAGGCAGCCTAATGCTCCGTCTAGGTTTGCATTAGGCACGGATGCACAATTCTGCTATTTTCTGATTGTAGAAGCAGGTGCAGCGCCTCGGTGTTTCTGCTGGCTGTGTAGAGTGAAATTGTGCCGGTCCCTTAGTATGAGTGAGAGAGATAGGAATGCTCGCTCCTGTGAATACAACCGACCAGGGGGCCAGACAGAATGTAAATTAGTAGAGCCGTCAGCCAAGGACATGAAAGGAGGAGGAATCCAACCGGCACTGGGGAACTGTGTTTACAGAACAGAGGATAAGGAATACTGTGAATACAAGACAGCTTTGCTAATGACATCCAATTGCAAACTTACTTGTTTTCACTGTCCCCTTATTCTGAAGACCATTTAATGAAATTATACAACCCCTTTAAGACAGGTCAAAGTGCCCCCATATTCCTGATCTACATGTCGTGCAATGGGGGAGTCTCTCTCATCTTCTGAATGTGGCCGATGCTGCTATGCCCCGGCAGGGCTGGAGACAATACAGAGGTGTCTATGAGTAAGTAATCTACAGGCGTTTACAGCGCTGTTAGGTTATATAGCCTTTTAAGATAGGAATTAACTGAGTGTTATGTGTATGTCTTGTCTTGAACTAGTGGAGGGGGGTTCCTCTATATGTTGGTAAGGTATATCACTTTTGCCTAAAATGTTGAGGTTTGTGCTATGAACACCCCTTTGTTTGGATGATTACATCATCTTTGTTCTCTTTTCCTAGTTTGTTTGTTCTCTATTATTCAATGTGTTGCTGGTTTCATATAGCACACCTGTAGTATTCTGACAATAACTTTGGAGTCCCTTTAGTCTGAATTCCTTCATTTGGTCCCCTGAAGTGACCAGGTACAACTTTACAGGCTGCTCGAAACATGTTGGGACCAGACTAGAGGATTATCTTTGTCAATTTTTCTAGGGACAGGTACCGGGCAAGAACGCCCTTTATCGGGGCGATCGTCTTGCATTTTAGGGTAGGGACAGTTTTCTATATGCAGCATCACCCTGTGATTTAGAGAGAGGTGAAAGTGCATTTTATTTTATTCTGATTATTAATAAAAGCTATATTTTAGAATCTACCTCTTTTTTGCTTTTTGTTTGTTTAAGATTAGAATACAATTCCCTCCTTAGAGCTCTGTAGTCTTGTGTACTACAGATTTGACATCTCCTGCAGTCATTTCAATGTAACAGGCTCCGATAGGAATAGCAGTGCTGATATGCCAATCACTGCTGCAGACTCACCCACAGCCTGTCCTTAAAGAGTCTGAAAGTGGCTGTGAAACTGAACGGTGAGAAAACCCTTTTAAGTGTCGCAACTTATGCTTCCCTGTTTTATTACCCAAGGTGCCCAGAAGCCAACTTTTGGCATAGAGACCCTTGGATATATATATATATATATATATATATATATATATATATACATATATACATAAATACAAACACTATTCTTCTTCGTATAACTCATGCATAATTCATATAAATTTTGTTAAATAAGGGAGCTTTTTTCACCAATATTTTCAACACACCGAAAATGCCACAAAACTTCACCCTGGGAAGGCCTGCAGATACAATTCACTCAAGAGGAATCAGAAGTCAGGCTTACGTCTACACAAGTGAATTACTACTGCAAGTCATTTATTAACCCCCCCCCCCCACATTCATTCTTAGTCTCCTAGTGGGGGAGGATAAACCACTTTTGCGTCACCCATTACATATTTGCCATGGAAACAAAAATTATAGATTTTCTGTTTAGACAGGATAACAATTTCCCCAGATTTTGAATCTTGCAGGAGGTAGTAATGAGAAGTCGTACGTTACTGTTCCCTGTAGAGCGCTTTGCTATACTCCGTGACCATATTTTCGGGACACTGTGAAATCAGTGACATTGTTGCTATATTTAATAAGTCTTCAGCGATGACACAGATGGAATCGGAGCAATAACTTTTAATTGCCTCGTTTTACAAGTCCCCTTTCGTAGCATATGCACCTGTGTTTGTAGCTCCCTATAGTAAGCGCTACAGGTACATCTGTATGAGGCTACCTGCCAATGAAGTCTATACAGCTAATATTACGCGTGATTTTTACACTGAAGCGAGCACAGTGCCTGCAGAAACAATCGAGCTGCATTCACACACTGCACCCTGGTCATTTTACAAGCTTCACATTCATCCTCAATGGATTATAGAGAAGTTTGCTTCACTAGCAGGAAATTGCCGTTTTAACCCTTGGGCAGCTGCTTGTGACAGTAACCAGTTGTGTGGAGTGTTCAGGTCCATCTAATAGGAATTTTGGAGGCTCTTTTCCAGGCTCTAGTGTTACCCCACCTAAAGTCACATGCGGACAGCGATGGCAGGAATTAGGCTGGATCCATAGAACCAGGGTCTTATGTGATAGCTTCCAGGTCCTCATGTAGCGGCAGCAAGGAAGCACATTACCTCATCACCTGCTGCTGTGTGATCAGCAATTCACAGGACTGCTCATCAATAGTTACACATCCCGTAGCCGCCATTGGACAAAGTGCTAATGCATTACATCACCACAGCCCCAGAGACAAAGGCACAAGCAAGAAACCCCTCCAATCCTTACAGGCTCCACTGCTCCAGCTCTGGATGGGCTTCTCTGATGCAAAAGTCTTATATCGTAAAGACATCAAGGAGTTTACACCCCACGTTTTCCATACCATCAAGATTGTCTGGTGGTTGAAGGATCAATGAACCTCATTTATTTCAATTAGTTATCTATGGTAGGAATCAAAGTAAATCTGCAACAATGGAGGGTATTTACTAAATAAAAATAACTCAGCGACACAAAAATATATACTATATATATATATATATTATTACACAACACACTATACACCCCATATATATATATATATATATATATATATATATATATATATACACACACACACATATATATATATATATATATACACACACACACATACACAAATACATATGTATATTTATTATACATACACACACATACACAAATACATATATATATTATACACACACATACACAAATACATACATATATATATATATGTTTATTATACACACACATACACAAATACATATATATATATATATTTATTATACACACACACATACACAAATACATACATATATATGTTTATTATACACTCACATACACAAATACATATATATATATATATTTATTATACACACACATACACAAAAACATACATATATCTATTTATTATACACACACATCACATATATATATATATATTTATATATATATATATATATATATATATATATATATATATATATATATTATATATTATATTATTATATACACACACCTGTCAACATACAGTATTAAATTAGTTTCAGGATGACCATTGTATATTGAAAACTGGTGATTGGTTCCAAAAGCCCCAAAATATCACAAAAGCAAGATTAAAGAAAACGAAGCAGGTCCTTCCATATTACATCAGAAGCTGGAAATCACTTTGTTGAGGACAGGAGCTTCTTTAGGTCATGTACTTTATACACAACTGGCCACATGTATGAAAACGGTATAGGTCTAAGCAGCCTATCAAACGGCATTTTCGGATACGATTTTGGATCCGTGTTGGATTAAAAAATGGCACCCAAAACGCAGCGGCCATCGGGTCCAACAGGCAGCTGTGTGTTTTGATGTGTGTTGGATGCAGCAGGATCGCACACTATAGTTTTTAATAGGGCTCCTGTTTAGTCTTTCGGACCAAGAATTGACATGTTGATCCAAAAGACAGATCCAAAACACGCAATTAGACATGCATCACTCATATGAATGCCGATGCGCATTTCATATTAAAAGCAATGTAAATCACTCTGCTATTTGTGAGATATATGTTTTGGTCCGTCTGGTGGACTCTAAATGGACCCAAATACGTATCTAAAAGCGTATGTTCACTACAGACCCAACACGCCGTATGAACATATTCTAAAACTCACTTAACAACCAGAGTTATCCTTTCATTTCATATAGTGCTCTGGAAAAAAGAAAGGGGCGCTATGATTGGTTGCTATGGGAAACAAAGTGAGTTTTATACCCAGGCAGATTTCATACATGTGGCCCAATGTCCGAGAACATGTGCCCCTCACCTGGTGCCCAAAGGAGCTTCACATCCTGTTCCATGTAAGAGCAGTACAGGACATGTAGTACCGCACTTTACTGTAGAGAGGCGCTACTAGACCACCAATCACTGCATGCACCTGACTAATACATGTAAGAGCAGTACAGGACAAGTAGTACAGCATTATACTGTAGAGAGGAGGTATAGACCACCAATCACTGCATACACTGCACTAATACATGTAAGAACAGTACAGGACATGTAGTACCGCACTGTACAATAGAGAGGTGCTATAGACTGCCAGTCACTGCATGCACCTCACTAATACATGTAAGAGCAGTACAGGACATGTAGTACCGCACTGTACTATAGAGAGACGCTATAGACCACCAATCACTGCATAGACCTCACTAATACATGTAAGAGCAGTACAGGACATGTAGTACCGCACTGTACTATAGAGAGGCACTACTAGACCTCCAGTCACTGCATTGACCTCACTAATACATGTAAGAGCAGTGCAGGACATGTAGTACCGCACTGTACTGTAGAGAGACACTACTAGACCTCCAATCACTGCATGGTTCTTCCATCAATTACATGAGCCGCAGATCGGGGAGTGACACTGTACGGGGAGTGTGGTCCCAAGATACAATATTTTCAACATACAATGATCTTTCCTGGAACACTGTATCTTGAAAGATGTGTATGTGTAAGGATACAATATATTTTACCATACAATAGACTGCTTAGCCACAAACCTGTACAAGTTCTCCATTAAGATTGTGTTGAAATAAAAATATCACAACTATTTTCCATCAGATTTATAAATATATACATGTGAACAATGGCGTGGGCACCAGCAACAAAACGGCACTTACGCATTTCAAACAGAATCATTCTTAGCCATAGCTATGAACACACTTTATGTCTCAGTGCTGAACAATGTCAAAGTTTCTAGAAATAAGGCCAGGGCTAAGCAGTCGTAAGACACAAGATTTGTTAATGGCATGTATTATTTTGGCACAAAGTATTAGCATAAAGCAAGCCAACAAAAATGAAGCTTAAGGAAGAGGTGTCCGGCCGGATGTGCCAAGCTCATCTTACAGTGTGTGCCACTGATACAGTCTCTAGTTTTATCCAGTCCAACTTTAGCACTGTAATAAATCTACCCCAGTATATGGGACTAGACCTCAAGTCTAGGGGACGGTGGGAGTCTGCAGGTGGCATGTGCTGCAGAAATCAGGGTTACCCTAGAGAAACCCAGCATCCAGCCCAACAAGTCCATCCACTTCCTTAGAATGAAAATTAGCCCCAATGTGTGATTCGGAGAGAGTAATTAAATTATAATCCCCATGAGGAGCAGTGACTGATGGGAGAAAATACAAAGGGAGGGTCATTCATCAACACAATCCAATAAAGTGGAGCATTGTCTACAGTGATTAGAATGGCCACTGGGCTGAACCGCAAACCTTGCATTATGAGGAGGAAACCTTATGTCCTCCTTGCAGCTGTAGAAGCAAGGCATCCCAATATGTGGCCATCAGAAGTATACACATCATACACACACTGCTCCCTCGAGCTCCAGTGGCCGCAAGATACAATATTTTCAACATACAATGGCCTTTCCAGGAACACTGTATTCTGAACCTACACAAGACACTGCTGATCTGCGGCTCATGTGCTTGATGGAAGATCCCAAAAACTTGAAAAATTGCTTTTGAAAACTCATTAGTGCAGTGATGCAGTGATTTAGGTCTAATGAGCCTCCACAATAAAAAGCATACTTTCGTCTTACGCTCTTACATGTATTATGAGGGCATGCAGTGATTGGGGGTCTAGTCCTTCTACTACAGTGCGGTATACGTCCTGTACGCTCTTCAGTATTAGTGAGGGGCATGCAGGGATTGGTTTGGGCTAGTACCTCTTATATACAGTGCGGTACTACATGTCCTTACTGTCTTACATGTATTAGTGAGTACAATGGCCTTTCCAGGAACACTGTATTCTGAACCTACACAAGACACTGCTGATCTGCGGCTCATGTGCTTGATGGAAGATCCAACCAACTATGAACATATTGCTTAGAAAACTCTATTAGTGAGGTGCATGCAGTGATTGGTGGTCTAGTAGCCTCTCTACAGTACAGTGCGGTACTACATGTCCTGTACTGCTCTTACATGTATTAGTGAGGTGCATGCAGTGATTGGTGGTCTAGTAGCCTCTCTACAGTACAGTGCGGTACTACATGTCCTGTACTGCTCTTACATGTATTAGTGAGGTGCATGCAGTAATTGGCGGTCTAGTGGCTCCTCTCTACAGTACGGTATTACATGTCCTGTACTGCTCTTACATGTATCAGTGATGTGCATGCAGTGATTGACGGGCTTTTATTGTAGAGTGACACACTGCAGTACTGCATGTTCTGTACTGCTCTTACATGTGCCAGGATGAGCGGCTCCTTTGGGCAGCAGGTGAAGGCGGCCACATTATTTTTTTCCTGGTCCATTGTATATAAAGTACATGACCTAAAAAAGCTCCTGTCCTCAGAACAGAAATTGATTTCCAGCTTCCAGCAGCTCTCTCTGATGTTATATGGAAGGATGCGCTTTATCTGGATTAGTGCTACTTACTTTTCTATAGTCTTCATTTTGTTTGTTTGTCACATTTTGGGGCTTTAAAACAAATTTATATTTTCCAACAGGGTTTGGCCTACAAGTTCCACGGATTTAGAACAGTATTTTACATCATTCCGATCGTAAATACGTTCTGAAGATAGTTTGACATCTAGTCGAAAAAGTTCACAAGTGTGGCACGTAATTTGTACACTGTTTCCTGCGATTCACCATTCCAGTTTGTTAGGTGGAATCCGTTCCATGTTAATAATTGACCATGGAACAGTGATTCCGTCGCTCTGCCGTCGCAATCCGCGGCGGCAAAGTCCCGCACGTACAAATACGCGCTCGTGGTTGAAACACGAGCCCTATTTTCTAATTGAAATCAATAGAAAATAGGCTGTGACATTATTTCGGACGGATTTGCCGACGATTGACGATCGCAATCCGTCGGCAAATACGCGCAAAAAGCCGTGTGAACGAGGCCTTATGGTTTCAACATACAATAGTCCTCCCAGAAGAGTGAGTATAGTACACACAGTATTCCCTCACCATACAATGTCACTTTATTTCAGGACTACATGTTAAACACAACTTCATGGGAAAGTAGCATTCTGCTCATAGCGGCAAAGTGTGAAAGTGTGTGTCAGTAATATTCCCAATTGTACCGCCACACGCGCGTTGTTTCCCTGCATTACCACCAATGGAGGTTTGTTCTTAGGGGCCGTTCACACTGCTTATTTCGCCGCGGATTGGAGCCGTACTGCGCACCCGGTTTTGCGCTTCAGTACAGCTCCAATCCGTCGCAGTAATTACGGTAATCCACAGCTCTCATAGAGAACTATGGATTCGTCGCTCCTGCCCACTTGCGAATCCCCGGCGGGAGAAAGTGACATGCACATTATCCCGGCGCAATACGCGCCGTGGATAATGCAAGTCTATGGGGCGGGCGGGCGGGCCGCGCCCCGCCCTGCCCCCGCCCCTTATTCAAGCCGTAATTGCAAGCGCAATCCGGCTCGCAAATCCGGCGTGAATAAGCCGTGTGAACACGGCCTTACACACTCACATCTATTTTCCCGCCCGCTGACCTGATTTCATCACATGACCATAACACTGATACAGCTGCGCACATGCAAAATAAAATTACTCAGATTACTGCAATTATATTATTCCTAAAGAAAGCCAGACAGGCGGGCGTAGATCTGCCGCGTGTAGGGTGGTGGTAGATACTCCATGCCGGATACCGAGGAGGGGGGGATACGCAGAGCGGGATACAAAGCCGTGCTGGAACACGCAGGGGGCTGATATGCAGCGCAGCATGTGGTGGAGTGCTGGCATACATGGGGGGATATAGGGAACTGGTTACGGAGGAGTGATGGGTTACACAGAGCTGGATATGGGGTGCTGGGATACCCAGAGGTGGGCTGGTGAGGGAAGCAACTGAGCCTGGTCTCTCTAAAGGCAGAGAGCAGCTCCCCTCCGTCCCGCAGCCCGGCCGTCCCTCCAGGCAGCTCCCCTCCGTCCCGCAGCCCGGCCGTCCCTCTGGGTAGCTCCCCTCCATTCCGCAGCCCGGCCGTCCCTCCGGGCAGCTTCCCTCCATCCCGCAGCCCGGCCATCCCTCCGGGCAGCTCCCCTCCATCCCGCAGCCCGGCCATCCTCCGGTAGATCCCTCCTCCCGCAGCCCGCCGTCCCTCCGGGCAGCTCCCCTCCATCCCGCAGCCCCGGCCGTCCCTCCGGGAGATCCCATCCGTCCCGCAGCACCGGCCATCCCTCCGGTAGCTCCCTCCATCCCGCAGCCCGGCCGTCCCTCCGGGTAGCTCCCCTCCGTCCCGCAGCCCGGCCGTCCCTCCGGGCAGCTCCCCTCCATCGCGCAGCCCGGTCGTCCCTCAGGGCAGCTCCCCTCCTTCCCGCAGCCCGGCCGTCCCTCCGGGCAGCTCCCTCCATCCCGCAGCCCGGCCGTCACTCCGGGCAGCTCCCTTCCATCCCGCAGTTTCTGGGCCGTCCCTACGCCGGGGCAGTTGTCCGGGCACTCACAAAATCGTGTCAGAAACGCACCGAGTGAAAGCACCCTTACAAACACGCTGATTGATTACTCACTTTCCAAACAGTTTATATAAGTGCAAAAAGTTTGCAGTTTAATTTTAGCGCAGTTAAATCTGTACCAAAACTGCACTGTGTGAAAGCACCCTTGGACTTGGTTCACATGTTGCTTTTTTTTTCTACAAGCAGCAATAAAAAAAAAAAAGAAAAAAAAAGCATTTTTGTTAACTCTGATTTGATAAAGACCTCACCTAGGTGTTCCACATTTAAAAAGAAGGACACCTGTGTTTTCTGAAAAGTCTTTAAACATTTTTTTTACTGCAGCTGTAAAACGCAAGGTGCAAAGCCAGCCTGGCGCTCAGATCCACTGCTAGAGTTTTCAGGGTATCTCGGGCTAGGTGCACACTGTGTTTGACCGTCCGTCAACATGTATATGTTATAATGTATACGGTAAACGTATGCCAACCGTGCACTGTTTGGCGCAGACGTTTGACAACCGTGTTTTTTTCCCAGCTTTCCTATTGGCTGTCGTCTGTTTTTCCCTGCAATGTGATTGGGTAGCTTTGTTCATATATTTTATGACAGATACAAACGTTTACATTTGCAACATGGACACAAACACTAAGATCCATTTTCCATTGACATACATTGTTAAAAAAACATATACTGTAACGTTTACATTTTTTAAACTTGAAAAAGCGCAGCGCCCGGCGTCCTCCACCCATTAAAATTTTAAACACATATTTGACGGAAAGTGTTAAAACGGACACTATGTTAATGCACTTTGCACATGCGTCCACCTATATGAGTCAATAAACACATTAAAGCATCCGTTCTCCCTTTCATCGTCCGTTCCAAAAAACGCAGTGTGCACTGAGCCTTAGGCAGGGTTCACACGGCTTATTCACGCCGTAATTGCGGGACGGATTTCGCCCGTAATTAAGGCGTTTGTACGGGGGCAAAGCAGTACTGCGCGCAATACGGACTGAAATCCGTCCTAAAATCAGTCGTGTGAATATAGCCTTAGACCCTCACCCTATTAAAAAAAAAATGCAGCATATGAATAAAGGTAACTATACCAAAAATTCACGCAGTAATAAAAGTATACACTTTTTAGTCAACTGTAATTTGATAAGGATTTCACTTTGGAGGACAAAGTTTTTATTAAAATGTATGTTTTTGTCAGAAAACTTTTTTTACTGTAGTTAAAAAATGCATCATAAATGCAACAAAAAGTGTGAGCCCAGGCTAAAGTTGAAGCCACCTGCTAGAGTGTTCAGGATTTCTCACACTATTGACATTAAGGCTGAGTTCACATATAGCTTTTTTTAGCTACACCATAGCAGCAATTTAAAAAAAAAAACTTGCTTTTTTTTTGCGTTGACGTGCATTTCCGAAAAAAAAAACCAGAACCAAAAAAAGCACCGTGTGAAAGCACCCTTAGGATAAGTTCACACGTCTTATTCACGGCGTAATTGCGGGATGGATTTCGGCCGCAATTACAGCGTGTGCCGTGCAGTGGGGGGCGGGAGTTCGCCGGCCTCATAGACATCCATCATCCACGGAGCGTATCCCGCCGGGATAACGTGCATGTCACTTTCTCCCCGCGGCGGATTCGCCGAGCAGGGAGTAGAGATCGAATCCATAGTTCTCTATGAGAACTGAAGATTACCGTAATGGCTGGGACGGATTTCAGCCACATTGGAGCACAGTACAGAGCACAATACGGCTGAAATCCGTCCCAGAATCAGCCGTGTGAACGAGGCCATAGAATGACACAACAGGTGACAGGGAGCATCAGGTGCTCTGCTGCTTCATACCATGACAGTGGGGTATAATACTGCCTGTTGTCATTACTCTGCGTCCCTATTCTTTAAAATGTTCTGAAGACTTTCCAGAAAACACAACATACAGCAGATAGTCGTAAAGGCAGGTTCACACGCAGCAGATTTGGTGCAGAAAGTTCTGCCACCGTATTCGACCCATGCGACTTTGCAATATTTGAAGCACAACCTGCAGAAGCCTTGTCATTAAGATGAATGGAGCTGTGGAAATTTTCAAAACAGTTTTGCAACTTTCTTTACTACATATATTTTCATACAGAACAATGAATTACACCTCCTCTCCCCGCTCGTACAATATGATTGTGTCGTACCCGCGGGGAGATAAGTGACGTCAATTACTTGCGGCGAATACGCGCCATGAGTAATGAATGTCAATGGATCCGGCGGGGTGCGCCCCCCACCCCGTGCTGCGGGAGTACGCGCGTAAGGCCTCGTTCACACGGCTTATTTGGGGGCGGATTGCAGCCGTATTGCGCGCCGTATTTGTGCTTCAGTACGGCTCCAATCCGTCCCAGTAACTACGGTAATCCACAGTTCTCTCAGAGAACTGTGGATTCCGTCGCTCCTCCCCACTCGGCAAATCCGCCGCGGGGGGAGAAAGTGACATGCACATTATTTACGGCGCGTATGCTCCCCCGCCGCACCCCCGGCCCCGCCCCTTATTCATGCCGTATTGCGGGCGGGATCCGTCCCGCAATTACGGCTTGAATAAGCCGTGTGAACCGGGCCTAATAGTGCGAGCTCCCAAAACACATGATGCACCGCAATACATTGTGTAAACATACCCTAAGGGTGCTTTCACACGGTGTGTTTTTGATGCGTTTTTGGATGCGTTTTTTGTGCAGAAAGACACAGCAATTAATGTTATACATTGTTGCACAAAAAACGCATCCAACAAAACGCATCAAAAAATGCACCAAAAATGCACCGTGTGAAAGCACCCTAAAGGTGCTTTCACACAGCGCAGTTTTGCTGCAGTTTTAACTGCGCTCCAATTAAACTGCCTTTATTAGCAGCAAGCTTCTTTCAGTTGTCTAAATTGTTCAGAAAGGTGTTTCAAGTAAGTAATCAATGACTGTGTGTGAAGTCTTGCGGATAATAAACACACTAATTGATTACTCACTTTCCAAAAAGTTTAGATAAGTGAAAGAAGCTGCTGGTAATAAAGGCAGTTTAATTGGAGCGCAGTTAAAACTGCACCAAAACTGCGCTGTGTGAAAGCCCGCTAAGGCTATGTTCACACAGCATAATTGCAGGGTGCACAGTACACCCGCAATTACGCCGTGTATTTGGGAGCTCGCGACGGGCGGGGGGGCCAGCAGCCCGCCGGCCCCATAGACATTCGTTACTAGTGGCGCGTATTCGCCACTAGTAATTGACATGTCACTTATCTCCCCGCGCGCCGTATTGTACGCCCGGGGAGAGGAGGTGTAATCCATAGTTCTCCATACCGTAATGATTGGGGCGCATTTAGCTCGTATTAGAGTGCAGTACGCTCTCAATATGCGGCAAAATACTCCCCAATTTAAGCTGTGTGAACATAGCCTAAGGCTATGTTCACACGGATTATTTGCGGGGCGTAATTACACCCCGCAATTATGCCGTGTGGACGGGAGCGGGTGGCCTGCAACTCGCCGGCCCATAGACATTCAATACCAGCGGCGCTTATACGCCGCTGGTAATTCACATGTCACTTTCTCCCCCCGCGGCGGATTCGCCGAGCAGGGAGAGGAGACGTAATCCATAGTTCTCTTTGAGAACTGTGGATTACCGTAATGACTGGGACGTATTCCAGCCGTAAGTCGCGCACTATGGCGCGAATTACGTACTGAAATACGTCTCACTTTAAGCTTTATGAACATAGCCTAAGAGACATAGCATATATATATATATACAGAGAGAGATACACATGTGCATATATATATTAGTAGTACATATGAATATATTAAACTTTGTGTCTTGTTAGGGTGTACCTTCCTCACCCTCCAGTAGCCTGTAATTCTTCTTCTTTCTCTATCTTTAGGCTCTCAGTAACGTCCAGAAGCATCCTTGTCACTAATCTGTTCTTTGGTAATTCAGTAACTGAACACACAGGGTAGAGGAGTCGGAGGAGAAGAATACTGCTCTCTCTGCCTCAGTTTGTATGTGAGACTCATGCTGTGAGAGGGGAGGAGAGGCGAGGAGAAGAAAGGCTGAGGCAGCTGATCAGAGTACACAGCACAGCTTTCCAGGAGGAGCCCAGGAAAGGCCCATCTGCTCGGCACAGTTTGGCTGGATTCACATGTGGCATAAAAATTAGCTACAAAAAAACACACATATTCTCTCCTTCCATTGTTTACTGCTTGGAAAAAACGGTTGCAAATTTTGTGTTGTGGATTTTAGTGCAGAATATCAAATCACATTAAAGTCTGTTTTAAAATTCTGCACCTAAACTTATGGAGAACGCTGCCAAAAGTTTTTTTGCAGTGGAAAATGTAAGTGCGGTAATTGACTCCATACATCTGTTGCATATTTTTTTCCTATTGGTATTATAGTTATTTATTTTTTCAGCACCTTTGGTTCCAGGGCTCTGTACATTCGGGTTGAATACATAACATAGGTCAAACAAGTACAAAGGAGACAAATTAATAACTAACAACTACATGGTATACATGTACATTTCTAGGGGAGATTTTTAGATTGAAAAAAAAAATAGAAAACACGCAGCAGATTTGTTGCAGAAATTTTGCACCAGTCTGAGGATTTGCAGATATCCGTGCTGTACAAACAGTCCCATTTTTATGTATGGAATTAATTTTTAATAACAAATTTCGACAACCAATCTTCCTTGTGCGAATTCAGGATTGTAGATAGAACATTAAGGCCTCGTTCACACGGCTTATTTCGCCGCGGATTTGCCGACGGATTGACGATCGTCAATCCGTCGGCAAATCAGTCAGAAATAAGTAACAGCCTATTTTCTATTGATTTCAATAGAAAATACGGCTCGTCGTTCACACGACGCGTATTTCCGTGCCGGATTGCCGCCGCGGATTGACGACGGCAATCCGGACGGAAAAACAATGTGCATGTCAATTATTTCCGGACGGTTTCACCACCTACAAGTATTGGAGATGGTGAATCCGTCGGGAACTCAGTTCCCAATACTTCCCACACTTAGTGACACTTATTTGCAACTGATTTTCAACTGATTTCAGAACGTATTTACGATCGGCAATCCGATGTAAATACGTTCTGAAATAAGCCGTGTGAACATAGCCTAAGGGCGCGTCCCCACTGCACAGGACAAATACCGGCCGGTTTGCCAGCCGCTATTTGTCCCGTTTTGTGGCCGTCCCCACGGCCGTGGGAGGGAAGGGGGGGGAACGGTTTTTCTCTGCGATGAGCGGAGAAAAGCCCTCCCGCTCCACATGGACATGCACAGATTCCGTCCGGAAACCGGACGGAAGATTGTGCTTGCTCAATGTTTTGCCGCTGGACAGATAATCCGTGCAGTGGGGACTGCTGCACGGGTTTTCCATAGAGCACAATTGTGCTCATTTTCGGCCGTTTTTTTCAGGCGGTCTGAAAAACCGCAAACCGGCTGAAAAACCAGCCGAAAACCCGTGCAGTGGGGACAGGCCCTAACATTTTCAGACAGAATACAAGTCACATACAGTGTTCCTGAGTGCCCTACAGCCATTTGTTTTCAGGAAGTTTAGTTATTTCAGCCTAACCTGGATTCTTAGTCACGTGTCAGGTCACCTCAGATCTTCTAGCACAGTGGGTTTAGGGGATTATATATCACCTATAGGGTCTGCTACAAAACAGAAGACATCACTACAATGTTTGATGTAACTGAAGATGATACTGTTGATAATACCGGTTTCCATGAAAATAAGACACTCCCGAAAATAAGACATAGTGCATTTTTTTGATGCCATTCAGAGTTTGGTTGCTTCTGCTGATGTTTGTGATGAAATCACTGCAGTTTATTAATACATGTTGATGTTTTGTTCAATAATAAATGTGAATTATTGTTCATAGAAAAAAAAAATTCCCTAAAAATAAGTCTTAGCTCGTCTTTAGGATCAAAAATTAATATTAGACACTGTCTTATTTTCGGGGAAACAGGGTAACGCAAATGTCCTGGTGGTCTGGTGCATGTTGTTTGTCTTCAGGCAACATACCCCATTGCTGAGGATGACATCTAAAGCAATAAGCCATACACATAAGATGGCCGTGTAGTGACTGCTTATTCATCCAACAATTATCCAACATGCTTGATCCTTGTTTCCCATGACATCTGCCACCAGGGAACAATCGAAAGGCTAAAATATATATCACGTTGTCAGCAGATGTCAACAAGACAGTGTCATCTACAACCATTTATCTATTGGGTATGAGCAGTAGTAGACTTGGCTTATCTTTAGGTGTTGTTTTCTTACATTGGTTCAACATATTTTTTCAAACACCTAAGGCGATGAACACGTTGGTGGATCACATTACCTTCTATGAAAAGCAAAGTGCCCAAACAGATTCTATTCCTAGAAAATAAGCAAGCATTATCTATACAGTATCGCACAATGATAACATATATGTCTGAATGAACAGTTTGAAGGTATGAAGAATTATCGTTTTATTGCATATTGTTTGTAGGATTCGCTTTTACACATGGTGGGGCACATTTACTATAGCTGACAAAAAGTTAGTGGAAATTTACACAGGCTAAGGCTATGTTCACACGGCTTAAACTGGGACGCATCTGGCCCCTTATTTCGTGCCGTACTGCGCTAAATACGGGGCAAGATACGTCCCAGTCATTACGGTAATCCACAGTTCTCATAGAGAACTATGGATTACGTCTCCTCTCCCCACTCGGACAATACGGCGAGTGGGGAAAGAAGGGACATGTCATTTATTCACGGTGTATACGTGCCATGAATAATGGATGTCTATGGGGTCAGCGGGCTGCCGGCCCCCCGCTCCCACCCCCGCTCACGGACACACGGCGTAATTGCGGGCGAAATACGTCCCCGCAATTACACCTTGAGAACATAGCCTAATACTGTATCAGATTTAGCACAATGGCTCATGCTGTTTTGTTATTTTGGTTCATCATTAGGGGATGTTCACACAGCGGTTTTTTTAGATACGTGTTTGGGTAAGTTTTTTGGACCCAAACACGTATCTAACAATGCTCAGTGTGATTTACATTGATTTCAATGTAAAACACGTATCAGCGTTCAGACTATACGTGTTTTACATGTCTTTCAGATGAGTATAACAGAAACGATGTCAATTCTTGATCCATTTTTAACTATAGGGTGCATTTCTGCTGCACAGAAAATATATCCAAACATACACCACACTTTGGGTACATGTTTGGATACGTTTTACGCAACATTTTTCAATACATTTTTTAGATTTCAAAAAACACTGTGTGAACTTATCCTTAAACTGGTCGTTTTTTTAAGGTGCTTTTACATGGAGTGTTTTTGGAACACTTTTGACGCTTTTTTTGGCAGAAATACACAGCAATTAATGCTTTGCATTTCTGCAAAAACAAAAGTAGCAAAAAATGCTCCAAGTGAAAGCACCCTTAGGCCATGTTCACACGGCTTATTTCGCAACGGATTTGCAAATCCGTTGTGAAATCAGTTACAACCAAGTAACTGGCCGTTTTACATTGATTTTAATGGGAAATACGTGTCGTCGTTCAGACGACACTTATTTCCGTTCCAGATTGCAGCCGCAAAACGGCCAGAAAAACAATGTGCATGTGAATTATCTCCGGACGGATTCACCACCTATAATGAATGGGGATGGTGAATCCGTCGGGAAATCAGTTCCAAATACGTGCCACACTTAGTGGCACTTAATTGAAACTGATTTTCACCTGATTTCAGAACGTATTTACGATCGGCAATCCGATGTAAATACCTTCCGAAATAAGCCGTGTGAACATAGCCTTAGGCTATGTTCACACGGCTTAACTGCGGGATGTAATTACGCCCCGCAATTACGCCGTGTGGCCGGGGGCGGGGGGCCGGCACTTCGCCGGCCCATAGACATTCATTACCAGCGGTGCGTATACGCCGCTAGTAATTCACATGTCACTTATCTTCCCGCCCGGCGGATTCGCCGAGCAGGGAGAGGAGATGTAATCCATAGTTCTCTATGAGAACTGTGGATTACCGTAATGACTGGGCCGTTTTCAGCCCGTAATTTGCGCACTTCGGCGCGTAATTACGGACCGAAATATGGCCCATTTTAAGCCGTGTGAACATGGCCTTAGAACAATGAGGGTAGATTCAGACAGCACAGGTAAGTTGCAGTACTAGATTGCAGTGAAATTGCCAGCGGCCCCTTTAAATTTCTTAAATGGTTTGTAAAGTTGCTGCAAGGGAGTAATCAATTATTGTGTTTGATTTAATCAAGACTTAAGGGAGCTTTCACACAGCGCAGTTTTGGTGCAGTTTTAACTGCACGCCAATTAAACTGCCTTTATTGTTTGGAAAGTAAGAAGTGATGAGCGATTGTGTCAACAATTGTTATCGTTTTGATAGTCGATATTGGCAATAATCATGTCGATGACCATTAAAGTCTATGGGAGAGGAGCAACAGCTTCATTCTTACACCCAAAAAGGCGAGGAAAAGCTAGAATTAACATCCACAACAGTAAACTGGATGTGTGATACGTCTTAGGCAAGACAATTAGGTTATAAAAGTCACAGAAAACAATTTACAGGCTAAAATAATCCATTATGTTCAATGACTAACCGAAAACAGGAGGACGGCGTAGCCACAGCAGGTACAGAGGTAGCAGCTGCTACGGGACCACTTTGACATAAAACAAGACACCGGTATTGGAAATGGCACATGGGAACTGGCAGGAGACCCTTATCACTTTTTGCACCAGGGAACAACAACTTGTCATATGTGTGGTGGTTGGGTATGGTGGTGGTGGTGTCATATATGTGGTGGTGTGGTGTCATATATGTGGTGGTGTGGTACACCAATAGCATGCTTTTTCACATTGTAGATCCTGGCAGTATTGCCATGAATGATAGCATTTAGGTGGCATGCCTTTTTCTATGGTGCCCATACCTTTAATGTGCACAGTATTGCCCTTCTTGTAGACCAGCAGAAATGCCCTTATGGAGCAAGAAATGAATATTTTAAACAAGATTTATTTCAATAGAGCATTGAATATCGCTGTCTTTTCTAGCTGCTTGACCCCAAAACCAGCAAAAATTACCTTTTCTGCACTCATAAAAGTAGCCAGCATAAAAGAGTTTTTTTAAAAAAAAAAACAAAAAACATTTTTGGGAATAGGACCTGGATTATAGCTGGTTTTTACAGCAGCAAATTCACAAAATGACCTTTCAGCCACTGTTGAAAATTGTGAAGAACAAATGCCTCTTAGAAACCACCTTTTTTTTTTTTTTTACAATAGGACCTGTAGTATAGCTGTTTCTACAGCACAGTGACCCCAAAAATTAGAAAAATGACTGCTCAGCCACTGTTAAAAATTGCGAGGAAGAAATACCACTTATGGCATGTCCCCACTGCACTGGTTTTCGCACGGTTTTTCAGCCGGTTTGCGGTTTTTCAGGCGGTCTGAAAAACCGTCCGAAAACGAGCACAATGGTGCTCTATGGAAAACCCGTGCAGCAGTCCCCACTGCACGGGTTTTCCGTCAGGCGGTTTTTCCGCCCGCGGTCCGGCCGCAAAACATTGAACATGCACATTCTTCCGTCCGGTTTCCGGACGGAATCTGTGCATGTCAATGTGGAGGGGGAGGGCTTTTCTCCGCTCATCGTGGAGAAAAGACGCCCCCGCCCTCCGCGGCCGCTATTTGTCCTGTGGAGTGGGGACTCGCCCTTAGAAACCACGTTTCTGTACCAAGGGACATGGATTACAACTGAGTTTCACAGCACTGTGACCCCAAAACCATTGACAGTGCTTAAAATTTTTCATGAAGAAATTAGTAAATGGAATACGTTTTTTTCATGAAGCCATGTACAATTGGTGTCTTTTATAGTCTCCTCATCGCAAAACCAGCAAAATGACCTTTTGAGCACACAGAATAAAAATTACAGTAAGAAATAATCATTTAAAAAAAAAATTCAAGAGGACCATTTCTTTTTGAAGAGGAATGTGAAGTAGACCGGCAACTAATCGGTGACCTCGGCAATTGGGGCCACAACATCCTCAGAGATCCATGCCTGGTTCATCTTGATGAAAGTCAAACGATCAACATTATCTGTGGAAAGCCGGATGCGTTTGTCTGTAATGACTCCTCCAGCTGTGCTGAAGGTCCGCTCAGATATGACGCTGGCTGTTGGGCAGGACAACACCTCTATGGCGAATGAGTTCGGGCCATTCATCCATTTTGGATACCCAGAAGTCAATTGGGTCCGGAACATATCCAAAAACATCGGTGTCGCAGTCGTGCACCATGATCTTAAACCGGTCTCTGTGTGTCGGATGTGTGCCCTACATTACTTGCGTTGGTGAGGTGGTAAATAAGGATTGCCAGAGGTCACCCATTAAGCTTCTGCCACATTGCCTGCTGCGGCTACTTGGCACTCTACTGCTGTCACGTTGCCGACGTTTTTCCACCGTGACATTTGAAGAACGTGAAGCGGACACAAAATATGCCTCCAGTTGATTAATGAGCACGGTCTCCAATTCCTGCATTTTACTCTTAATTTGGGTGGGTGGAAGGAAAGTGCTGAGTTTCGCTTTGTAACGGGGATCAAAGAGGGTAACTGTTGTTCATTTTGATGGCCTTAATACGAGGATCATGTTGGAGGAAATGGAGCATCCAAGCACTCATGTGAGAGATGGAGCCTTGATTTCCCAAGTCTCGTGGTCGAGGGGCATTAAACACATCTTCCTCGTCTTCCACCTTCGCCTCTAATCCGTGCCCTCCTCTTTCCAAGGCAGGGACATCGGTAATGTTGGTGTCCAGCCATACCTCCTCCTGCTCCTCTGCTTCCTGCTCCTCAGCTTCAACACAACCCTGACTTGCCGCAGCTGATGTACTCTGAGAGCCGAGGTGCCGCCTTGCACCAGCCCTGGACCACGAACCACCGCCTAACAAAGACCTATAAAGTTGTGAAGCTGTCGAGCCTTCTTGATTTGATGGAGAGTAAGGCTCTGTGGAAAGGATGGTGCAGAGCTCTTTCACCTGCCTCCACTCTCGGTGGCTCAACACCCCGAGGTCCGCACCGCTGCTTGTCAGGCCATGTGTCACTTCGTACTGCGTAATGGCATTGCGCTGCTGCCACAATCGCTGGAGCATGTGGAGGGTGGAATTCCAGCATGTTGCCACGTCAACAATGAGACGGTTGACGGGGAGGCTGAGCTGACGCTGCAATGCAGCCAGGCGGGACGAAGCAGGGTGTGAACGGCAGAAATGTGAGCTCAGACCTCGAGCTTTCCTCAGCAGGCAGTCCAGATCCGGGTAGCGCTTTAGAAATTTCTGGACGACGAGGTTCATGACGTGTGCCAGGCAAGGGATGTGCTCCAGCCTACCGATCTTAAGGGCGGACACCACCTTGCCTGGCACAAGGTTCTTGTCACCCAGCCAGCGCTCAGTCTCGTTGCGAAGAGCCGTCCACAGCTCCTGAACTGTGTGTTGACGGTCTCCAAGACATATTAATTTCAACATGGTCTGGTTTCTCTGGGTACGTGATGCCACCAGAGAACCTTGGGGGAAAGAACCCTGCACCATCGATGCGGTTTTGAAGAACGTGCGCCGAGCCTGCTGTCACCACCAGAAACATTCACCCAGCTCACCAGTAGCTGTCACGGGAATAAGCGGCTTGGGCCTCTTACTAGTCCATGTATTAGGGGTCAAAGGGACTTTGCA
The DNA here is from genome assembly GCA_025379985.1 of Phyllomedusa bahiana. NCBI lineage: Eukaryota > Metazoa > Chordata > Amphibia > Anura > Hylidae > Phyllomedusa > Phyllomedusa bahiana. The sequence goes on from JAODAL010000095.1 coordinate 281,305, forward strand.
GGACACAAATGCAGACAATGTGTGGGATTTTAGATTACACATGGTGGCCGGGGCGGGGAGGCTTTTCTGAAAACAAAGCTTGCTGGGAAATTTTGGTGTGAGTGCAGGCAAGGGTCAAGTGGGGGAAACCACTGTGTCCAAAAACGGAAAGGAAAATTTTCCCAAAGGCAAAAGCCTGGAAATGCCGACTTCAGGTTTTTGGCTTTGGGATTTTTTGGTTAAAACCAAAAAGGTGGTGCTAGACTGGCCGCTTACAGCGGAGGTCAAACGGGTGGGGAAGGGAAAATGGGTAGGATGGGTTTTGCAGTGGGGGGTGTTCTTGGGGATTGGGGAGGGAAGCAGAGGTGATCTTTGCTCATGACACTAAAGGGGCAGGGGAAGCAGAGGAACGCTTGGTTTTGGGAAGTGGCGGAGGAGGGGGGCGGAAAGAGGGTGTGACAGTGGTTGGAACCCGGGGTCGGTGTGCCCTTTTTTTTGCCAAGTTTCCCTCCATTTCAATCATGCTTTTGCATTGACTAAAATGTTTGGGGGTGGGTTTAAACTTTATATTCCTCCCTTCTGTGCGTTTCGGCAAATGCGGTATGCATCGTGGGGGAATCAAGGGTTGATCGAAAAAGCCCCAAATTCAGGGGGCCTGGACCCTTTTTGACGGCGATAAGCGAGGAGGGGGTTTCCGTGCCACCCCCCAAATGAATAGCTTTCGGAATAATCTCAGGGGGGTTTCCGACGCCTCTCCCTTTTTTTAGGCAACCCGTACGACCTCCACATGTGTCAATACGGTCCGGCCTCAAAAAGGGGGGGGGGGCGGTCGCACAAGTCCCCCGGATTATTTCGCAAGCCCCTGATGGTGATGGCGGTGGAAACACCCCTTTCCCAAAAGGACGTTCAACGGTTATTTTGAGGCGATTCGCCGTGTATGCTATTAATATGCGGGGGGAAAAGTGCCCAATATTTTCGGTGACCATCTCACTATGGATACGTCCTCCCCCCGCTTGCAAAATTTATCATATTGTACACGCAGGGAGATAAGTGACATGTCATGAATAATGACTGTGTATTGGGCCGGCGTGTGCCCCTATACGCCACGGTAGTACACGCGATCAGCGTGACTCCCAAAACAATTACGGAATTACAAAACAATTACTCCGCAATTACGCCATGTGAACATACCCTAAAACTGCCTGGTAAACATTAGGCCTGTTCACATGGGTTATTTGCAAGGGTTTGCAAACCGTATTTTTGGCCGCAAAAACTTTGCGAAATCAGTTACAAAAAAGTATGCCCCCCTTTTTCATTGATTTTTAAAGGGGTACGTGTCGTTGTTCAAAGACACTTATTTCCCTTCCCGGGTTGCGGGCCCCAATCACAATTGCATGTCAATTATTTCCAAGGGTTCACCCAATTATAAAGAAGGGGGTGGTGAATCCGCGGGAAATCAGTTCCAAATAGTGCCACACTTGTGGGACTTTTTTGCAACTGATTTGCAAAGTTTCGTAACGTATTACGCGGAAAACAAGGAACAGTTCTGAAACGCCGTGTGAACAAGCCTTAACACATTTCTTTATTACCCCTTGCAACCACCATTCCAAATAACTTAGAAGAAGAGTGTGTGCTTAATAAAGGCTGTTCAATGCCACAAGAAAAAATGCACCAAAAATGCTACAAAACTGCACCGTGTGATAGCACCTTTAGTTGGTTTGCTTTGCACAAAATTTGACGCCAGAATCTTGGCATAATTCTGCAGCAGTATGTCACATTGAAGCCACACCAGGTTTTTTGTAAACCTAAGCCCAATTCCTTTTTTGTCGTCCCCAAAAAGTGATTAAAATAAATAAAAAATGTGTCTGTGACAAAATGCACAACTTTTTTTGTGCATTTTATGGGACATTTCTGGTGCAACAGCTTCAGTAAATGTGCCCGAGTAAATGTTGTTACATTTGATGTGATAATGCCGAGTACCAATATGTGTAAACTGGCCTAAATGATGTCTGTAAGCTCTCTATGGGCTTAAAATTGAAAAAGAATTAAACTTATGCTGTACGTGGTTCACCAGTTCTTGCCCTTTTTCAATCTGACCCCTGCTGCTGCCTGGTTCATAGTCCAGTGTTACGACATGTCATGCATTAGGAAGACCCCCACATGACCAGATAGGCCAATGCTGCCAAGTCAAAGAGTGTGGTATCTCATTGGACAACGTCACCATTGCATTCTTTGGTAATGTGATATGAGCTCTCCTGTGTTTATTTTTTTTCTTCTTTTTTACTAAATGGACAGGATATTAAAATAAATTAAAAACCCAACATTAACGGTCTGTTATTGCTAATGTTATATGGTTGTAATGTCCAGGAGCTGGGAAGTATGCTCAGCTGGCCAGTGATCACCCCTCCTGAGCCAGAAGCTTTGACCTCTTGATTGGTGTACATCATGCTGGTGCTTATAAAACCTAATTCACGCTGCTTCTTCTGCTCATTATAAATGTAGAAGAAACTTTATTTGCACAGATAAATTTCATGTTGCAGAACTAGAAATCCCAGCAGGTTGGCACTTGTGAATATGATCTTCCATCTCGAATGCAAACTATATGAAAAAACATGTTACATGGTAAGAGATTATTTTTAACTTCCAAATGGTGCCCGATTCAAATCCTGCAGATTCCTCATCCCAGAACTGATCATTTGGATATGGATTTCATTGCATAGATGACAATATTCTGATATATTATTCCCCCTTATACAGACATGTTCTGATAATAAGCTTGCAGGAAAAAAATAAAAATACCCAGTGTTGTTGATGGGACCCGGAAATTACAGAGCATGTAGTCTGCATACAAGGACGCAATTCAATGTTACCATAAGAGAAGAGTTTAATCTAAGGATATGTTCACACGGCATCTTGGATGTGTTGTTGCAATATGTAAAACATGTTGCATTAGATGCATCCAAAAACATACCACAAAGTAAACCTTTAGGCTATGTTCACATGGTGTTTGTTAAATTTGTTTTTGGATGCATTTTACGTACCAAAAAAAACAGACCCCAAAACGTATTTAACAATGTTCAATTGTTATATTGATTTCAATGTAAAATACCGATCTTTTAGACGATACGTGTTTTACATACATTTTTGCATTGTGCAAAACGGATGCATTCATGCATTGCGTTTTACGCATTGAAAACCCCACAGAAACAATAGGGATAAGTTTTTGCAGTCCAGAAAATGTATCCAAAAACATACCACACTCTGTGATACGTTTTTTGATGTGTTTAATGCAATACGTATTACACAAAGGTATCCGAGGCGACGTGTGAACATACCCTAAAAGTCTCTTCTAGCGCTGCTCTGAGATGGGCCTGAACCAAATGGTGGTGAATCGAGCCATAAAAATGCAAATGGAGGAAATATTCCCTTATATAGACGTCTGGTGGGGTGGCAGCTACAGAGTTCGGCTACGTGCACACTGGGTTTGAACATCCGTCAAAACTTATACGTTATACCATATACATTAAATGTATGCCAAATGTGCACTGGTTGGCACAGACGTTTGACATCCGTTTTTTCTTTTTCTTTTTTTTTACTAGCCTTTCTATTGGCTATCATCTGTTTTTCCCTGCAAATTGATTGGGTAGCTTTGCTTATATATTTTATGATGGATACAAACGTATATGTTTGCAACATGGGCACAAACACTAGTACGCATGTCCAATGACATACGTACGAAAAGTATGCTGTAACGTATAAATTTTTTTTAAACTTGAAAAAGCGCAGCGCCAGCATCCTCCACCCATTAAAATTAAATGCAAATTTGATGGAAAGTGTAAAAACGGACACTATGTCAATGCACGTTGCACATCTGTCCATCTATATTGGTTAATGAATATGTTAACACAGTGTTCCCCAACTCCAGTCCTCAAGGCACACCAACAGGTTATGTTTTCAGGATCTCCCACAGAATGCACTGACAATAATGATATCACCTGTGCAGAATGCACTGACAATAATGACTTCACCTGTGCAATGCTAAGGAAAGCCAGAAAACATGACCTGTTGGTGTGCCTTGAGGACTAGGGTTGGGAACCTCTGTGTTAACACATCCATTCTCCATTCCACCAGAATGGATCCATCATCCGTTCAAAATAATGCAGTGTACACTGAGCCATAATCACCAGTCTAGCAGACCATTATGTATTCAATGCAATAGCATATATTTATTCACTCTATGCAGAGTCCATATAACTTATAACATTTCAAAAAACGTACTTGCGGTAGTAAATAGAAAGTCCATGCATTGCTCTCCTGAAGCACAGCTTCACACCATTCATACCAAATCCAATGAATAGCGAGGATAAGCAGCCAGACAGGAGGCAGAGACACACCTGTGCTCCATGTTTGATTCGTAGCCTTTGAAACGTCATGCACAGGTGTAGGGCTGCCTTCTGTCAGGCTGCTTATCCTCACTATTCATTGGATTTGGTATGAATGTGCTTCGGGAGAGCAATGCATGGACTTTCTATTTATTACCACAAGTACATTTTTGGAAATGCTATAAAGTTATATGGACTCTGCATAGAGTGAATAAATATATGCTATTGCATTTAATCTATACCGGTCTGCTATAATGATGATTATTGCTGTTTGGGAGTACAAGGAAACACCATGAGTGGACTGTGCCAGTTATTGCACTATATATATATATATATATATATATATATATATACATAATATATCTAAAGAGTCCCTGTTATACTTTAGTTTTCCTTTACTCCTTCTTTCAGATTCCCCCCACCGTTTTTCTTTAAATTTCATTTATCTCTTAGCCTCTCTGTAATGTTTTTTTGTCTTTTACTCGTTCTTTTTTTCTATACTTAGGGCCTTATGTCTGAAAACTGTCTGCAGTAAGACATAGCAACCAATCAGAGCTCAGCTTTCATTTTTCTAGAGCACATTATGAAATGAAAGCCGAACCCTGATTAGTTGCTGTGAGCTGTGATTGGTTGCTATGGGAAACAAAGACAGTCTTACTGATAGACACTTTCATACATAAAGCCGTCTATCATTGATTCTCATTCATTTTACACATTATTCATATTTTTTTATAGATCACATTATTATCTCTCTTACTCTTCCACTCATTCAATTCTTTATTGAATTTCAGTTGCTGTATCTTTTTTTTTTCTCACTCATCACTCCTATTATTCATTCTCATTACATTTGTACCCTGCACTGTTATTTTCACTCCATGCCTAGATCTGTCATTCTTTCCTGCTATTTTCTTCTCTTTTTTATTTTTTATATTCAGCTTTCCTATCTATTCATCTTTGCTTCTTTCTTTTATTTTCATGATTTTTATGTTTATTATTTTTTTCCCATTAAATATTTATGTCTTTCATGCTTAATTCTTTCTTTTCCATATTTACTCTTCACACTTCCATCCTTACTCCTTCCTTATCTCTGTCCTTTGTTATGCTCATCCATATTCTTATCTGCTTTATTTTTCATTTTCACCTTTTCTTAGTATGTCTATCTATCTATCTATCTATCTATCTATGTCTATTATTCTTTCTCCCCTTCATTCTCATGGTTTCTTTCATTTATCTACACGAATTATCTATATCCTTCATTCTTTTATTATCACTCATTCTTTCTATCCTTCATTCTTACATTCTAACGCTTTCTGTCTTTCATGTATACATACTGTTTACTTTTTCACTCTCTTCCTAATTCCAATTTCCCGTCCTCTTTCGTCTCCCATTTTTTACCACTTTGTCATTGATACTTTGCTCTCCTGCTTCCTCGCTCTTTGCTAACCTCAGCTCTAATCCTTCCCCCTCTGCTGTCCCTCCTCCCTCGCTCCCTTTACTTTTCCACTGCTCTCACCTTCTCCTCCGGTTTTACTATTCACTCCTCATCTCACAGAATCTCGCAAAGTGTAACATATAAATAAATAGTCCATGACTACAAAACCAACGCAGCGGATGCATTGCATCTGCGTCCTCCATGTGTTATACGGTTAGAGCTCTCTTCTCCTCCACAATGTGCAGGATTTCATCAGATGCATCAGAGCAGCTCCCTGACCTGGAAATACATACATCCAGCAGCCGGCTGCATCACATACAGATGATCTAATGGCTGCTGTTATTACATAACATACACCAAGTCTAATATACTTACAGTTCTATAAGCTTCTCAGCAGGGATAATACAGATTTCCAATCCCCAGACCTCCACTAACCATTGCTGCATATATGAGGACATACCCCAAGGTCATCATCACTCCTATAGTGTACAATCACCATGTATACTGTGGCTCCTAAGGCATGATGATCAGCAGCCTCCAGCCACCTATCTAATACTACAGACATGAATGTGATGTAAATGTGTAATGTGGCTGCAGGCAGAATGTGACACTTGTACTGTCAAGCTGCATTTCTCAGTCATCTGCATTGGATAGTAATGGACTATTCATGACTGGCAGCACAATAATGCTTCTCACATGTATAAATGCTCATATTGTCTAAGGACTTGGCAAGGGAATGTCAGCCATACTCCCAGCACAGCATACAATGCTGGGGAATGTAATGTCCCATAGTCCAGTGCAAATACTGTCATGCATGTTTCACTTCTTATAACGCCTTTTGCTATTATGATCATCAATAGACTAATATTGCTATTATTATATATTACGAATATTATTATTTGTATTATTTATTATTTTATTTCATGTTTTTCTTATAATTATTTATTACTATTTTTATTACAAATATATACTTACTATTATCTGAATACTGAATAATAAATATTTTGCTTCCATTAATCATTTTAGTACATTTTTCTATATGTAGCATTAGTTCTGCAGTTAGTAATGAAGCCAATGTTCTTTCTCCTTTCAGCAGCAGCTCCAGGTCTACTACAAGCTGCAGACATGACCGACAAACCTTATCGATTCTGATTCACACAAGACTCACTTCATCCACTAAGTTCTAGAAATGAGTCACTGAAATTTCCTGGTGCAGCTTCATATATCAGATGAGTTAACGCATATATCCTGGGAAGCGCTGTGTGGAAGAGCTGAGCTGTGGATGATGATGATGATGGTACTTTGCAGTACATGAGCACTATTGCTGGGGATAGAGCTCTTGTTCTTCTATTCTGCAGGGATCGCCTGGATTCTCCGGATCTATGTGGGAAGAAAGGGAAGGTTGGCTGGGCTCTATCAAGTCTTGTGCACAGCAAGAAAGCAGTGACGACAGTAATGTGAAGGTAATTGGAGCTAACATGATACAAACAGCACATAAACTAGATCAGAAGTTCACACCATAATATACAGTGTATGGTATTTGTCTGGCGATATCGGTGTATCCAGGAGGGATATACAGTGTTGGATTGACGTGTAAGGGTCCTAGAGAAAAGGACTTTGTAGCATCTGCAAAACACAAATGTTTATTCCTCTTTACAGGGCAGCAGATTGGAGGACAGCCCTCCACATATGTATATGCAGCAGCAGATGTCAATCACTTGGCACAGCCCTCTCTGACAGGACGCTTTTCTCTGGGTTTCTAAAAGATCACAATCTGAAAAAGAAGATTTTGAGCATATTTAAAAAATATTTTGTTGTATGTTCAGTTCTTAAATTGTATTATGTATCTGTCTGTATTTATATACCACATGTGTGTGTATATACAAATACACATATAAACATACAATTAGGTAGATAAAGCTTAGTACATATAAACATACATGTAGCTAGACAGATAGATGATACAATTTTAGAATTATACTATACATATATGTGTGTGTGTATGTATGTGTATTTATATATATATATATATATATATATATATATATATATATATAAATATATATATATATATCTTATATATATATTCAGGATAAATGAAGTAGACCAGTTGAATAAAAGTGTTTTTAATTATTCATTGCCTCTCCTAAATTTTAGTTATTTTCAGTAGGTTAACATTTTGCAGATTCACACTGAAATTTAAATAGAAGCTTCATAGATAGAGAGATAGATAGATAGATAGATATGAGGAAGAGAGAGAAAGTCTGAGAAATATGCATATAAACATATAGATAGATATTAGAGGAAGAGATAGATAAAGTCTAAGAAATATGCAGATAAACATACTAGTAGGTAGATAGATATGAGAGTAAGAGATAGATACACACACACACATATGTATAGTATAATTCTAAAATTGTATTATCTGTCTAGCTACATGTATGTTTATATGTATTAAGCTTTATCTACCTACTTTTATGTTTATATGTATATTTCTTAAACTCTATCTCTTACTCTCATATCTATCTACCTACTAGTATGTGTATATGTATATTTCTTAGACTTTATCTCTTCCTCTAATATCTATCTATCTGTATGTTTATATGTATATTTCTTAGACTTTATCTCTTCCTCTAATATCTATCTATCTGTATGTTTATATGCATATTTCTTAGACTTATCTATCTCTTCCTCATATCTATCTGTCTATATCTATCTATCTATGGAGCTTCTATTTAAATTTCAGTGTGAATCTACAAAATATTAACCTACTGAAAATAACTAAAATTTAGGAAAAGGAAATTAATAATTATAGTAAAAAACACTTTTATTATTCAACTGGTCTACTTCATTTATCCTAAATTTGTAATGGTGATGTATGAAATGTAAAAGAAAAGGTAGAAACATGTAGTTTAAGTATGCTATAGGTTAGCAGTCCAGCTTTTAATATTCTAATTTACACATTTTATGTACTATTAGTTTTTAGTGATTGTTTTATTGTTTAACTTTAATCTAAAAGTCATGATATAATATATGTTGTTTGTAATTGGTATAGAAACTGTATGTGGCATAAGATGAATATAAAAATATAGGATTAAAGGTTCAGCATATATTAATACAGAACTTTTTTGTTACAATTTTTTATGGTTAAGAATATTCACAATCTATATTAATAATTATGTCATAACTTCTTAGCTATGTTTAATGTTTATCTAGGTTTGATTTCTGTCTATTCATCTATGTATGTATCATATTTTTTTTTTTATAGTAGGTAGATTTACAAAATAACTAAGTAACATTGAACATGTGTGCAGATGTGTGATAGTTATATCATATAACAAACTATGCAGATTATATTTTCCATTTTAGTCACTGAAAAAATTCTGCTATATTTAATGTAATCAATGTATTATAATAATTATTATTACTACTACTACTCATAATAATACATTAGTAGAATTAACAATAGTAATTGGATTTCAAATTAGCAGTTTATACATAAAGTCAATATTTAGTCAAAGCTTATTATTACTTAGACATATTTTTTTCTCAGGACAATTTAGTTTTTTAAAATTCTATTTATGCAATAATAACCATAAATGAAATACAATTATGTGATAATTTAATCTGTTTAAATTTGTTGTTTTATATTTGACTGTTCCAACTAATGCAAACACTATAATGAAGTTCAGGCTCTGGTTAATGATCACACTTCTATTGTCTATGTATGTAACATATTTGTTGTTTACTTATACTGGAGGTTAAGCAATTTGTCTTTACATTGATTTCTGTGTTCTGGGCATTAATACTATTTGTGTTTAACAAGTGGCAGTGACAAGACAGGACAAAGTGATGAGACATCCTAACAAAAAGCTTTGTACTGGCTGAAAAGAAATGCAAGTCTATTGTGCACAGAACAAGCACTTGCATTTTATTTATCCATTTTGTTCTGAACTTGCTGCAATAGTCACATGTGCATTTAGTATTTTTATATAATTTTCAGGTTATAATATTTCAGTTGACTGCAAATTTTACTTTATAAGGATACAGCTCAATTGTTTTTGAATTTTGTATAAACAATGTAACATTTTACTTATTGAAATATATTTTATTAGCATATAATCACAGATAATCAAATTGTCTTTGTTTAAATAAAATTAATTTGAGTAATTCAACAGAAAAGGCATGCAGAAAACAATGATATGTTCACTGAAAATTACTAATAACTGATTTCTTCATACTATACCATAATATAGATGATAATTATTAAGATTTTCATTAATTTAAGTTTCATTTTAAAATTCTAATATTGTAATACACAAAATTTTAAAAGGAGGAAGATTATATTTACTATTTTGAATCACAAATTAAGAATTTTTGTGTCAGATTTATTTGTGATCTATAAACAAAATGGAATTTGAAATGTATATAAGTTGTTTTTAGGTAATAAATATGGTCAATTTATAAATACATTTATAAAAGTGTGTATTCTGTGTATTCTATTTTTATTTGTAGCATTAAGATTTAATAACAGGAAGATTTTTTTTATAAAGGTTTGTTTATTTATTTATGTAAGAACTAAGTATATTATTAACTAACTAAATATTGAATAATTCAACAGAAAAAGAAGTTTAAGGATGGTGTAATGTTTAATTGCATATATTATGTTGTAAATAAATAAGGTAGTATTATGAAGTGATGAATATGAAGTAATAGATAAAGCTGTGTGGATTTATTATTTTTTCTTATTTATTTTCTTCCTGGTTTAATAATTGTGAGTATTTTATATAATTACTTATATTTTGTGCTAAGGGCATGTAGATCCTATTAGAAATTATACTCCAATAGAACATGACACACTATTCCCGAGCGTATAAATAATAAATAAAGTAATAGCCAATAAATGTGAAGTTTTTATTGTTAGATGTTTAATATTATATTTTTTGTTATAATTAAAACCCTGCAAATTGTTTTATAGAATATCTATCTGTAAATAGGATATTTGACAGTTACATATAGGCTAACACGGTAGATTCCGTTCACGTAATAGGTGAACTAGGCATATGCCACTTACTAGTTAAACAAAGTAGGCATTTGCTATTTACCATACAGGCACACTATGCATCTACTATTGGGAAAATAAATCATTTACATTTATTAAAAAGATAATTAAGCCACATTCCTTCAATCTATCAATCTCTCTATCTTTACTTATTTAATTTCCATTAATCTAGGTGATGTAAAATAGACATAAAAACTGACTTATTTTCATATAAGGTATCAATGATTCACCTTTTGTCACATAAATAAAATATACAAAAAGTTGTTTAGAGGGAATAGCCTTCTTTTATGACTATGTTTTTTATAGCTCCAAAACTGTGAACTAATTGTGAAAATGTAGTTTTACAGGGGTTAGCACTTTGTGGCAAATAACTTTTTATTTCAAATATTTTTCTTTATACAGCAATCAAAAAAAAAAAAAATGTCAGCGTAAAACTTTTACAAAGGGAAGCATAGTAGTTTACTGTAGACGGACATGTTATTGAGATCAATGTAAACATTGATATACTGAAAGCACTTAAAGGGGTTGTCCAGGATGAGAAAAATATGGCTGCTTTCTTTCAGAAATAGCACCACCTCTGGCACAGGATGTGCGTGGTATTACAGTTTAATAAAAAAGTAAATCTATCTATCTATTTTTCTGCCTGTTAATGTCATTGTCTCTAAATCAAGATGTATCTGTTTGTCTATCTATATCTCCCATATCTGTCTATCTATCTATCTCTCTATATCTCCCATATTTATCTATCTATTTTTCTGCCTGTTAATGTCATTGTCTCCAAATCAAGATTTATCTGTTTGTCTCTCACTATCTATCTCTCTGTCTATCTAACTCTCCCATATCTAGCTATCTCTCTATCTCTCCCATATTTATCTATCTATTTTTCTGCCTTTTAATGTCATTGTCTCCAAATCAAGATGTATCTGTTTATGTCGCTCACTATCTATCTATCTATCTATCTATCTGTCTGTCTGTCTGTCTGTCTGTCTGTCTGTCTGTCTGTCTGTCTGTCTGTTTATCTATCTGTCTATCTATCCCTCTATCTATCTCTCCCATATCTGTCTATCTGTCTGTCCGTCTGTCTATTTCTTTCCTTCCTTCATTCTTATGGTTTCTATCTTTCATTTATTTACACTAATCTATTTATCTATCTTTCATTATTTCATTGTCATTCTTTCAACATCGCTATGGCCCAGCCTCCTATACTTTCCCTTCCCCTGTCATGTACTCGCCCATGGTATGAGTGGTTTGATTTTGTCTTATATGTGAGGTGTACTGCGGGCGCACTGCACAACAGTTACACCCCAAAGTACGCCCTGCAAATACACTATGTGAACATACCCTTATGGTGCAATGTGTTATATATTTATGGTGCTGGATGCTTACCTCACAGCCTGCCTTCTGTGGCAGCAGCTAAGGTTGGTGTTACTTTCAGTCTTGACCATTTAACCTATTAGATACCACAGTTAATAATATAAAAGAACATCAGTAGCCGGCAGTAACTTAGATTTTTGGGTCTTCATTTTCATAGCAAGAAATATAATTGTATGTGTCTGATTGCAGAACCACTATGACTTAGGTGGACCTGGACACTGGTTGCATAAAGGACCTCCAAGCACTGGAATGCTAATTGTACAAATACTGAATATTCAATTTGCTACCAGGCATCATATGCTAAATTTACCACTCATCACCAGGCCCTGCATATTGAAGTGGTGTTCTCACAGTGATGTTTCACAGAGACTGCTCTTCAAAGCCAGCTTCAGGTTTCCACTTCCTGTTCAGGCTGTGGTGGTTCTACAGCAGTGACTGACATTTCAGCTCTGCTATTAATAGCTGAGTCTGTTAAAGATTTTAACAGCAGGGCAAAACACTACAGAGATTCAAAGGGAGCGTTCCTACTGCACAGGACATATACCGTTCTCATTGTGCTAATTTTCGGCCAGTTTTTCAGGCGGTCTGAAAAACCGCAAACCGGCCGAAAACCCGTGCAGTGGGGACATGCCCAAAGGGTTAATGTTTGTCAGTAATTAATATAAATAGGTTTCTTTACTGCTGATAAGACACAGCAGGGATTGACACCACCATCAGGTCCAGGACTACTAGAACTAAGAGAGTGGGAAGCTTGTCCAAGGAGAGCAAGAGATACTAGCTCTTGCTCTAAAAGCAAAATTAGAACAGTAATGTAATTGGTAATAATCTTTACCTTTTGTCTACATGTTTAAAGCTAATCAATGTGATGAGAATACCCCTTTAAATACTTAGCGGGGACGGTCCCATTGGGGCGGGTCCCAAAATTTTTTTGGTTATTTTTTTGCCTTTAAAAAAACTGCGCCCTTTTTCTTATATAATGAAACCCTTAATACACCAAAACGAAGTGCATTATACGCCAAGAAAGGGAAAACATTTTGAATGTGTTTAAAAGTAGAAGAAATCTTTTTAAGCAAAAATAATATGTTATTTTTGCCTAGATTGGGTTGCAAAATTTAAATACAATGAAAAGGTATACCCCCAAAACCAGTTTTTTTCACTGGTTCTTTTCTTTTCAGGCGCCCTATACGCTCTTTTTTAATGGCCAAAAGTCAAAATTCTGAATTTGGGGTTTGGGTTTGGTACCCCAAAGCCTGGGTTTAAGGGTTTAAGGTTTTTTAATTTTTTAAAATTAAAAAAAAACCAAATGTTTTGGGACAGTTTTAATTTGTTTAGATTGTGAACGGGCGTGAGTTATACTTTGCATTCCTCACTGAATAAGTGAAATCTACTAGAATAGCAGGTTGCGGGCTAGTTTTTTAAAAACGGGAAGTTTTCCCATAAACATGCCCTTAAAAGAGGTTTTTCCGGGGTTTTTTTTTTTTTTTATGGGGAAATTGTCCTAGGGCCCCATTTATGCCCCCAAGGGATATAGCTCCCTAAGTCGCCGGGGACACAAAGTAAATTTTTTTTGTGGAAGTAAACGGGCTCTTTTGTAGTATTTTTTAGTAGTTTCACAGTTTTTAACAGGGGCCCACCTTTAAAAATAAAGGGGCCAAAACGTTTATTTACATGCACATACTAGGCCTGCAAGAGCTAAAATCAAAGTCTTCCATAACAAAGCTTGCTGAACCCATAGGGGGGAAATTTCCCTGAGCATGGGCCCCAAAAAAATTGATGTGTAAATTCCCTTAAAGGGGTTTTGGGGCCAAAAAAGTAATTTCATTCCTGCTTTGAAACCCCCAAAAGGGCCCTTTGTTTTTTCCCCAAATTGGGGTTCAAAAGGGGGGTGTTTTGTTTTGTTTGAACGGGCATATCATGCCCAAAGCAGGCTGAATCACAAATGCCTTTCCCACAGGGGTGTCATTTTCTAGCCCAAAAAAAGGGGCCTTTTAAAGAAAAGGGCTGAAATTTTAGCTACAAGGTTCCCGGGGGTGGTTGGCCCCTAAGGGCCTTTCCCAAAAAAGGGGATTCCCAAGGCCCAAAACCCCTGCGGGAAAGCCAAACGTTTTTTTTTTTTTTTTTCCAATCCCAAAATACCCATTTGATTTTTCCCTTTTTATTTATTTGCCACTGTTTGACAAATTTTCAAAGGGAGTACAGGGGACGGGGGTACAATAAAAAACACCTGAGGTTAAACCCCTCAGCATTGAGTGTTTTGTGTTTTAACTGGGAAAGGGAAGGGACTAAACAATAGCTGCCTGAGAGGGGGAGATTATGTCTGAGCATGGGGGGGGCCAGGATTTGAGGAGCCCCTTTTTAACCTGGTCTTTAATCCCCTGGGCGAGGTGAAACACTATGGACCCACAAAGGTAGGTTTAAAAGAAAATGGTACAGAAATTTTTTAGAAATTGGGTGAAAAAAAGTATTGGGGTTTTTTTTTTTAATTTTCCCCAAATTAAATTTATTTTGGGCGGAAAAAAACCCCTTTACTAGGGTGCATTATATACCCTAAACTCTAAAGCATTGTTTTTTTTTCTGAAACTATTTTTGGGCCTTAACACAAAAAAATTTCCTCAAAGGAAATTTTCAAATTTGGGGCCCCTTTTATAGGCAATAGAAATTTATTGGGGACTAAATTTTAAGGTTTTTTAAAATAAGGGGAAAAACCGTAGCACATAAAGGTAAAACGACCCCTTTTTAAAAAACCGTTTTTCCTCAGTGTCATTTTCCACATACAAACATAAAAAAGAGCATAAAAGAAAAAAAAAAAAAATTAAAAAAATTTTCGCTGGGTCCTCATCTTTTGGGGTTTTGGGGGGTTTGGGAAAAGGGCTTAAAAATTTTTTTAACCCACAAATTTTGGGTATTGAAACCCCTTCCAAAAATTTTACGTAAAAAATCGTGTTGCATTGCAAAATCTCATTCACACACAGCTATTTTCAGGCTTTTAAAATTTTATTTCTTTTTTTTTTTTTTTTTTAAAAAGCAACATTACTTTTTTTGTGTTTTTTTTTTTTTTTTCCCCAAATTGATTTCGGGAAAACAAAAAGCTTTTGGGAAATTTTTGGTTTAATTTTGAATTGCAGTTTTCAAATTGAACCCAAACCCCAAAGAAATATTTCTTATAACCAAAAAAAAATTCTGTTAACAGGCCTGGGGGCATCGTTATTTTGTGTGAAAAAAATGAATGAAAAAAAGTAAAATGTAGGCTTATATAAATAGTTCTGTCCCTTTTTTGGATTTTTGGGAAAATATACAAAGCCCTTTCAAAATTTGCTATAGTTTCTAAAACGGGGAAAACGGTCTCCCCTTTTTTCCAAAAATCCCTTACTGAAGAGGTAAAGTCCCTATCACATGAGTTCTGAAATTTTAAAAATTTTTAAATTTCTTTGGGTTGCAAGAAAGGCCTTAATGAAATTGGGGATGCTGTATTTTATTAAAAAATTCTGGCAATGCAGGAGCGGCTAGCGTAAGAATTCACAGGGCTGGTAATGACTCACAGGCTGTGGGGGGAAGGGGCAGCGTTGTCCATAAGTTAAGACTAAAAACGGGTTTGACCCTTTCAGCGGGGAAATTTACAGCAAAAAAAAGGGGGTTACTTTCCCATCATAGCCCCCAAATGTACGGTGGGTTTTCAACTGGCGGTTTTAAACTATAAAGGGCAAAATTTGTTAAAGAAATTTGTTTTTAACCCCCTTTAAATCAGCCCATCGGGAGCACACATCACGGGGGTAAGGGTTTGATTAAAACGTAAGTTTTAATTTTACTTTTACTAAAACATAAAAACGATTTTAGGATTTTAAGATTTCTGTGGAAAAAGGGGAAAGAAAAAAATACAAAGGTAAAAGGTAGAAAGCTACGGATGTAGCAAAGATTATTTGGCCCACGATTTTTTTTCTGCACAGTTTTAAAAGTTGCTATCAAAGGGGATTTAAAAAAACTTTAAAAAAATATTGAAAAAATTGAGATAACTTTCTGTTCCACAAGTATTATGATGTATTATAATGCATCAGTCGTTAAGATAATGCACATATAGACACATCCCAAGCCTGTACACGTCACATATACAGGGAAAATCACACCCTGAGTAGGGTATAGGGAAACCCAAAATAATTTTATCAAAGATGGGGGAATTTGATTCTAACGAAGTGGAATTCGTTTAGAATTTCGGAAAAATTCGGTTCGGAACCCAAAATCGGGAAATTTTGGGGTTCTTCGGGTTTAACAAGGGGTGCTTTTGATTTATAAAAAAGGGCCCGGGGGAGCACATGGCGTTAAAATTGGGCAAAAACCCTGGGAGGAAGAAGGGGGATTGCCTGCAGAATGTGAGGGAGGTGAAAGCCAAAACAGAGACCGGGGGGGATTCTGGGGAGTTTCCCGGGGACTATTTTAAGTCCGGGGCGGACGCCGGGAGCTCACACTCCTTCGGCACTGTGCTCATCAGGGAAAGGGGCTGCCGGGGGCCCGATTCTCTTTCTGAAGAATTGATTTTTTTTACACGATTTTTTTGGAGTGTTCCCCAGTTGTCTCAAGGAAATTTTCTCTTAATGTTTTTAAATTTTTAATTTTTTGGGGGGATTTGGGTTTTGGAAAACCCGTGTGCGTCAAATGGGACTGATATACATTCAATTAAACCAAAATGGGAAAACTAAAACCTTCCTTGGGTTGGGATTCTTTAAAAAAAACAAGGGTTTTTTCAATACAAATCCACTTCATTTTTTGGGTGCTCAATTCTATTGCACCCCTTTACTCCGGGGGGGTTTAAATTTAAGCGTTGTTTTTTTGGGGGTGCTGACCCCCCAAAAAACCGTCCCTTTTTTAACGCCAAAAATATATTTAAATTTTTTCCCCGTGCCTAATTAAAAAGCAAAGGTTAAAATTTCAACTGTATCCTTGTTGTTTTAGGCTAAAAAAAACACGCCAAATTTTAAAATGTAAAAATGCTACTAGTTTGTTCGGGTTTAATTCTTTTTGGGCAATTTTTCATCCCGGGGGGTTTTTTAAGCGTTGTTTTGCTGGTGTGCGAAAACCCCAAAAAACCCTCTTTTTTAACGCCCAAAAAATTAAAATTTTTTCCTTTTAGCCTAATTCCCAAGCAAAGGTTAAATTTTCAACTTTTATCTCCCGTTTTGTGGCTAGAAAAAAACGCAATTGTAACACGCTACAAAGCCAATTTTTGTGCGGTCAATTCTTTGGCGCAATTTTCCCTCCCGGGGTTAATTAAGGGGGGTTTTTTTTTTGCTGGTGTTTCTGACCCCCCAAAAAACTCTTTTTCAAAAGCCAAAAAATTAAAACATTTTTCCCCGTAGGCCCCCAATTCCCCAAGGGAAAGGTTAAAATTTCAAAATGATCCCCCTTGTTGTTTTGGCGTAGAAAACAGCAATTTTTAACCCCGCTACAAAGCTACTAGGGTTTTTTTCGGCTCAATTCTTTGGGCGAAATTTTCAACCAGGGGGTTTAAATTTAAACGGGTTTTTTTTGTGGTGTGCTTTACCCCCAAAAAACCGTTTTTTTCAACCCAAAAAATATTAAATTTTTTTTTGTAGGGGGTAATTCACAAAAAAAAAAAGGGTTGGGTTATAACTGGTTAATCTCTTTGGGTTGGGGTGGCGTAAAAAAACACCAATTGTTAAAAATTTTACAAAAAATACTAGGGTTTGTGGGGCTCAATTCTTTGGGGGCAATTTACTTTCCCGGGGTAAAATTTAACGTTGGGTTTTTCTGGTGTTGGGGACCCCAAAAAACCGCTTTTTTCAACGCCAAAATATATACATTTTTTTCCCGAAGCCTAATTCACAAAAAGGGTTTAAATTTCAACGTTTTCCTTTGTTGTTGGGGGCGTTAGAAAAACACGCAATTGTTTAAAACGGTACAAAGCAAATAGTTTTTTGGGGGGGGATCAATTCTTTTTGGCGCAATTTTTTATCGGGGTTTTAAATTTAAACGTTTTTTTTGCCCGGTGTGCTGACCCCAAGAAACCGTTTTTTTCAACGCCAAAAATTTATAAATTTTTCCTGGGAGCCTAATTTTACAAACAAAGGGTTTAAATTCAACTGTTTTCTCTTGTTGTGTGGCGTAGAAAACACGGGAATTTTTTAAAACGCTACAAAGCTACTAGTTTGTGCGGGGTCAATTCTTTGGGGCAAATTTTCCCTCCGGGGTTTAAATTTAAGCGCTTGTTTTGTGGCTGGTGTGGGAACCCCAAAAAAACCCTCCCTTTTTTTTTAACGCCAAAATATATACATTTTTTCCTGTTTGCCTTTTTCACAAACAAAGGTTTAAATTTCAACGGGATCCTTTGGGGTTTTGTGGCGTGGAAAAAAATGCAAATTTTAACACGCTAAAAGCTACTATTTTTTTGGGCTCAATTCTTTTGGCGCAATTTTTCTTTCCCGGGTTAATTTAAACGTTTTTTTTGGGTGGTGTGCTGGGCAAAAAAAAAACCCTCCTTTTTTTAAACGCCCAAAATTTAAATACATTTTTCCTGTAGGCCCAAATTTATGTCCAAGGTTTTTAAAACCCCGTTTTTTGCTTTTACATTTTTGTAAAACACACAGGGGGTTTTTTTAAAACACATACAAGTAAAAATTTTTTTTTTTGGGCCAATTTTTTTGGGGCGCAATTTAAAATCCAAGGGGGTTTCCCAAGCTTGTTAATGGGGGTTTATTTGGGGTTTAAAAACAGGTTTATATTTTTTTCATAAAAGATTACATCATCCAAAAAAGTGTCGGGAAATTTTTTGAAAAAACCCCGTAAATTGGTTTAGACGAGAGGGGGGCAGGGGTTTGCACCTGGGAGGGGCCCGTTTGGGACCAAAAATTCCTGGGAAAAGGGCCCCGGGCGCCCGCACAAACAAGGGGGCGGGCGCAGCAGGGGGCCCCCGGTGAGGGGCCAAAACTTTTTCCGGGTGTCAACTAAGCGGCCTTTTGTTGTTTAGGGAACCCCAAAGGGTTTTTTTATTGGTTTACTAGGGCATCCTCTTTTCCCCCCGGGGTACATCTGACAACCCCAGCCAAGATTTGGTTTTGGGGAACCCCCGACACAACCAAATTTGTTTTTCATGGCCCGGGAGCGGGTTTAAACGGCCCCCACCTGTCCTCAGCCCGGGCCCCTGTCCCAAAACCCGGGTTTCCCTTTAGCCAGAGTTTTACTATGTGGTCCCGGGGTCAGGCCACCCATATAGCGGGGGATGAAAAATTTGAGGAGGGCAGTCAGCAGCTACTTTGGGAGCGAAGAAATTGGGCCAATATCGCCGGTTCTTGCAGTTTGGGGGGCAAAATATAGGGGTGGGGAGTGGCCCTGGGAGGTAAAGTTTGTGAGAGGTTAACCCGGTACCAAGACCCGGGGATTTAGGACAGCAGTGGGCGTGAAACACAAATAGGGGGATATGTAGCCCACCCGCCCTTGGGGGGGGCCGGGTGGGGGCAAGGGCTTCAAACATCGTCAGGAAAAAGAGGGCGTCAGCTTGCCTTTAGGCAGCAGGCGCAGGAAGCAAGTGGGCCCTGTGGCCGTGAGGGCAGAGGGGTGCAGCATGTTAAAGGGCGGGAGCCAAGCGGGGCCAAAGGGGTAAAAAACCCCGCTTCGCAAAGGGCCCCAAAAAAGTAGCAGCACAGGGGGCCCCAGGAGGCAGTGGCTGGCAGTAGTCCCCCTCAGGCGGAGGTTGGCGGTAAAAATTTCCCATACTCGGCGGGGGTGGCAGTTGTTTGCTAAGGGCACCGGGGAGGGCCCAAAATGGGGTTTTATGGGAGAAACTGTGGGCAGGGAAAGGGGAAGGGGTTGGGCCCGGGAGCTAACTTTTGGGACCTGGGGGTTTTCGGTTTTAACACATGGGAGGGGCACCATCCCAGTGGGCCTGGGAAAAACCCTGGGTCAAGGGTGGGGTTGGGGCCCCTCCCCGTGCCGCAGCAACAGCAGCAGCAGCAGCGGCCCCCCGTGGATGGGATTCCATTGCCCGCCAGTCAAGGTTTCCCCCACCTAGAAAAAGGGAGCCTTTTTTCTTTTGACATCATCTCCCGGTCCCCGATTCTCCCCGCTCCCGCTACTCATGGCCCAGCATTCCCTTCGGGGAGGCGTTTTCAAAAAGACAAACGTATGCGTTCCCCAACCCTCCTAAGGTGCAAGCTGACCGGGGTCCTGTCCAAGGGGTTTTTGTTACTGAAATCCCCCCCTTTCCAAAAGGTGGGCTCGCACCGTTCAGAGAACTAATGGGGTTGTGCCGGCCCAGATGGAAAGTTCCAAGCCCTAATTTTTTCCAAAAAAGGCAATACCACACTTTATTAAAATTTTGGTTTGAAAAGAAGGGGGTCAAATCCTTGGGGCTTATTGGTTTGTTTTCCCAAAGGGGCACGGCAGCGCAAGTTGGAGCTGAACTACGGTCAGGGCCGGAAATTGTCCTTTACGGCCCCCCTGGGTGAATTTTGGGTTCCAGCCCCGGCCACCCCCAACTTGGACCTGAAGCCCCTTTCTCCCCCCACGTTTTTCAAACTGCTGGAACCCCCGCCAAATTTCCCCCTCCTCCTCCTCCCCCCACCACCACCTCTCAGCCTCCACAAGTACTGCCCCCAACATACCACATGTGTTTGGGGACAGCGGGGTCCACGCAGTTCTAAAACCTGGCTTGCCTCCGGGAACGGAAGTCACCAGGGGAGGAATTCTCCGGTCAAAGCAGCAAAAGAAATCGATGTGTTTGGGTTTCCCCCGCGCCAAAATGCAAATCGGAACCAAAGGGGACGGGGCAATGGGGGGAACATGGGGGTCCGGGGGGGCTGGGAAACCCAGGAGGGGTGGTTTCCCTGCGCCCTGGGATTTGGGGCATGTTTTTCAATCTGGGGTTTTGAAAAAGGGTTTCCCGAAGTCTTCCCCCCGATCTTTTGGGAAAATTCTGAAAAAAGGCCCGGGAAAATGTTTCTTTTCACTTTATTCCATTCCCTACAAAGCCAAAGGAAACCCCCCTCCTCGAGTTTCGGGGGGCAGAACGGCCTCCCCCAAAAAACACTCTGATATACGGGGTTTCCCCCCGCTGGAATTCCAGCCTGCCCAAGTTGGGGCCGACTGGGTTTAAAAAGAGAAAGGCCTTTAAACGATTTTTTGATTTATCCCGGGGAACAAAAGTACCCCTTGTTAACTTTTTATGTTAGCCCGTGGCAGCTCATTTCGTGACCCCCTGCCGTTTGTTGAGGCCATTCGGGAGGGCGAAAAGTTATTTGTCAGTCGCCAGGACTACGGGGTTGAATAACATCATTCCACTGGGTTCAAATTTTGGAAACAGATGGCTGAAAAAATCGTCTTTGGGGAGGGGACGGGGACGTGGCGAAATTTCATCTCGGGGGCCACATGAGGGCCGGTGGGGGCTGAAATGGAGGAGGGAAAGGGGGAGGAATTTGGGGGCAGAAGCATTGTTGGTTTAAATTAGTGGATTTTTTTTCCCCCGGTGACAAGGGGAGGAGGACAGGAGCAGCTGGAAAAAAGGTGGTGGGGGGAAAATGAGGGAAAACGAGGGAGGAATGACCCCCAAGCACCGGGCAGGGATACAGTGGAAATGGGGCAGGGAGCCCCCTCGGAGTCCCCTTTTGCAGATGGGGCCCCCAAACATTGGGGTTATTTTCCTTTGGGTAGGAAAACCCCAATAGTCAGCATCCCGGCAGAGGGATGGGGCTTCTGGCTCTTTCCACCCCCATTGGACCCCCCGCTACCGGGCCAAAATGGGGGGCCTTTTTCCCCCTAAATTTAGAGGGAAGGGCAAACTCAAATACTAAGGGAAATCCTCCAAATCATTTGGGCTGGTTGCTATGTGCGGCCGTCCCTCCCTGAAGGTCTGCCCGGGGGGGTTCCTCAGCGCTCAGATATGCCGGGTGCGGGGGGGAAGTGGGGGGGGTGGGGAGCAGTACCAGCCCCATCGTGTAAACCTAAGCGGGAGTCACTGATGGGGCAGTTCCTTCCCCCGCCTAGTGAGGAGGGCAGCGCCAGCAGCAGCAGCAGGCCCCGGGAGCAGTCCCTAAACCCAAACAGGTTGGGGCCCATTTGGGGACAACTCTGCCCCTCATTAGAAGATCCCTGGATATGGGCAGCCAAAAAGGATGTGTTTGGCCGAAACTTGCGAGTTTGCAGGGGGAAAAGAAGCTGTCCTCCCAGGCCAGTTTGGGATCAGAGCGGGTGTTCGTGCGGCGGGGGGGCCATCTTACCCCAAAGGAGAACCCGCTTGCCACGGGAAATGGGAACGACTGCCCTTTTTTCAAGAAATCGGGTGGATCGGCCAGGATTTCCCACACCAATGCCTTAGGGGGTAGTCGGGTTAAACTACCTGCCTTAGAAAATTTTCTGATGCCGGCCACCCCCTGATGCCAACATCTGCTGACTTTTTCTCCATTGTACCACCTCTTTTACCAGTGACTGGATTTGCCACCACCTCAACACTCTTCATTGTGCCACTCTATGACTCATTGCTTTGCTGTTGCCGTGACATCCCACACTGGTTTTGGGCCCATGTCGCCCTCTTGGGCTGCGTGGCTGCGCCATGTCCTCCACACTGTGTCATTGTGCCACTCCCTGACCTATGCTGCTCCCGCCTTTTCCTCCGCTCTCAGTCTTGTGCCATCGTGGTTCCTCTTGTTTTGCCGCCTCCAAAGTCATTGTGCCATACCTGATCTCATGCTGCTGCGTCGTGACCTCCACATGTATTTTGGCCATCTGGGCCTAATACTGTTTTTGGCCTCCAAATGCATTGTCCAGCCTGATCTCATGTGCTGCTGTCGGCCCTCCACACTGTAATTGTGCCCTCTGTCCCTAATACTTTTTTTGCCGCCTAAATTTTCCTTGTGCCACTCCCTACCTCATTTTTTTGTGCCGCCGTGCCCTCCACACTGTGTGTTTTGTGCCACTCTGTGGCCTAATCTGTTTTGCCACTCCAATTCATTGTCCACTGCCTGATTCATACTGCTGCCCCCGTGACCCCCAAACCTGTGTGTTTGTGCCATCTGGGGCCTAATACTGTTTGCCGCCTCAGAATGTCTTGGCCATCCCCGTCTCTCTGCTCCCGGGCCGGGGACCTCCACACTGTGTATTTGAACCTGGGGGCCTAATACTGTTTTGCCGCCCCCAGAACGTCGTTGTACCACTGCCTGATCTCTGCTGCTGCTGCTGACCTCCCCTGTGTGTTTGGCCCTCTGTGGCCAAAATATTTTTCCCGCCCCAGAATGTTTTGTGCCACTGCCTGATCAATATGCTGCCGCCGTGACCTCCACACTGGGGGATTGTGCCATTCTGTGTCTTCCCCTTTTTTTGCCACCTCCAAAAAGTCATTGTGCCAATGCCTCCCCTCACACTGCTGCAGCCGTGAACCTCCACACTGTATCATTGTGCCACTCTGTGGCCTAATACTGTTTTGCCGCCTCCAGAAAGTCATTGTGCCACTGCCTGACCTCATGCTGCTGTGGCTGCCGCCGTCACCTCCACACTCTCTCACTAATGTTGCCACCTGAGCTCTCAGCTTGTTTTTTTTCCAGCTGTCGCTGCCATGACTTTATCAGGCTACATTCCCGCTTCAGTTTTTTGGTCAGTTCTGCCCTCTTAAGTGCCCAGGGAATTTTATAGTGAAGCGATTCTAAGAGCGGCGGCAGTCATCTGCGTGTCATACTAAAACACAACATTGTATGAAGACCAACCAAGCTCCCTCTGCATATTTAACATGGCACAACGTTCTACAGCACCCTGCAGGCTCTGGCAGCCTGGAAATAGCTGCTTTTTAACGCGATTCGTGCCGAAGTAATTCGGAACGAAACGAATTTTGTCGGAAAATTCGGCGAAGTGACCGAATCGAATTTTTGAGAAATTCGCCCATCTCTACATGTATCACATTTGCAGTATATTTACATCACATATAGAATCCAATATGTATGTATCACATCAGCAGTATATATACACATCACATATAGAATCCAATATACATGTATCACATACGCAGTATATATACATCACATCTAGAATCCAATATACATGTATCACATCCTCAGTATGTACATTTCACATATAGAATCCAATATACATGTATCACATCCTCAGTATATATACACATCACATATAGAATCCAATATACATGTATCACATCCTAAGTATGTACACATCACATATCTAATCCAATATACATGTATCACATCCGCAGTATATATACACATCACATATAGAATCCAATATACATGTATCACATCCACAGTATATATACACATCACATATAGAATCCAATATACATGTATCACATCCGCAGTATATATACACCTCACATATAGAATCCAATATATATGTATCACATCCGCAGTATATATACACATCACATATAGAATCCAATGTACAATTGAAACCAGAAGTTTTCATACACTATATAAAAAGACTCATATGCATGGTTTTCTTACTTTCTGACAGGAAATCAGAATAAACCTTACCTGTTTTAGTTTAATTAGGAACCAAAATTATTTATATTTCCCAAATGCTTGAATAATGAGATAGAGAATTGTTAAGGCATTTTTATTAGTTTATGCAAAGTCAAAAGTTTCCATACATTTCATTAGTATTTGGTAGCATTGCCCATAAACTATATGACTTGGGTCAAACGTTTTGGATCCTTCCACAAGCTTCTCACAATATTTGGAAGAAATTTTGGCCCATTCCTCCTGACAGAACTGGTGTAACTGAGCCATGTTTGTAGGTCGCCTTGCTCGCACCTGCCTTTTCAGCTTTGCCCATAAATTTTCAATAGGATTGAGATCAGGACTTTGTGATGGCCACTCCAAAATATTGACTTGGGCCACTTTGTAACCAGTCTGGCAGTAGCTTCAGGTCATTGTCAATTTGGAAGACCCATTTCCCGCCCAAGCTTTAACTTCCTGGCTTATGTATTGAGATGTTGCTTCAGTATTGCCATATAATCTTTTATCCCCATGATTCCATCTATTTTGTGAAGTGCACCAATCCCTCCTGCAGCAAAACAACCCCATAACATGATGCTGCCCCCCATGTTTCACAGTTGGGATGGTGTTCTTAGACTTCCAAGCTTCTCCCTTTTTCCTCCCAATGTAATGATGGTCATTATGGCCAAATAGTTAAATTTTAGTTTCATCTGACCACAGAACGTGTCTCAAAAAATGTAGGACTTTGTTCCTGTGTGCATTTGCAAATATTAATCTGACTTTTATTTGTTTCTTTTGGAGTAATGGCTTCTTCCTGGCAGAGTGACCTTTACTGTACTTGTTTCACTGTGGATAATGACACAATCTTATCAGCTTCCACCAGCATCTTCATGAGGTCTTTTGCTTTTGTTCTTGGGTTGATTTGCACATGTCGGACCAAAACACTTTAATCTCTGAGACACAGAAGCCGCCTTCTTCCTGAGCGATATGATGGCTGGACATTCCCATCTTGTTTGTACTTGCATATAATTGTTTGTACAGATGAACAAGGTCCTTTCAGTTATATGGAAATTGCACCCAAGGATGATCCAGACTTGTTCATGTCTACAATTCTCCTTCTCTTTAGACTTTCCCATGATGTTGCATACAGAAGCAGTGTGTTTCTGGTGTGCATTAAAAACATCTGCAGGTGTGTCAGTATTTAACTCAGATGTTGCCAATAAACTTATCAGAAACTTCCAAAGACATGACCTCATAATATGGACTGTCCCAAATAGTTTAAAGGCAGAGTAATCCTAGTGTACATAAACTTCTGACTTTGCAGAAAGCAATAAAAATGCCTTCAAATTTTCATACTCATTATCCTGGCATTTGGCAAATATAAATAATTTTGGTTCCTAATTGATCTAAAACGGGTAAGGTTTATTCTGATTTCATGTCAGATAGTGAGAAAAACATGAATATGTGTCTTTTTTATATAGTGTATGTAAACTTCTGGTTTTAACTGTAGAATCCAATATACAGTGGGGAAAATAAGAAATTGATACATTAGTGATTTTTCAAGTTTTCCTACCTACAAAGAATGGAGAGGTCTGTAATTGTTATTGTAGGTACACTTCATCTGTAAGAGACGGAATCTAAAAAAAAAATCCAGAAAATCACTTTATATTTTTTTAAAATAATGAACATCCATAGTCTGGTCAAAGCACTAAAAACTCTAATCCTCTTTATTTGGGGAAAAACAGGTTATCTCCAACATGGAGTTTCTCTACTTCAAAAGGATGGACAGTAAGAATCTGTTCACCACCCTTCCTTGAAACCCCCCAACCTACTCATAATGGATCAATTAGGGGACACACCTAATTTGATATGAATTGGCCTTCCCATTTTATAATCTAACCATGAGTTGATGGGTAGTTCTGTAATCTGAGATGGCTGGGCAGTTTATAAAATATAATTTCCAGAGGATATCCGTGTACACTGGGGTCAGCTATCATTTGGAGCTGCATTCCTTGTTTCTTCCTTACCCCAAGTATATAAAAGATTATCTACATCGAAAGTTAGGTGTTTTCTATGAATCATCCATTTTATTTTGTAATTGAATTGAATGTATGTCATTTTACTGTATTTTTGTACTTTCTGTTAGCACTGTAACCTTTTTCTATTGAAGCTTAAAACTTTAGTAAGTCAGTCCTTTTATGCTCTAAGAATCCAAGCTTGATCAAAGTGTTTTAACCCTGTGCTTGCTGGAAAGCAGTTTTTGATTAAAGTGTTTTAACCCTGCAAGTGCCAGTAAATTGTGTTTGTGAATATCGGAGTCCTTCCCTCCAATTTGATTATTGAGGAAAGTGGTGGCAACAGATAGAGTTTGGGTGCCTGGACTGTATTGGAGGCTGATGTATGCTTAATTTACCACCTGAGTAAAAGGTGAGTGGAAGTAAGATTGAATGGAAATAAATTAACTCCTTTACAGTACCCCATGTCTATGCGGGTAAGTTGGAGACTGGGAGAGAATGGCAGAGGGGTTTTAACACAGAAGGGAGGAAAAATCCATTCCTGATTATTTGCAAATGGAAAAAAAATTGCTGGAAAAAATGACAGGAGAAGGACGGGGAAATTTAATTTGGACATAAAATTTTAGGGGGGCACAGAGGCATTGATGAGAACTTTTTTCTTCCATTTCGAGTCACTGGTCGACCACACATGGAATATTGTTTTTTGGGGCACCATCACGGGAAGGTTTGTAGACTTGAACGGGTACAAAGGCGGCAAAAAATAATAAAAGGGCTTGGTGGACTGCAATGCCCAGAAAGATTGCAGGTTGGGGTTTTTTTGTTTAGAGAAAAGACGGTTTGGGGGGGGACATAAAAAATATGTTTTAAATATATTAAAGGTCAATATAGAAATCTCTCCAGGATCGTTTATACCCAGGATTTTTTCAAGAAAAAGGGGCGCATCCTCTAGTCTAGGGGAAAAAGAAAGTTTCTACATAAACATAAAAAAGGGATTTTTGCGAAAAAAAAAAAAAAAAAAAAAAAAAAAAAAAAAAAAAAAAAAAAAAAAAAAAAAAAAGGCAGTGAGATGTGGAAATCTCTCCCAGAGGAATTGTCGGGTGATTCACTAAAGAGTTAAAAAAGGGGTTTGTATCTTTTAGGTGAATAAATAACGTCATGGGGGCGGCGCGGGTGGGGGGGTCGTCACGGGTGCCACCCCCCCTGTGCCCGGGTCCTGGCGCCGCTCACTTTACCCCGCCACGCTCCTGTGCACGCTGCTCCTCCTGTCCGGCCACCGCGGTGCCCCGGCCCCCTGGGCGCGCGCGACGGCTGGTCTGGTTTTAAAGGGGCCCAGTGCCCCAATTTAGTAAATTTCCCGGGCCGCGGCCTTTTAAAGGTTACCCCCCTACTCTCTGCCAGTTGTTGGTGTGCACCTTGTTTTGGAAATGTTGGATGTCTTGTCGTTTCAGTTACCACCGTTTCGCTACTTTTCCTGCCCTTCCCTGTTTGCCGCCTCCCCTGCCCTTCTGCCCGTCTCTGACCACGAACCTCTGCTGCCTGTCCTGACTCCTCCCTTTTCCTCGACAAACCTTTGGTTTCCCGTTTTTGTACCACGCATTACCCGGGCCGCCATCACAAGCAATTCACGTCGGGGTAGCGACCTGGTAGCCTCACGCCGCCCAAACCCATCCCTTTGGGGCAGGCTTGGTAAATACCGGGGAATTAGACTCGCTCCCGGCGTGGCTACACCTTGCTTCGGTGGCCCAGCGAATCCACATTACCCTTACATTTACAATCTGGCCATGGAACCACCGGGGTCCCGCCAGACCCCCGCACGACGGCCGTACCCAGCAAACCACGTTTTGGCCAGCTCAGGCCATGATGCAGAACCCTTGCTGTCTGTTTACCCGCCTGTGATGCCGCCCCAGGGCCGCACCTTTGGGGCTCTGCATCGGAACATTTTGTTTTGCCGTTTCCCCACGTATGAGGGAAACCCCAAGAAGTGTGGGGCTTCCTCGTCAATCTCCATCCACATGGAGATGTTGGGGCCCCCAAAATTTCCGTACCGACCGGGAAGGGGGCCTTCTTTTTTAGCCTTTATCGGGGGGCTTTGGCCCGGGCCCCCCGCTATGGGACCCAGGGGATCCCTTGACGGCAAAATTTCAAAAACCTTCCTCCGGGGGTTTGCACCGTCTTTGAAACCCGGCCGCACCCCCTCCGCTGCCCCAGCTCTGCTCCGCTCCGCCAGGACGACTCCCTGGGGGCATCTCCGGCGTTCCGCACCCCAGTCCGATGGACTGGGGTAATGAGGCTTTGGTGGCAACCCTTTGGGAAGGCCTCTCTGGATGTTTTAAAGGCGAGCTTGCGGCGGGACCTGCCATCCTATTTTGATTGGCCACCAAATCGACTTCGTTTGCCCGGGACAGAAAAACCCGCCCCAACGGAGGTGCCCGCCACGCCGGCTCCCGCCTGGTCCCGTGTTCCCAACACCTCCCCTTCCTCCGCCAATGGGTTTGAGCATGAACCCGCAGGTCGGAGTCCATTGAACCAGGGGGAAAGCTTGCAGCGTCACGAGGGTCTGTGCTTTTTTAAAGGGCGGTTCTGGACTTTATTGGGGTCTGTCTGGGCCTGCCCCGGGTCCTCCGCACCCAGGGCTCGCGGGATGCTCTCTAGGTGTCCGTCGGTCCCCTCCCCTTGACCCTTCCGTACTCGTGGTTTTCACCGGACCAAACCCTTTTAAGCCCCCGCCTTCCTGATTCGGGGTCCGTTGAAAAAATTTTTCGCCACGCGCTGGTGTCCAAATTCTGTCCCCGGGGGATCCCATTGAGAAACTCTGTTTGTCTCCCCAGTCAGTGGGGAATGCCCAAGGGTGCTATTCGGTTCGCCTGCGCCCCTCACCTTACGTAGGCGCTTCACAAGGGGACTTGAAAATTCCGTTCTGCCTCGCCCTCTTCTGAATCCTCCTGGGGCCCTTCCCTTTGGGTTCAGGAGATGCTCCGACCCCAATGGAAAACAGGCGGATTATCCGTTGGGGCCCCCCCGTCCTCGCGATGCCCTTTCCCGACTCCGTCCTCTTTCGGTCCGCCTCTGTAAAGCCCACGAAGCCTTGCGGGTTGCCCCCTCCTTCCGATCTGCCGCGTCTTTTCCGAAAGACAGGCCGAAACTTTCCTCCGTATCGGCCGTTCGACTGTCCCATTGCCTTCAACCCGGTACTACTCCCCCCCGGGAGAGTTCCCTCTTTCTGTCCCCGGAGACCAAGGCAATGTCGGATTATTTCAGGGGGAAATTTTTGTAAAGGCTTTTTACGCAAGTCCTCTTTGCCTGCGGGGGCCGGATTTTTTTTTTCGAAAAGAAAATGGAAAATCCGGCCTGTATCGATTTTTGGGGGTCCCTAAAATCACCCAAAAAAATCGATACCCACGCCCCTATTCGGGCTGTTTGATCGCCTGTGTGGGGCAAACATTTTTTCCCAATTGGTTTAGCGGAGCATACAATTGATTCGTATTCGGGGAAGGGGACGGGGGAAGTGGCCTTTAAATTTCCCGGGGTGGCCCCCCTTCAATATCCGTCCCGTTTTTGGGCCCCTGCAGCTCCGGCGGTGTTCCAGAACTACGTCAAGAGATCTTCCGCGACCTTTTTTACGGCATTTTTTATTGGGGAATTTTAAATTTTTTCTCCCCGATTTTGGGGGCTCACCGCCCCCCACGTCCCAGGGGGCTCAACTCTCCCTGCCCCCCTTTTTTAGCCCAAACTGGGGAAAAAGCCTTTTGATGCACCTCGTTCCCAGGGTTCATTGTCTCGGCAGGGGCTCCGAGGATCCCGGGAATTGTCGCATTTTACAGGGGCCGCGAAGTGGGGGCTTCGCTCACCAACGTTTTGGGGTTTGCGAATTATTACAGACTTCGTCCCCCCATTTTTTCCACCCCGTGGCCCCGCTGGTGGGCCCCTTTCGAAAAAAAAAATGCCAACCCCAAAACCTGGCCCTTTAAAAACCCAAGAAGCTTTTGATCGCCTTAAATCAGCTTTTGTTTGCTCCATTCTGTCTCGCCGGTCCCAGCGTTCGTTCGTCCTAGAAGTGGACGCCCCCCCTCAGTAGGTGGGCGCGTCCCTTTTACAGAAACCCCCTCCGGGGAAAATGCATACTTGCGGTTCTTCCTAAAACCTTCCCCCAGCCGACAGAATTATACACGGGGATCGGAACTACGGCCTAATTTTTCCCTGGAAGAAAAGGGTTTTTCTGGGGGGGCTCGCTATCCCATCAAGATCTTACCCATACAAAAACCTTCTTTATCTCCTTGCTCAGGACTGAATCCTTGGGCAAGCCCGGTGGTCGCTCTTTTTTGCCCCCTTTCATTTTCTCCTTAATTTTCGGGGCCGCTAGAAAAAAAGTCAGGGAACCCTTTTCAGATCCTGGGTACATGGGCCCGAGCCCCTCTGCAGCACATAATTCCCCCGAAAGTCTGTCACGGCAGACCCTGGGTCTTCAACGCTACCTCCTGGGGAAGACCTGTCGCCCTAATGGACCTCGAAACCTGAAGGGGCATTCCTAGTTCCCCTGGTATCCGGAAACCCAAGTCCCCCAATTTTCTCCGTACTATTGGTGGCCCCCCTGTCAAGCTGAGGGACTTTGTCCTGGCTTGTACCTCCTGCCCCCGTAATAAAGCCCTCGTCGCAGACCCGCGCTCTTCACCCTCTCCCGGGGCCCTAAAAGACTTTGGTCCCATATTCCCATGGTTTTTGTTACTGACCCCCCGGGCCCCCCTCTGGAAACACGGTCTTGAGTGGGGGACTGATAGATTCTTGATGGCTCACTTTGCCCCCTGCCCCTCAGGCCCGCACTTTCCACCCATTTTCCCCCCTCACGGGTCTCATTGCATTCGTTTGGTAGGGGGGTCCAGTTTTTGTCGAAATTTGGCGGGCTCTGTGTGTCGTTTCAGGTTCCTAGCTTCTCGTTGCTCCACCCTCAAACCAATGGGCAGGTAAGAGGGGTCAACCCGTTTTGGTACCTATCTACATCATTTTTTATCCCCCGTCGGATAAGGGCTGACCTCCCCTGGCAGAATTTTTGTATAATTCCTTAAATGGAGCCTCTCCCTTTTTTGGGTGTTTGGGCTACTCCCCCCCCGCCTTCACTTGGCTACCTCGTGTCATGTCCCTCCTTGGATGCCCAAGTGCCTGACATCAGGCCTTTGGCAAGTCACGACAGGCCTTCTACAGGCCCCTTTCTTGCACCAAGGTCCCCGGTGCGGTACTGTGAAACCCCCCCCATAATTTTGCCGGTGATGGGTTTGGGTTTTGCCAAATATATTCGCTTCAAGGTGCCCAGTTACAAGTTATACATGAAAAAACTTTGAGATTCTTAGTTCACATGTTTTTGATCAAAAAAATGCTTAAGCCACCCACGAACTTACAACGTGATCTCAGGTCGGGTGGTCCTACGCTATCTTTACCTCTCAATAGAGCCAAATTCAGGTCTCTCATTGGGTCAACCGACCTCCATTATCCAGAGAGAAAGAAATAAAAAAAACACCAACCTTGCAAGCTGCACTCATATAACAGCCTGTGAAAGTAGGCGGGGTGCAGGAAACTAAAATGGAGGCATCCCTTCCTCCCTATATAGATTAAAAGCAATATATGCCATGGGTCGGTTGACCCAGTGAGAGGCCTGAATTTGGCTCTATTGAGAGGTAAAGATAGCGTAGGACCACCCGACCTGAGATCACGTTGTAAGTTCGTGGGTGGATTAAGAATTTTTTGATCATAAACATGTGAACTAAGAATCTCAATGTTTTTTCATGTATGATAAATAGCATAAATGCTTCTTTAGGGATTTCCATGTATTTTTGCCCTTTTTGCAGAGGTGTGCCACTGGTAATGGTGTGCGCGTATATATATATTATATATATATATTATATATATATATAGATATATAGATATATATATATATATATATATATATATATATATATATAGAGATATGCCGCAGCCCTGCCAGTGGCACCCAGGTTCACATTGTGTGTTTTTTCAGAAATGTTTTTTTGTGCAGAACTATACGTTGTATTTGGCATATATTGCTTTTAATCTATATAGGGAGGAAGGGATGCCTCCATTTTAGTTTCCTGCACCCCTCCTACTTTCACAGGCTGTTAGTGCAGCTTGCAAGGTTGGTGTGTTTTTTTATTTCTTTCTCTCTGGATAATGGAGGTCGGTTGACCCAATGAGAGGCCTGAATTTGGCTCTATTGAGAGGTAAAGATAGCGTAGATCCACCCGACCTGAGATCACGTTGTAAGTTCGTGGGTGGCTTAAGCATTTTTTGATCAAAAACATGTGAACTAAGAATCTCAAAGTTTTTTCATGTATGATAAATAGCATAAATGCTTCTTTAGGGATTTCCATGTATTTTTGCCCTTTTTGCAGTTACAAGTTAGGCACAAAGTTTTTGGGCCCTTTTTTGGTACTTCGACAACTAAACCCGGTGTCCTACAAGCTCCGCTTGCCTCCCACTCTACGTATCCCGAACGCCTTCCATGTCTCTCTCCTCAAACCTGTGGTGCTGAATTGCTTCTCCCGTGGATCTATCTCGCCTTCTCCGGTGGCCAACTCTGATAACATCTTTGAGGTCAAGGAGGTGCTGGCAGAAAAAACAGTGAGGGGGAAGCGGTTCTTTCTGATTGATTGGAAGGGGTTCGGGCCAGAGGAGCGGTCGTGGGAACCTGAGGTCAATCTGTCACCTGACCTCCTCTCTAAATTCCGTGGAAAGAGGGGGAGACCTAAGGTACATGCAGGGAGTCCGGCACGGGTGCCACTGCTGCCCGCGACCATCCCCCTGCTGCCCGGGTCCCGGCGCCGGCTCACTTACCCGTCCACGCTCCTGTGCACGCTGCTCCTGCCTGTCCCAGCAGGACCAGCTGCCTAGAGCGCGCGTGCGCGACGGCTGGTCTGGATTTAAAGGGCCAGTGCACCGGTAATTTAGTGAATTGCCGGCCGCTGGTCCTATATAAGGTATACGCCCCCTACACTCTCTGCCAGATTGTTGGTGTGCGTACCTTGTCTTGAGAGTGTTGTAAGTCCTGTCTGATTATCCGTGTACCAGTCCGTCCGCTACGTTTCCTGACCTTGCCTGTTTGCCGCCTGCCCTGACCTTCTTCTTCCTGTCTCGGACCACGAACCTCTGCTGCCTGTCCTGACCTCCTGCCTGTCCCAGACTACGCCTTTGGATTCCGATTCTGTACCACGCATTGCCCGGCCCGCCATGCAAGCAAGGTCACGTCAGGGGGTAGCGACCTGGTAGCCTCACGCCGCAGAAATTCCATCCCGATTTGCGGCAGGCTCTGGTGAATACCGGGGGCTACTTAGACTCCGCTCCCTGGCGTGGCTTACACCATCACTTGCGGTGGTCCAGCGAATCCACAATACCCCTTACAATAACAAGTTATAGTGACTAGGATTCTGGAGGAGGGGCGTTGATCCAGGCATTTATTCTGATTGCCAGATTGAAGTCGGGAAGGAATTTTTTCCCTAAAAAGCGGACAATTGACTTCTACATCCTGATGATTTTTGCCTTCCTTTGGATTAACATTATAGCACAGTAGGCTGAACTGGATGGACGTCTCTCTTTTTTGACCTTACAAAGTAGTACTAGTACTGTGTATATGACATGTAGGATCTCTTTATGTCTATTTTTGATAATACAGATTCAGATATTCAGGTGAAATCTGTGCTAAGATTATAATTTTCTGCCCACGGTGGGTGATTGGATTGTTTAAGCTTCAGGATATGTTACTTTTTTTTCTTCTGAACATCTTAAACTTCACCTAAAGATGAATTTTAAACTTCTTTTTTTTTAAATACTTAAACTATTTTGCTTTATGTGATGTGAAAAACATGTTAGTTTCGGTTACAGTTTTGTAAAAATTGTTAAACCACCTAGGGTTACCACATGAATTATCAGTCAGATGTTATTCTGTGCGGGCGAGTTCAGATGGAAAGAAGAGCTACTTACTTGTCACTATATAATGGTTGGCAGCTTCTATGGTTATACGTTTATCCTTATAGTGAACATCTACAATTACCTTGGCATGGATACACAGTAAATAATCGGGTTTATTCAACAATTCTGCCAACGGCTCCCATCTTTTTCACCTCTTTTAATTTGTAAATCTGTAAGTTGCTCTAATCGAAAATCCACCCTTCGCTTTACATTTCTAAACTTCTTAAAGCAATAAATGTTTTATATTGTAATTGGCAACTTTTTTTCTGACACTTAAGAAAAATTATATAAAGGAGTAGGCAGTGTGGAGTTTTTTAATTGCCTAGCACAGTCAACATTTTGAGCCTTTTAGGATGTTGGATTTAGATGTAGCCTGGAGGTAAGAAGGTGTACAATAAGGGTGCGTTTACATGGCAAAGACCAAATACTGGTCGGATTTCCTGAAGGCTTTTCTCTGCCATTTTTGGATTCGAGCTGTCCTCCTTTGCACCCACTTGTTCATGTTCTGCCTGAAAACCGGGCGGAAGAATGAACACGTTCTAAGGGCGACATGTATCAATTTCGCCGGGTCGTAGCGCGCCGTTTCGCCTGAATTATGTCGGGGCCGGGGCGCGCTCATACATACTATGTAAAGTCCGCCGCGCCTCGCCAGTGTTTGAGGCGCAGTGCGTGACCGAGGCGCAGTGCCAATCAGCTCTTTTCTGTCTTTTTACTGTATTTTGAACTGTCCCACCTTTGATTTTGATTGGTCCAAACTCCTCCATAGGATATAATGGGTCTTTGTCGCTCCTATTCTGATTGGTCAATAGTTCTCCATAGGTTTTAATGGGTCTCTGTCGCTCCTATTCTGATTGGCTGAGCTAGCCAAAGTCCCGCTTGCTTAACCAATCAGCTCTTTTCAGCATTTTAACTGTATTTTGAACTGTCCCGCCGTGGATTCTGATTGGTCAATCCTTCCCCATAGGTTTTAATGGTTCACTGTCGCTCCTATTCTGATTGGCCGGTTTATGCCGACCAATGAGAATAGGTTTCAGAATTTGAATTACTGTATTTCCCGGCAATTTACAATATCATAATTCTTGATATTGTGCCGTTCTAGAGTTTTGGAAAGTTATTTTTTTTTTAATTATGTTTATTTTTGAGGTTCAGCACTTTTCTGACATTGTTTTCCGCCTTTATAAAGGCGATTTTTTCGGAATCATACTCCTGCTGCGCAGAGCGGAGCGCCGAGATTTCTGTCACGATCTTCTATCTGCTTCCTCGCATGTTCCGATCCTGCTTCACTTCACCTCTGCCGGAGCATTTAGACCAAAACAAACCCGGTCTGCCTGTCGGAGCTGCCGAGCGCTGCACTGCGCCTCGCTTTGCCGACTCGCGATCGTACATGCCCCGGAGTTTTTGAGCGCGCAGCGTCCCGCCCCGGAACGCCTACACCGCGCCCACAACGCGCCCATTGCCCGCCCCTTCATGCGGGGTGCAGCTGAAAGTGGCGAACGCTGCGCCTAACACCTCATCCCTGCATCCGACAGCGGGATTCGGGCTGGGAGGCGCGGCATACGCCAGAAATCGGGCGAAAAGCCCGATCAGACATATCGCCCTACGTTTTTCAGAACACCGGCGGTGTAAAGAAACCGTCCGGTGGAAAATCGATGCAGTGGAGACTGCTGCACAGATTTTCTATTCAAGTCTATAGGGGAGCATTGCTTGTCGGTTTTCAGACGGTTTGTAAAACCACAAACCGTATGAAAAACCGACAAATAACCTATGCCGTGGTGACAAGCCCTTACTGTCTGAAAAACACTGAAACATAGGAAAAATACTGTATGTTAATATATTAATTTTTTTTTGCAAATGGAAGTTTGCTTTTTCCTTAAAGAAGGTATCCATCCTTCAAAAAAAAACCACTGAATGTGATAACATTACAAAATTACCAGATTTTTCGGACTATAAGACGCAATTTTTCCTCAAAAAATTTTAGGGAAAAATGGGGGTGTGTCTTGTAGTCGGAATGTACTGTCTCAGGGCGGCAGGGGGATGAAGAGGAGCGATGCTGCGGGAAATAAACCCTGCCACTGGCTTTCTGCAGCATTGCTTCACTCCAGTCTCCTGCCGGCCCGAGAGAGTACTATGCGGCGACTGGCATCTGTTCACCACAGCTGCGAGCCACCGTTAACAGCAGGGATGGAGCCGGCTCCAACCCTGCTGTTAACACTTTAGACGGCGCACTGATCATGGCCGTGCCCTCTAGCTGAATGAGGAGCAGTGTGTTGCACCATACTTCCCTGGAATACCCCCTCGCAATGTAAGTGCTGGGGGGGAAGGGGATCGGTTGCCATGGCAGCCTGGGGCCTCATGCAGGCTTCCACAGCTGCCATGTGTGTACACCTGTTACATTCTGCTGTATGTAGGACAAGGGATTGTGCATCTAGTGGTGATATACCCTAAGGGGAAGTATTAAAGTAAAAAAAAAAGTTTAAAAAGAATATTAATAGTTTAATAACCCCTTTTGCTGTTTAACAAATAAAAAAATTAAAACATTACACATAATTGTTATCACCACATCCGCAAAAGTCCAATCTATTAAAATCTAACATCATTTATCCTGTACACTGTACACCATAGAAGAAAAAAAATTCCAAATGACAAAATTGTAGGTTTTTTGGTCATTTCATATCTCCAAAAAATTTGAGTAAAAAGTGATCCAAAAGTCACATCTATCCCAAAATGGTACCAATAAAATCTACACTGCAACCCAGACTTTTTGCCTCAAATTTTTTTTCCTATTTTCCTCTAAAACTTAGGTGTGTATTATGGTCTAGTGTGTCTTATAGTCTGAAAAATACGATAACTCTACTTGTAGGGTGTTAGACCATCCTGCTACATGCATATATATGTATGTGTTATGGTACTGGTAAACATTATAAAGTGTTTCTTATGGTCGATGTAAGTAATAGCCCACACATAGTTGCTAGGAAATAATACATCATAATGTGGTATAGTACATGGGCAGGGCTTATGAAGCTACTATATATTCAGTTTAAATCAAAAGTTTACAAATACTATATAAAAAGACACATATGCATGTTTTTCTCACTATCCAACATGAAATCAGAATAAACCTTTCCAATCTTATGTCAATTAGGAACCAAAATTATTTATATTCTCCAACTGCAAGAATAATAAGAGAGATCATTTTTTAAGGCATTTTTATTACTTTCTGCAAAGTCAAAAGTTTCCATCCATTTCATTAGTATTTGGCAGCATTGCCCTTAAACTGTATGACTTGGGTCATTTTGGATCCTTCCACAAGCCTCTCACAATAGTTGGTAGAACTTTTGGCCCATTCCTCTTGACAGAACTACTGCCTTTTTAGCTTTGCCCATAAATTTTCAATAGGATTGAGATCAGGGCTTAGTGATGGCCACTCCAAAACATTGACTTGGTTATCCTTAAGCCACTTTGTAACCAGTTTGGCAGTATTCTTCAAATCATTGTCCATTTGGAAGACTCATTTCCGTCCAAGGTTTAATTTCCTGGCTGATGTCTTGAGATGTTGCTTCTGTAGTGCCACATAATCTTCTTGCTGCATGATGCCATCTATTTTGTGAAGTGCACCAGTCCCTCCTGCAGCAGAACAACCCCCAAACATGATGCTGCCACCCCCATGTTTCACAGTTGGGATGATGTTCTTAGGCTTCCAAGCTTCTCCCTTTTTCCTCCAAATGTAATGATGGTCATTATGGCCAAACCGTTCAATCTTAGTTTAATCAGACCACTGGACATGTCTCCAAAAAAGTAGGTGTTTGTTCCTGTGTGCATGTGCAAACATTAATCTGGCTTTTATATGTTTCTTTTAGAGTAATGGCTTCTTCCTGGCAGAGTGACCTTTAAGCCCATGTTGATGCAATATTCATTTTACTGTGGATAATGACACAATCTTACCAGCTTCCGCCAGCATCTTCACAAGGTCTTTTGCTTTTTTCTTGGGTTGATTTGCACATGTCGGACCAAAGCACTTTCATCTCTGAGACAAAGAACCAGTCTCCTTCCTGAGACGTATGACGGTTGGACATTCCCATCTTGTTTGTACTTGCGTATAATTGTTTGTACAGATGAACAAGGCACCTTCAGGTATCTGGAAATTGCAACCAAAGATTATCCAGACTTGTGCAAGTCTTCCCTTCCTGATATCTTTGCTGATTTCTTTAAACTTTCCCATGATGTTACACACAAGCAATTTGTTTATGATGTGTGTTAAAAAAAATCACCCGCGGGGTGTCTTAATTACGAAGCTTCCCAAAGAATGACATCTCATTGCTGTCCCAAATTGTTTAAAGGGCAGAGTAATCTTAGTTATTTAAACTTTTGAATTTGCAGAAAAGTATCAAAGTGTCTTTAAAAAGTTCTCCTCTCATTATTCTGCCATTTGGCAAATATAAATAATTTTGGTTCCAAATTTGACCTTAAAACAGCAAAGGGTTTATTCTGTTTTTCATGTTGGATAGTGAAAAAAAAACATGCAGATGTGTCTTTTTATATAGTTATGTAAACTTTTGGTTTTAACTGTATATTTTTTTAAAAAGGGCCCAAATGACTTGTTGGGAGGGAGTTTTGAGGCCCAAGGCCCTGGCCTTGGTAAAGTGAAAACCAATTATTTCTGGTGTCAGCGGCAGTAGGTCACTGACACGTTTTTTTTATTAAAATTTTTATTAATAAGTTTTTTCTGCAAACAAAAAAAAAAAACATATGAAAAAGTAGTCAAAATGAATAGATATGACAAGTTCAACAACAGTTGTGTGAGAATTTTAGTTAACATTTGTGAAAAAACCAAAAATTTTTAAAAAAAAACAAACAGGAAAACAATAAAAATCCCCCCAAGGAACCAAAATGTTATTGCGTGGGTGCCGCATTGAAAGGAGCATCCAGAGATGCTGGGGTAGCCCCCACAAAGGAGCCAAGAAAGGGCCCGGCCAAAACCCCGGCTATGGGGGTCAGTTGTGCTTTCGGTAAGGCCCCCAAAAAAGGCCCCCCAGAAGGGGGGTTAAGGCACCTAGTCGCTGGAAGGGGAAGAAAGGTCTAAATAACTTTTAACTAGCGAAGGGAGAGAAAAGGAAAGAAAAAAAGGAAAGAAAAAAAAAAGGGGGGGGGGGGGAATGTATATTTGGGGTCGCGGGAAACCCGGGTCAGAGGGTCCCCGTAGGTAAGTGGGGGAAAAAGAAAAACATCAGGTTGGCCCCTATAAACCAAAGCCTCCCTCCCGGCCTCTCCGTTCTAGGCTCAATCCAGCAGAGATTTAAATTTAAGGATCCCTGTAGAGTCCCCAAGGAAACAGGTAGGATAAAAATTCTGGTAGCACAGGGCTTGTGCTATCATTTCCTCCATGGGTGGTCGAGGTATTTCCTCACCCCCAGTCCGTTGGGAAGGAGGGGTATTTTTGTTTCCCATTTAGGGGGTAATTGTTTTGCTGCCGGGGGAAGATGTCTGACCAAGGACCTTTTATATACTCCCGGTGTAAAAGGAGATAATTTTTGGGTAGCCTGGGGTGTTAGGGATAGTAACCCTGTAATTCCAGAATAGCCTCCCCCTTTTCCCCAAAAACCTTTGACATCAAACCCCCCCAGAATGAGCATTGCCCCTACTTCCTTTTTTGCACCCCAGCAAGTGTGGGGGTTGCGGGAACCCAATTTGTGCAAGAGAGTGGGCCCCTATACCATCGAGACAAAACCTTTAAACTGTCTCTGGGCCTTACAAGCAAAAACCGCCTTTGCGTGAAACAAAAATTTTTTCCGCCTTTTGGGCTTTGTAAACGATTTTTGAAGCCTCCCTCCCAGATTTGCAAAAGGGGGAAGGGGCTGGTCAGTAGGAGAGAGAAAAAAATTGGTAGGTAAGGAGAAAAGATGCTAGGGTCGAGCGCTGACCCAAATTTTTCGAAGGGGGTCGGGGCCCCTGTGAGGCCCGTTTTTTGGAAAAAAGGGAAAAGAAAGGGCTTGTTGCTGTATTGTAACTAGCTTAGAGGCAGGAGGGTCAGTTAGGAGATCGCCCGGGCCCCGCAGCTCCCCCCTAAATGAATTCCTTTCCCAAAAAATGGAAGGTTTAGTTGGCCCTAAAAAGGAAAAGTGCCAGACCCCCCGGGAGGGAACAGGGATTGTCCTTTCAGGGAGTAGTGGTCCTCTAGGTCTAAAAGCGCCTCAGAGGGTTTGGACTTCCTAAGGTAGATGTATGGAGGGTGGGAAGGACAATTTCCAGGGTCCAAAGTGTGGTTCAAATGTCCGGGGGGAGAGAGGCCGGGAGCAGGGGCACAAATCACGGCTATCTGAATCCACAATTTGTTGTAGGAGCTATGAACCAATCTAGGAATCTAGCAAGGAGCCGACAAGTAGAAGCTACGTTGGAAGCCCTACCCCACCAGGGGCCTTAGGAGGGGGAGAGAAGACCCCTATGAATTGCGGGCGCCGCGAATACCAGTATATTGCTAAAGCTCTTTTAGTCTGCCAGTATGTCGCTGGGATGCAATTGGGGGGAAATTTTGGAACAGGTAAGTAGTTTGGGAGGACGGTCATCTTCAAAAGATTCATCCGCCCCAACCATGAGAATCCCTTTCCCCTCCGCTCCCAACAAAGATGCTACTTTCGAGAGCTGGTATGAATTGCGTCAAAGGTTGGGGAAGGATCGGCCGTTATTCGGTCCCAAAAAATGAAATCCCTTTGTCGGCCAGAAAAGGAAAAAATTTGTTGAAGAGGACCAGGGGCCCCGGGTCAAGGGGACATTCAGTGCCTCAAATTTAGGGAGTTGATTTATAATTAGACCCAAAGGCTAAACGAGCCAGCTCGGACATAGGGGGAACGAATGTGAGGGTCACGGAGATAAAACAAGAGATCATTGCAAAAGCAGAACATTTGAGCTCGCGCCCCCCCCTATACAGATTCCCTTGATATCCGGGTTGGTCTAATTGTTTCCCGCAAAGGGTCCATCAAAGAAAACATATGAAAAAGGGGGGTACGGGATCCCTGCCTGTGCCGTTTTTAATACAAAGGGACTTGGAAAGAGAACCTTCACCCTAACCTGGCCGAAAGGGGGGGGGGGCCTGACAAGGAATTATCTTGGTATAAAGATCGGACCCAACCCAGCTCGTTCCAAGGTTGAGGTCAGGGATCCCCCCAAAGGGATCCTGTCAAACGCTTTCTCCCCCGTCTAGTGGAGGACCATAGGGGGATCTGCCCCAAGCGCGCATATGGGTTATGTCCAGAGTCTTGAAGGGATTGTCCCGGCCTCCTCCCCGGGGGCAAAACCCCCTGGTCAGGGTGGACCCGGGAAGGCAAATGGGCATTGGAGGCGATTTGCCAGCAGTTTTTTAAAAGGGCCCCGTTTAAAAGGGATATGGGTCATTAACTTCCAACACCCCAGGCCTTCCGGTTTGGGAATCACGGCCACTGTGCTTATAGGTCGCCTGGGAAGGCGAAAGAAGGTGAGACAGAGTTGAAGGCTTGTAACATGAGGGGTTTTAAGATGGGAGCTAAGATTTTAAAAATTTGGCAGTGACCATCCGGGGCCCGGCTTTTCCCACCCGGAAGGCCTCCACCCCCCTCAGCGAGTTTCCCCCCCCAGTGAAAGGGGCCCAGGCCATTGGCTTCCTCAATGATAGGGACCTGGAGGGAGGAGGATAAACGTCGGGAGGAGGGGGGAAGGGGGGGAAAACCCAAAGGGGAGTTTATACACCTAGAGTATAGGATGAAATCTTTGGCTTGTCATGGGGTTTTGTACCTGTCACCCGGGGGGTCTTGTTTTTCGGGTGAAAGAGGAGATATGTGAATTTCCCTTTGGGGGTTTTTCAAGAGGTATCTACTTTTTATTGCCAAACTGAGAGTTTGCTTCGGGGATTTAATCAACTTGCCCGGGGGAGTCAAAAAAATCGCGGAACCCAAGCCCCATCCCAAAACAATTGGGAGAACAAGAAAAAGGGCCTGTTTATGAAAAAGCTCCAGAGAGGAGACCCTTTTGGAGGGGAGCGCAACCCCCACTGACGATCTTTTTTAAGCCTGCTACTGTGCTTAATTAAGACACCTTTCAACACACATTTCAAGGCCGCCCACTGTACTATAGGAGCTGTAGAGTCTATATCATGGTCAGAGCAAAATGTTCAATGGTCCGTTGCAGGTCAGCCCAAAAAAGACTAAAGGATAACAGAGTTTATTCAACCCCCAAGTTTTCCCGGGTCGGGCGAGGGGGGGGATGGAGCGTCATAAAAATCGGGCAGACCGGACCAGGGACATTTCCAAGGAGGTAGTTCTCAAAACCCTAGAGAGCGCTGTGTTGCAAAAGGTATAATCA
Organism: Phyllomedusa bahiana; assembly: GCA_025379985.1. Lineage (NCBI taxonomy): Eukaryota > Metazoa > Chordata > Amphibia > Anura > Hylidae > Phyllomedusa > Phyllomedusa bahiana. The sequence continues at coordinate 324,285 of JAODAL010000095.1, forward strand.
AACCTACTGTAGGGTTGTGCGGGTGAGAAAAAGAAACTATAGTCCTTAACCGTGGGGGGTGCTGAAGCTCCAACCATCACAAAGCTGAAAACCTTTGTAGGGCTTTTTTAATTTCTTTTTAATGGTTGAGTAGGCAACTGAGGAAATTTTTCATGGAGGGGGCAAGGTAAGGGTTAAAAAACTCCCGCGAATAGCAGAGTAAACCTTTTGCGTTTTGGGGATAGGGCATCCAAAAAAATTCTGTTTAAAAGTGGGCCTGGCCCTTTGGGTTTGGGGTATTAACTTCACTAAAAAATGACCCGAATGGAAAGGGTGAGGGATGAGGTATCTAGCTTCTTTTTAATTCGCAGTTTACCCCCTTATTTAGGTAGGGATTTGTGGTGGCAAACGCAACACCTCTATTTTTTAATAAGGAAGTTGGCACAGTCCAGTGAGGAAAATATTGGGATTTTAAAAACCGGGGCCGAGTCCACCCTTTAAGTGGGTTTCCTGCAGACACAGAATTGAACATGTTTACGATGGAAATGTACAGGGCTTGAGACCTCTTCGAAGGAATATTGAGGCCCTTTGGGATTTTAAAAGGGGGCTTGCCGAGGGTTTCCCATCTAAAAACCCTAGGGGTGGAGGTAAAGGGGGCAAGACCGAGACCCCCGCAAAAAAAAAAAGGGAAAAAAGAGAGATAGAGAGGAGAGGAGGAAAAAAAAAAAAGGAGGAGGAGGGGGGGGAGAAACTCTAAAGCAGGAAAGAACACCCTGCGGAGTATACTAACAAACAAATGCCTAGCAACCAGGGAGTATTCCAGATTAAAAAAAAAAGGAGGACCAGGAAACTCCCTACTGGGGGTAATGCAGAAAACTAGCAGGTCGTTAACTGGCTCCAGGTACAAAATGAATACGTGGGGATACATGTCGATATCCGGCCAAAAAGAGAAAAAACCATAAGAGAGATACAGCTTAAAGGGAAACAGAAGCTGGGTTAGGGGCAGCATGGGGGCGATGAAAAAAGGATGGAGCCGTCCTAGAGGGCCTGAAGCCCACTCTCAAGGAGGAGCAGGTTGGGAAGCAGTTGTATCTTTAATCAGGTATGTCCTGCGCTTGAGAGGAGCTGTCCCCCTCTGCCTTCTAGGTGGAAGACCGGAGGAGTCCTGACGTTGATCAGCCGGGAGGGCACCGGCATGAGGCTTCCTTGAGGAGGGAGAAGAGATGGAGGGCCATTTTGCTAGGGTAATGTCCGGCAACTGCAGTGCGCTAAGAAAAGCAGGAAGATCATCTGGGGAACGCAGGGTGCAGGTGTGTTCGCCCTGGCGAGCAATAAGGGCGAACGGAAAACCCACCTAAAATGAATTTTCCCTATCTTAAGGATGTTAAGTGCTTCAGTGTGGCACGTTGAGCCAATGTGTGGCGGGACAAGTCCGGAAAGATTTGTAAGGGATGTCCATGGTAGGAAACAGGACGACCTCTACGGAGGCGCTGCATAATCTCCTCCTTGAGACCAAAAAAATTAATGCAGCATATCAAATCTCTTGGGTGCAGAGGGTCATTACTAGCCGGGCGCAAAGCTCTGTGCACTCTATCCAGTTCGATGTAGGTGTCCAAAGGCCGATCCAGGATTTCGTTGAAGATGGTAGGGTATAATTCCGACGCTGCCACTGTTTTCGGTAGACCTCGAATTCGAAGGTTGTTTCTGCAACCTCTGTTTTCAACATCGTCTAAATGTTGTTGGAGATGGAATAATTGAGTGGAGTGGTGCTGAACCGTAGATTGCAAAGTAGATAAGGAGGATGCAGAAGTTTCTTGAGCCTGCTGCAGGGTATCCACCCTAGTAGGGAGCGATGAGAGGTCGGAGCGGAGGCTGGTAGCTTCTTTTCTCCACTCCTCCACCAGTCGAGATGTCATAGCTGAAATGTCCTGGCGAGTAGGAAGGTGCTGAATAAATAGCTGGAGACCCGCATAATTGACCAGTTTGGTGCCAGGTAGAGCCGTGGAATCAACTTGTAGTGGCGGGGGGCCACTGTAAGGGTGCAAAACCCGGGTTGACAAAGGGTGGATCAGGGCATGAGAGGGAAGAAGGGAAAAGAGCTGCACCCCAGCTGGTACGAGAGTTCAAGTCCGGAGACACATGAGTATTGCTGAGGCAGTCCGACGAGACAGAAACGTGGTGAGAGGCACCCTGAGTGGCAGAAGTTTGGGTCCTGTAGGAGGGTGACCGGGATCCACGGCTAGGGGGGGTCAAGCCATGAGGAGCCGGTCGACCATGCAGGTGATGCTGCGAGAGCCGCATTCCGGAGGGCATAAGATCCGTCACGCGAGGTCACCGGAGGAGGGTCCGTCCATGACAGGTTAGTGGAAGCCTGGGAGGAGCCCTGGTGCGGGCTAATGGATCCCGGGGATGTACCCCTAGATGGAAAAGGCCGGCTGGCCAGGGAAGGGCGAACGCCAGAAGGCCCTCCCAAGTCGACGTCTGGAGACGGGCTAAGGGGGGGCTCCGATCCCACAGAGACATCCTGTGTAGGGCCTTGTATGGTGGGGACGTTGGGGTCAGCACAGGGGCCTGCAGGGTCATGGGCCAATGAGGTAGAGGAGTCCAGAATGCCCACAGACTCTTTTGCAGAGACCTGTGGAAATATAGGTGGCCTCACTGCCTGGCCCAGTGATTGGGGACCAGAGGGAGAGTAGGCCCGGAAGTCCTGGGTTCCAGCGCAGCCCCCCAATCCCGGTACCTCTAAGCTCCCATCAGAGCATGATGGATCAGGCATCCTCATGGCGGCCATCTTGAAATGGAGTTCAGCAGGGCCGCATGGAGAGGCACTGCAGGCTGCATCCGATCCCTGCTGGATAGGAATGGTCGGGACCCCGGGAGGATCAGCTGACTGCGGTGTCGGCAGGTGTACCAGAGGCAATGCTGGTGAGGCAGGCGCCGGGGTCAGGCTTGTCACAGGTCCTGGTGCATTGAGCGCGTCCTCCAGGAGAGGCTGCGTGCCCGCCGGGGATTCCTGCATCGCCGAGGAAGCTGGCGTTGTGAACAGCGAGGTCGGGCTCACAGTGCGTCCCGCAGCTGCAGTCAAGTCCGCGCAGTGGGGCTGCCGGCATCTCACCTCCGGGTCATCCGGGAGCGTCAGCGGAGGGGGCCCCGTGGCTTGTTGCATGACCGCAGTGATGGCAGGTGAAGCTGCAGGTAAGGGACTGACGGGGATCCTGGCTCCTCTTCTCCGATGGCTGGAACGGGTGGCGGGAAGGTCAGGCTGCAGGGCGGTTGCTTGAGAGGCTGCTTCAACTATGTGAGTCGGGCGGCCATCTTGCAGGACCTCGCTGCTGCCGGCGTCTTTCTCAGGCATTAGGACAGAATATTGCCCAAAATAACGGGAAATGTCGCCTTGGCTGGGTTCAGGAGCGAGAAGGGGATCCTTTTTTCCCTTTTTTGTCGCTTTCCCCATGGTGAGAGGTGATAAAAGGCTAGATAAGACAGCAAATGTGCGGGAGCTCTGGAAAATTGCTGCTTCACAGCGCCATGTCAAGCCACGCCCCCCTGACACGTTTTTTATTTAGTTTGGCTGCAATGCAGTGAGTCTGGGTCATGATTTCACAGGAGCAGTCAAGGTACTGGGTGGGATGACTGCTCCCATGCTCCAGGGCCAGGCTAGTGTTTAGGTGGTGTATATAAGCCAGGCCAGGACAGTCAGGTGAGCTGGGTGTGGTTCCAAGCCTCAGTCTTTAGTGTACTGTTGAGCTGAGCGGAGTGAAGCAAACAGTGCTCTGCCAGAGGCTGGAAGGCTAGCACTACATTCGGGTACAGTTAACCCAGATCGCCAACCGGGGCAAGGGTGCTATACGTAGGCAACAGGACTGTGCCTTACCTTCAGGAACCCTGACTGTGTGCTTAAGTTTTGTACCTGAAGCAAGCCATGGTGTCTGCCACCTTTTTTATTTGGTTGTCTGAATAAAAGACTGCTGGATTTAACACCTGAATGGGTCCTCAGCTCTGTTTGGCCACAACCGTTTTTAGGCTGATCCTCCACAATTTGGCAGAAGAGGCAGGCAAAACCCTAAAATAAAAGACTGCATGTCCTTTGTTAAGGCGGCAGCCACCCTAAAAGACCAGGCACTTAGAATTGCTAAAGCACCTGGTGCAGGCCAGCACCCAACAGCACTTTATAATAAAATGTGTGCCGTCTGAGCAATAACTTTAGTTGCAATACTTTCTCAAAAGTTTCATCTTTAATGTGTATCCACAAAAAACAAGTCCATTAAAAAAATGCGTTATACGATACCGTAACCTCCTCAGGATAGTCCTTATAATACAAATCCAGCCTTTTTTCCTGTAGCCGCAAGCGCTTACAAACACCTATTCAGTGCATACTGGTAAAGAGCAAACCGACTCCTGCATCCTCCAGCTCATTCCACCTGCGCTACGTTTCGGGGGGAACGCCCCCTTTGTCAAGCGTCTCCAACCATTGGCTATATATGTAGATGGATATCTACAACAAATTGTAAAAAAAATTGCCATAATGTTTAAAGGACACTAATGAGTTCTTGGAAAAAATTGAACACCTTGATGTTACTAATGTCACTGTGTACATGCATTGTGTACATTGGACGTTAAAAGTCTTTACACAAATATACCAACTAAAGAAGGCATTGATTCTGTGAAAAAAAAAATTGTGTGAAAATTGTCAACTTTCAATAGGGAAATCAATTTTTTGGTTTCACTCTGGAAATTATACTCAAGAAAATTATTTTCGTTTTGGCATTACCTACTATTTGCAGCGGCAGGGGACCTCTATGGGGTCTCCTGTCGCTCCAAGCTATGCCAACCATCTTATGTCGGACATAGAGGTAGGGCACATCGCCACAGTGACTTCAGCCGCAGTATTTTACTGTGGCTGAGGTACGTGGATGATGTGTTCATCTTGTGGACAGGATCACTTGAGGAATTGGCCCTATTTAATGAATATATTAATAATATTCATCCATTGCTGGAATTTTTAATAAACTGAACATCATACTACCATTAATTACCGGGATGTAGAGTTTAAAAAAAAGAGGGGTCTAAGTTAAAAACTTCCTTATACTCTAAAACCAACGGATCGCAACAATGTATTAAAAAAAGATAGTTTCCATGCCCCCAATGTCACTAGGGGAATTCCACGGGGACAATTTTTAAGGGCCCGTAGGATATGTACATCAGCGATGACTATTTCAAACAGATGCATATATTGATCGAGAAAATGTCAAAAAGAGGCTATGATAGAAATGAAATTATGGAATTGGTATGGAGATAGGCAGAATGTCTAGAACAGAAGCGAGAAGTAAGAACCCAAAGAGTACAGGTAAGCCCTAAGATTGATTTTTGGGCAAACCTATGATAAGCGGGCAGGCTTAATAAGAACACTATACTAAAACATTGGAAAGTATTACAAAGTGACCCTACACATAGTGCCCTATTTCAAGAAAAACCGAGGTTTATATACCGAAAAGGGAAAACAATTGGAAACTATATTGTGAGATCAGATATACAAACTACACACCAAAGAAGTCGACAACAACTATTAAGAACAAAAAAAATTGGGTAAATTTCCCATGTTAGCATGTCAAAACGTAACAACATAATTAAAGGGGACAACATCACACACCCCCTGAAAGGGTATAAAAATCAAATTAAAAGGATATGCAAAATGTGGGGGCATGAAAAAGTCATTTTATCGTTAAAAAAGCCCATGTGGAAAGCCATAGTGGGACAAACATCTAGAAAAATAAGAATAAATGAACATAAGTCTCAGATCAGACTATATAAAACTAGAATGACGCACAGCACAGAAAATAAGGAGGGTACAATAACAACAAAAAAATTTGGAGAAACCACGGTAGCACGCCATTTTTTTGAGAATCAACATAACGTATGCGATTTGAAGTGGTGCATATTAGAAGTAATAGAATGTAACAATGTAGAACAACTACAAAAACGTCTGCTTAAACGGGAAGTGTATTGGATTAACCGTTTGGAGTCTATGGCCCCTAACGGATTAAATGAAGAGTGTAGATGGAGTGTATTCCTGTGATCCAACTCATAGGAAAGGGTTAAGGTGGAGAGTTAAACTAAAGAACAAAAATAAAAAAAGAGAAATCTCTATATAAAAGATGATACAATGTATGATTATCTATTCTCTACCTTACCCACAGTGTTGTTGTTTTTAATATGTTTTTAAATGATACTGGCATTTTTGTATATATATTAGACGTAACAATGCTATTCCGAGACGCTTGACAAAGGGGGCGTTCCCCCCGAAACGTAGCGCAGGTGGAATGAGCTGGAGGATGCAGGAGTCGGTTTGCTCTTTACCAGTATGCACTGAATAGGTGTTTGTAAGCTGCTTGCGGCTACAGGAAAAAAGCTGGATTTCTAATATAAGGACTATCCTGAGAAGGTTACGGTATCGTATATACGCATTTTTAATGGACTGTTTGTTTGTGGATACACATTAAAGATTGAAACTTTTGAGAAAGTATTGCAACTAAAGTTATTGCTCAGACGGCACACATTTTATTATAAAGTGCTTAATCAAGAGGGAGCAAGGGGATACTCCCTGAAAAGCTGCCGCATTATTTAGTAACCTGAGGAAAAAGGCATTTGGGAAAAAAAAGGAGTAAAATAGGGGGTTTACTTGTTTGAGATTGTGCAGCACCCAACAGCAACAAGCCCACGCAGAGTCAATACATTCACAGTAGGACACCAACCAGCTGCTCATCACTCAGATGGCTATAATGGAGGAAGCTATCCAGGTGAAGGAGACCCCAGCTTCCCTCAGGAGGTTGGTTAGCGTGCACGGAAAAGGGTACAAGATGCCTTGCAAAAGATGACACCAGAAGATGATGTGGTCATGTGCTGGCTGGTAGTAAATTAAGAATGGAGTGACTGCCTGACCTCTTATGCTAGGTAAGTGGGCAATTGGAGAAGTGAGTATCGATTGTTTTGTAATTATATCACATTTGATGGAGATTTAATAGTTTTTCAAAGGTTGTTCAGCCCTTTTAAGCTGCTCTGGGAAATGTTCCTAGAACTGTTTTATGAGTTCTGTATTGTGGTTTACAACAATAACCAAAGCAAACTTGTTTTTAAGCATTTTCATTGTGGCTGTGTTTTATCACCTTTGTCAGTCTGGAAAAAAGTGGCATAAACTGCAAAATTGCACTTGGAAAATAAGAAAACATTACTATCACAAGATATTATAGTATGACTCTGAACCTCAGGGTATCTGAATTTAAGGCTGTTTAATACTGCTAAGCCACCTTACACCTTCTCTATCCTCTCTCTATATTCATGTAACAGTTCAGACTTGAGTTAAAAACAGTAACTTACCGGGGTTAACCCATCTTGTAACTTCCGCATCTGAGGCCACCTTGTAGCTCTTTACAAATCAACCTCAGAGAATGGGGAGATAGCTTGGCTTGACAGTTCTCCACATTCTTTTTTTATGGGAGTTCCGAATGTAGTTGAGTGAGCGTGCTTAGCTATATTCACATTGGATTGTACATCAAACTAATACGTGTAGCACGTTGCTCAGTGGTCAGCATTGTTGTCTTGCAACAGTGGGGTTCTGGTTGATATCCCTCCCCAAGGACAACATCTGCAAGGAGTTTGTACATTATCACTTTGTTGTGTGTGTTTCCTCCGGGTACTCTGGTTTTCCCCAAGCACCAAAAACGAACTAGAGCAAGTGAAGAGTCAGTCCTTGGGCAACTGCCAGGATTTGAGTGATTTTGACGAGGGCAAAATTGTGATGTGTGTGATTTAGCCAGAACATCACGAAAATGTGTGTTATGGTGCATTACAGTTATGCAGTGGTTAGCACTTACCGAAACCGGTCCAAGGAAGGACAGTTGGTTAAATGGCAATGTATATGCAAAGCAAAGGCTAATCTTTGTCATCCAGTCCCATAGAAGAGCTGCTGTAGCACAAATAAATGAAAAAGTTACTGTTGGCTATGATAGAAAGGCGTCAGGACACACAGGACATCATTGCTTGCTGTGTATGGGGATGCACAGTCACAATGCCCCTACTGAGTAATAATAATAATCTTTATTTATATAGCGCCAACAAATTTTGCAGCACTTTACAATGTAGAGGGTATAATTACAGACAAAAGACAGACATTACACAGTGAAAGCTACTTACAGATGAGATACAAGGTGTGAGGGCCCTGCTCGCTAGAGCTTACAATCTATGAGGGTGTCTGGGGGAGACAATGGGGGAGAAGCGCTGAATTTACAATAGTCCAGTCATGTTTCATAAATATGGGGTGGTTTAGATAAAAATTGGGTGAACCTGCCACCATGACGGTACATCTATATACTGTGTGTGCCCTAGTGTAGGGAGTGACAGAAGTGTGTGTGATAGAAGGTGTGGGTTAGCAATTAGGGTTTTTTTGTAGGCCTGCCTGAGAAGATGTTTTTTCAGGACACTCTTAAAACTGCGAAGGCTAGGATTATGCCTGATGGTACGTGGTAGGATGTTCCAGAAAATGGGAGCAGCACGTGCAAAATCTTGAAGACGGGCATGGGAGGTTCGGATGATTGTGGTCTGTAGTTTGATGTCCGTAGCTGAGCGGAGAGAGCGGGCAGGGTGGTAGACAGAGATGAGGGAGGAGATGTAGGGGGGTGCAGCGCTGTGGAGAGCTTTATGGGTGAAAGTGATTAGCTTATGCTGTATTCTGTACTGGATGGGCAACGAGTGCAGTGACTGACACAGGGTAGAGGCATTAGTATAGCGGCTGTCAGAGTACTGTCAGAAATAGACAAAGGTTGCATTGTAGTGGTTAATATATGCTTAGAAATGTTCTGCAGTTGGGTTAGGACCCAAACGATAGATTTTCCATGCTGTGGTAAAACCCCCCTTAACTACTAGCCACCCGACGGTTGACTTTAAACATCCGTGTAGCGACTGTATATCTTTGCAGAGTTGTGCAGCTGCAGAGATTGAGAGCCATCTGTCAGCAGTATCTAACGCTCCACTGAGAAGATAGGGAAGGTTTATCACTGCCTCTTCCTTTTCGATCCCTGTATATAAAGACCAGCAAGTAGCCTCCTGCTTTTTGGCACCGGCAATCACGCTCTGTAGTACAGGGGACTGTTTCCCATTGTATTTCCACTGTAATTGGGGCTAATATACCATTTCCAGTTCCAAGGGAAATCTTATCTTATTGAGGGTGAAGGTTTTGCAAATGCGACATGGCACCCACCAAAATCTGCGTTTCAAAAGCCAAATAACACTCCCTCCCTTATACGCCCTGACATGTGCCCAAACAGCAGTTTACAGCCACATGAAGGGTGTTGCCGGACTTGGAAGAAATTGTGTAACAAAATTTTGGGTGTTTATTTTCCAGGAATTCTTGTAAAAATTAAACATTTTCAGCTAAAATTGCAGATTGTTGGAAAAAAATATTTTTTTCATTTTCACAATGTAACGCTAAAAAAATTAGTGAAATACCTGTGGGGTCTATATACTCACTACACCCCTGGATATATTCCTTGAGGGGTGTAGTTTCCAATATGGGGCCTTTTTTAGGGGTGTTTATTAAGTTTTAGCACCTTAGGGTGTCCACAAGCCTGAAATGGCGCATAAATAAAATCATAATGAAAATAAGACCCCAGAGTCCAGTAGGTGCTCCTTTATTCTGAGGCTTGTGGTTGAGCCAAATAGCGCACTAGGACCACATATGGGATATCTCTGAAAACAGCAGAATCTGGGGAATCAATATTAAGTTGCAATTCTCGGGTCACATCTACCATGTTATTATGAATAATGGATAAAAATTTAAAATCTGCAAAAAAAGTGAAATTTCGAAATTTCACCTCCACTTTGCCTTAATTCCTGTGAAACACCTAATGGGTTAATAAACTTCCTAAATGCTGCTTTGAATACTTTAAGGGGTGTAGTTTCTTAGATGAAGTCCTTTATGGGGGTACCTATCATACAGGCCAATCAAAGTCACATTAGAACTGGACTGGTCCCTAAAAAATGTATTGCAAATTTTCTTGAAAATTACTACCAAATTTCTAAGCCACCTAATGTCGTAAAAAAAGACATTTAATTAAAAAATTATGCCAACCTACAGTAGACATATGGTAGATGCTAGTTATAAACTATTTTGAGTGGAATAACCATCTATCTTACATGCAGAAATTTTTGTAGTTTGAAATTGGTACATTTTTCATGATACTTTGATATTTTTCACAAATAAACAAGGACTTTTTGGACCAAAATTTCTTACTTCCTTAACCCCTTAAGGACCCGGTGTTTTTTTTTGGTATAACGTTCGTTTTTCCCTCCTCGCCTTCTGAAAGCCATAACTTTTTTATTTTTCCACCTACATAGACACAGATTGCTTTTATTTTGCGGGGCAAGATTACTTTCTAATGGTGTTATTCACTTATACATAGAATATACTGGGAAACCGCAAATTCCAAGTGGGACAAAAATTTTGAAAATTTTTTTTTTTTCGCCTTTTTTCGGGGTTTTTTCTGTTACGGGTTTTAATCTTCGGGAAATATAATGTTTATCTGTTTTTCTACGTTGTTACGATCCGGCATACCAAACATGTAGGGTTTCCTTTAGTTTTGGTATCGTAAAAAAATTCCAAAATTTTCTATTTTTTAAATTTGCGCCCGGGCGCCCTTTTTGTGCGACCAATAACTTTTTTTTTTACTAACACCTCGGGCGTCAGTGAGGGGAATTTTTTTTGGGCTAAGTTACTTTTTATGCTACAGTTTGGAATCATGTCACTTTTTTTGATCATTTTTTATTCCAATTCTTGAGTGATTAAAATACCCAAAAAAAAGCAATTTTGCATTTGGAATTTTTTTTTTCTACTTTTTCACGCCGGAAAAATGTGTTATATTTTTAAGATCGGGCTTTTTCGGACGCGGCGATACAAATATGTGTACTTTTTATTTTTTAAAAGATTTTATTTTTTAAAAAAGGGGGGAAAGGGGGGGGTTTAACTTTTAAAAATTTTTTTTTTGCTACTTTAAAAATTTATTTATTTATTATTTATTTTTTCCGTAAAATTTATCCCCATGGTGCCCGACCACTAGGGGGGGCAAATTTTTAATAAAACTAATCATTGCATAGGCAATGCATTAGGGTGTAAAAGAGGGGTGGTTTTTCCCCACTTCCCGTCTGCGGGCGGAAGTGGGGGAAACCGGCATGTAATGCGGGGCCTTCAAAAGGCTCCCCCCCCACCCCCGGGGGTCCGGTCGAAGATCGGGAGGTGCCGATGCCGTAACGATCGGTGCGCGGGGGACCCGACGCCGTTCATTTTCAGACGCGCGGCCACTTTTTCCGGGGTGTCTGATGGGTAAAAAAAGCTCCAGCGGCGGGCCACCCGCACGCTGTTTGGCATGTTCACCGGGGTTAAAAACGGGAGTAATTACGCCCCCAAATTACGCCGTGTGGGCGGGGGCGGGGAGGGGGGGCAGGGGAGGGCGGGGGGGCCCCCACTTCCCCCCGGCCCCTTTACTTGAATTGCCCAGCGGCGGGATACGCCACTATTTAAATTTACAGTCAATTAACCCCGCCGGCGGAAAACGCCCCGGGGGGGGAGAGGAGACGTAATCCCTAAATTCTCTAAGAGAAATGTGAATTCCGTAATTTTAATGGGGCCGGGTTTTCGGGCCCCTAATTGGCGCAATTCGACGCGTAATTACAGACCAAATAGGGGCCCTTTTTTTTTGCCCCCTGTGAAATTTTCCTTTATGTGGGTGGTTTTTGGCGATTAGCCCCTAAACCCCCGCGGCTGTGCGGGGGGGTTTGCCGGAGCGGGAAACCCCCGCAAAGCCCCTTAGCGGCCCCTGGGTACCTTTCTCATACGTCCGGGGCGTTAAGGGGTTTAAAGCACCCAAAGGATAGGATTAAAATGTCAAAAAGTTATTCCCCCGCCTAAAAGTGACACGTAGATTTAAAAAATGGGGTTTGGGCAAGAGGGCAAAAACTGGCTCCGGCGGGGAAGGAGTTGAAGATGATGAAAAAGATGTGAAAAAAAAAACATTATGATACAAAACAATAAACTTACTGTCCATCAATGTGGAAAGAAATAAAACGTTATCCAAAAGCCCCCCAAAAATAGTCCTGTTACTCTGGGCAAACCGAGCTTCTGCATGTATTACTTTTTGTAATACTTAGGGAGACATGTATGCAAATAGTCATGTCGAAGTGCATTTTCGCTTTTGTTTTTCAGTGTAAAATGTGCCTGAGTCTATGAAAGTGTTTTTTGTGCACTCATAAATTGCATCTAAAGTTTTGATTTCCCTCGCCTGTGTTTTTTGATGGCCCTTTTTCCGATTTTCCAAAAAATTTTGGGAAAAGGTTATAGATAGGCTAAAATAAAAATATTAAAAAAGCAGTCATGAATAGAAACTATGGGGACTGATCTTGCTTGGTGGACCACAGGGCCCAGCAATTCTGTGGTGTTTGGTCTTCCCTAAAAGCAGAATAATGGGAGAGCATAAAAATAAATGTCCAAAACTGGGTTTACCCCTCTGATAAAAAAAAAAATTTTTACTTAGTGTAGTAAAAAAAAAAAATCTAAAAAAATTTTATTTTTAACATAATTTCCCCAAAAAATTTAGGTCTTTGGGTTTTTTTTATTTAAAATTTAATTTTAGATTCTATTAATTTTAAATTTCTTTTTAAAAGGAGTTTTTTTAAAACAGGGTGGGCCAAATTTTTTAGGGGAACAAAAAATAAAATTTGAATGGTTGGTGAAAACAAAATTTCTGTTTGTGGGACATTATATAAGGGAGGGGGGAAAAATTTTTTAAGATGGGTGGGGTGACCTTTCGGCCATTTTGAAGTCGACATTTTGGATCCCAAAAATTTTATTTTTTTTCCCAAAGGGAAGAAATTTAAAGTAAACCCCATCAAACTTATTTTACAATTTTTTACCATTCCCTTTTATTTAAAGGGGTTTCTATAAATGGCCCACCCTGTATTTTTGGGATATTATATATTTTTATATTGTATATGATCTTTTTTTAATCTATTTTTATATAGTTTGATAATCAGAATTTTTTTTTATTATTGTACTGGTGTAAGTTGAGAAATAATGGACATTTTTTTTCCCTATTAGCAAACTAAACTCCCCTTTTACTCCCCATTTTAAATAGGTCCCTTTTTCCCGTTTGACAATTTAAAGCCCCTGTTTTGGGCCCAATCAAAATTCCCTATATGGGATCAAAGTTTGAATTGGGGTGACACCCCCTTTCCCTAACGCTCCCAGAATGCCCCCCACATTTGGCGCATTAAAAAGTGTCAGGTCTGTTGAACAATGTGCCAAACATGTTCATTTGATGCACCACACATCACATACTGCTCTCTTGAAGCATTTTAATCCAGAAAAGGGCAAAAAAGTTTCCTACAGGTCTCCCTTAATTTCTACTGCCTTCACTTTCTTTGAGTCTTACAGATGACCACTGGACAAGTATTCTCTGTCTAAATTATCAGCTCATCATTAAGGAATGTGGCCCTTGATAAATAAACCTTCTGAAACTGCTTGGCTGGCACTACTTTGATTTGCTGAGGCTTGCAGAGTACTAAGAGTATCTCAATGGGCTGAGTACTCATGTTTGGTGTTGCGGATCACGACCACTTTTTTCTTGAAGCTTGGCTGTAGAAGCACGAGGTGCATGCCCTGTTCCTTTGCCACCGCTGGTAAATTAGAGCACTATGGTGAGTTATAATTCAACATTTATAAGATTACACTGGGGCGCTGTAAAGGAAGACGTCTGGAAGCAAAATAAAGATCGCTGCTTTGGAGAATTAATGAAGCCAAACCACACACATTCGTAATGGGCTACCTATTGCTGTAATATTTTACTGTAATGCTTCATTTGGTGTATTAAATGGATTTTACATTTCGAGTAAAGTTTTCCATGCTCCTCAGGACCATTAAATATGTAATATAGTAAGAAGGTATTAAAAGGCATCAACAATAGAAGTGCCAGGCAAGTCTAGGGCATGAATAAAATAAGCAATGACCTATTAAACCTAAAATCATTACTTTTTTGTTAGCTGTGGATCAGGGTTCATTTCAATAAGTGCAGATCATTCTCTGGGAATGTGTGCTTATAATGTTCATATATGTTATTGTTCTATATAAAATATTTCAATATAATTGCTGTTCAATAAAAAAGAAACACGAGAAGCAGCCAAAGCAAACAGGAGCATGCAGCCCGAGCTTCACCACAAGGACCTTAAAAGCACTTTAAAACTTGGCCAATGCAATCTTGTCATGCCATACATATAACAAGATGCTTACAGAGTGTGGTCAGATACAGAGATATTTTAATGCAGGGCTTGGAATATTGTGTACAGTTTTAGGCATTGCTGTATAAGAAGGACATAGCTGCGCTCGAGTGGGTGACCAAGGGAATTAAGGGATGGGTAGATGGCAGTATCAAGACAGATAATCAAATTTGGAATTATTAAAGTTTCAAAAAAGATGGTTCGGGGCAACTTCATTACAATGGACAAATCAGTATAGAGAGTACAGAAATCTCTCTCGTGATCTTTTTACACCTGGACCTGTAACCACCATTGCAGGTATACTTTACATCTAAAAGAAAGAAGGTTTCACCATCATCATTGATGGGGTTACTTGACAGTAAGGGTATGTTCACATGGATGATTTTTACACTGTTTTCAGAGCGTTTCCAATCCCAAAACAGTATAAAAAAGCCTCCAAAATACCCTCATTTAATTTTCATTTATTCCTGTGTAAAACAGTGTTGTTACATGCGTTTTACATGCGTTTTAGGCTATGTTCACACGACTTATTTTGACATGGTTTTGGACGAAGTTTTTTGGAGCGTTTCTGCTCCCAAAACCTCGCCTGAAATGCTTCTTCAGAAGAGGTTTTAGGCGAGGTTTTGGATGAGGTTTTCAACGAGTTTTTCACCCATACAAGTTAATAGCCAGGACAAAAACCGCGCTGAAAAGCGCACCGAAAATGCGCCAAAAACGCGCCAAAGACCACACCGAAAAACGTGCCTAAAACACACCTAAAACGCTCTTCAGGAATTGACATGACACTACTTTGTCAGCGCTTCCAAAGAAGCATGTAAAAACCTCGTCGTGTGTGAACTACAACAAGGTTTTACATAGGAATCAATGAAACGAACTGGAGGCGTTTTGGGCGAGGAAATGCTCGGAAAACCTCGTCCAAAACCACGTCAAAATAAGCCGTGTGAACATACCCTTAGGTGCTTCTTTGGAAGAAGGAGGACATTGACGATAGACAGTCTGGGATCCGGGAGAGCAGAGAGTTAATATTTGGGCTGAAGATGTGAAGTTGGTTGTCATCAGCATTCGGTGGTACTGAAAGCTGTGTAAAGCTGTGAACTTACCCAGAACAAGAGTCTAGATGGAGAAGAGTATTTACCCAGGACACCAACAGAGAGCGGTTGGGAGGAGGAGGAGAATGAGGGAGGGAGAATGTCCGATCAATGAGGTATGAGGAGATCCAGGAAAGAACCAAGTCTGTGATGCCTAGAGATACAGACTGGGCGATAACATATTACCTATAGTCCTAGGTTTCTTGGATAAAGTCACATCCCTGTTTAAGTATATCTTTTAGAAGGGGATTTACTGAAAGCAAAGGTAAATGTTTTCTAACTCACTTCTTCTGAGTAAATATTTTCAAATTGACAACTTGAGAGTATTGGGCACTATATTTTGTAACAAAATAAATTGTATGTTCTGATGCATTGTTGATCTGATTGATTTCCCTGGTACCATACAATAAATCTTGTTTATTCTCTGTTTAGAACTTTGTTAATAGCTCTTTGTAAAATGCCCATGTTGTATATATGACACTGTAAACGTTTAGTGACATTGATCTTCTCCCTAGTATAGTCCTCATCCTGGCTTCAATACCTTTTAGCCCTTGTAAATCCCCTCTCAGGAAGGTTACGTGTCACATTGTGAGGATGACAACTAGCTGAATGCAACATGGAATTACCAGAAACTGGTTTTCTTAAAGGGAATGTGTCATCAAAAATGACATTGTTTCACATTTTTATGTTCAACACATTTTTTAAAGAATTTTTGGTTATATTTTTTTTTAAATTTTCCATTCACCTTATCAATTATTTTTTAATGATTTTAAGTCCTGCAGTTTTCACTTTGGCCACTGGGCTACTAATATTTTCTGACACTTCCTTTCTCTAGAGAGAGATTCTCATTTGGGTCTGCTCATTAACAGCACAAAGAGGGTCAAATTTAAAAGGATACACCAGTGTGAATAGATAACACAGGATCCCACCAGTCACAAGAGGAGATAGTAAACAGTTCACTCTTTCACCTCCAGGCACAGGGGACTTCTTTCCAGGTCACAAGCATGACTAGAAAACTCTCCTATAGGCCCATTTACCGCTAATTCCTTGGGCATTATACAGTGACCGCGGCAGTTTTTGTGCTGTTTTTTACCTTATCTTGGACTTCTGCATTATGTGATATATTGGTATATGCTGTATTTGATATGTTCTTAATAAAGTTTGGAATGTGAAGAAAAAAAAAAAAAAGTAAACTCTCCTATAGAAGTGAATGGGACTGAGTCAGTCTTAAGTCTCCTATGTGCATGAAGCTACTGTAAAGCATCTCTCTGGCTGCTGTTAAAGAAGTGCAAGCAAGACCTAGTGGCCAAAGTGAAAACTGCAGGACTTAAGAATTATTAAAAAATATTAAAAGTGATATGAAAAATAAAAAAAATTAAAAAATTCCTAAAAAATGTGTTTAACATTAAAATGGGACTTAAACAATAACTCATTTTTTGATTACACATTCCCTTTAAAGTTTTACTTTCTACCTTACCTGTGTGTACATTACCTTTCAGAGATAAGTCTAGGAATGAAATTTCCTGTGTTCGTGACTCAAAAGCAAATGCCAAATTCATATTATTTTGTTTAATGTAATCAACAAATATATGTATTGCAGATACAGATCCCCACTAAACCAACAGGATATCGTCAATGTATCTGCCGTACCAAAAGATGTGTGGCACAAAAGCATTAGGAACAGTATAAATATGTTTCCTCTCCCACCAGGCAATATAAATGTTAGCCAAAGAGGGGGAAAAACATGAACCCATTGGGAAACCTTGCACCTGTTAAAAAAAAAGCTTGTTAAAAAGAAAATAATTATGACATTACAAAAAATTAATAACCAAAACAATATATTCCTTCAAAATGGGACTATAAGTAGTAAACCTATCCAACTGTTGTGTAAGGGCCACTAGAGCATGTTCATGAGGAATACTAGTGTGAAGGGAAACTATATCACAAGATACCCAAGAAAAATCTGACTGCCAAACTAAAGCATCCATGACTCTGAGAACCTCCCTAGAATCTTTACTATAACTAAGTGCATGAAAGATGAGCGTTTTTAGTTAGTTTAGTTTGGAATCCAAGATAGGTTTCAGAAATCCCACTGTTATAGTTTTGACTTAATGTACCTGTGTTTTTTTTCAACCTTACCAACTCTGTAACATACAATAACTTAGATGGTGCTGTTTCTCATCCAAGGACTAGCTGTAAAGGGCAGTGGGAGCAGTTGTATTTGAGCATTAAAGGGGTTGTCTCGCTACATCTCACCTCAGTCCTGTTTTTTGGGTTTCATTTTTTAATTCAGTGGCATGTTTACTGGCTTTACTGGCTTCTACAGGCCTGCAGTGAGGAGCTGCTGAGGACACCAGATCTGTAACTATAGCGACCAGCACTGTCAGCCTATCAGGAGAGACTGAACAGGTCTGTAGCTATAGTGATCGGAGGAACTGATGCAGCCCATACAAGAGGGGATATCTAGGAATAGATAGGACACATATTGCAAAGTGACTTGTTTTTGCAAGATCTTTAACATAAAAAGCAATCCTTGTAGTGAGACAACCCCTTTAAGTGGGCCAAAGACTTCTCTGCTTAATAGAAAGGCACAATTATAGAAAGGCAGAATTATAAGTGACACTTAGTAGGTTTGGACCAAGTTATAGATTCTGCGATGGGGGCCAGGATCTTCAAATTTTGCCTAAGTTTCTTGTGTACCCAATCAGATCCTAGTAACAAGTGCAGTAAATTAAATAGGCCCAATTCACACTAGTATTAGCATTTCAGTGCCAGCGATGGACATTATTCATGGACTACATCCGTTACACTATCCTTTTCCTTTAAAAGACAATGCCAAAAATTCAATGATTGTTAATTATCACTAGCAATGATGCTTGTGGTACCTAATGGTTCTGAAATTTTTTGCGATCATTCTCCAAGGAGAACAGGAGGGATAACTTATGAGACATAACTATCAATCATAATGCTATATTTTATGTGAACGTAAAGGAATTGTACGAACAGGAAAAATTATTTCTATATGTGTTACATGTAGGAAAACATTAATCATATGTAGCCAGTATACAAAATATATTTTATTGAAATTAGATTAAAGGGGTTACTCCATTTCAGTCTTCACAGCCTCTTCAGGCTCACAGTTTCTGTGTTGGCTGTGGGTGGGTCTATAGCAGTGACTGACATTTCAGCTCTGCTGGCTCCTATTCCTAGCTGAGCCCATTGCAGGGACATTACTGATGGAGCAGTGGTGAAAAACAATGTCATTGTCCAAACACGAGGTCTGGCTATAAATGTGAGATGGGGATCGGTATTTGTCACAAGAGGAAGCTTCTAGTGAGAAAGAAAAACTTACATTCTGTCAAGACACTTTGTTGTAATTACACATGATTGTCCTCAGCAGACCTGACAGGAGTGTACAAGGTTTCTCTCTGGTCAGTTAATCTCAGTAGAAACATAAGATCAAAGATAGAGAAGCTCCATCCTGCTGATAAGATACAGCAGGGAGTGACATCACCAGCCAGGCCACTGCTACAGCAGAGAGAGA
Source organism: Phyllomedusa bahiana (assembly GCA_025379985.1). Taxonomy (NCBI): domain Eukaryota; kingdom Metazoa; phylum Chordata; class Amphibia; order Anura; family Hylidae; genus Phyllomedusa; species Phyllomedusa bahiana. The sequence goes on from JAODAL010000095.1 coordinate 343,212, forward strand.
GAGATGTTCAATAACTAGGAAAGGTTTTGTAAACAAGTAAGAGATAAGCAAAATTTGAACAATGTATTTGGTATCAGTCTATATTTACTTTTGTCTACATATTTAACTCCTTAACGACCGCCCACTGTCTTTTGGCGCCAGGCATTTCAGGTCAATTCGTCTGCAGCGACGTCTTTTAACGTCACTGCAGACATCAGAGTTTTTGGCACCCGGCACCGCAGCAGCGCTGAGATGGGGGATGTACTACACAGCCCTGACCTCATTGCAGCTCCTGCGAGCGCTGGGGCGCGGGGGAAACCTCTGCTCCCCGGTGCTTTAACCCTTTGATTGCCGCGGATCATCACCACAGTGCAATCAAAGGGTTTCCTTGCTCTGTCGGGTGATCGGAACGCCCGGTGACCCGACAGAGCCTAGGGAACGACTGCACAGTCAGCCCTGGAGACCTAGAGTGGCACCAGAGCTGTCTGTGTAACAAGCCAGTGACCAGACTGACACAGATTGTAATGTATTAGCATATATGAATATGCTAATACATTACTAAGTGTAAGAAAAAAAACAAAGGAAAACAGTTATCCCTTCATGGGATTTAAAAAAAAAAAAAAAAAAAAAAGGAAAAAACATAAAAAGTATAAAAAAAATTAAAAAATAAATAATAAAGTAACAATGAATATTTAATAAAAAATAATTGTGCATAAATTACACACACAAAAACACTCTACACATATTAGGTATCCACACGACCGCAATAACCTGTATAATTAATCTAACAAGTTATTAAGTATGAAATGTGAATGGTGCAAAATAAGTAAAAAAAAATTAAAACAAATTCTGCAATTAAGTGAACTTAAACTATTCCTCTATAAAGTACAACTTGTCTCAAATAAAATGGGGCCCTCATACAACTGCATCATTAAAAAAATAAAAAAGTTACAACTGCTAAAACGCAAGGAGGCAAAAACTAAAAAAAATGTTCTGGTCATTACCTACTTTTCAGGTGTTCGGCTTAAGGGGTTAAAGCTAGCTAATTATATGTGAATACCCCTTTAACATTGCAGTAATACTGTAAACCTGTTTACCCCTTCTCTGTCCTCAGCTGAGTTACAGGGCAGATGTGTGCTTAAAGAGGACCCGGGCACCAGTTTTTTTTGGTATGAAAAATAAATGACAATCAAAAAGGCTTGTAAAAAAATCCCTTTTTGAAAAAAGGAATAAAAGTAAACCCAAAAAAATAAAGCGTTATACTTCTTTTTAGTATAGGGCAAAGGGAGCTCAAAGAGTCAAACTTTTTTTTTTGGTCAAGAAAGCCCAAAAAAAACCCATTACTTTGCATAAACCACCCCTTTATTGAAATTTAGGGGGGCCCGTTGTTTTAAAAAACCCCGCGCATGGTGTAGGGCCTTAATGCACGGCACAGTTTTTGTCTCTTCAGTGTAATTTTCAGTTGTTCAACCCCCCCACACTGAAGACTGCCTAAAGGTTTTTATGTGAAAAAGGAGGCATCAGGGAAAAAAAAAAAAAAAAAAAAAAACGTCCCCCTAAACGTTTTCCCCTGAAGCTACCCCCTTCGGCCGGGCGGCCCCCCAGTCCCCTGTAGCTTCATAGGAAGCTGCTTTGAGGGGCGGGGACCCCCGGGCCACTACAGGAAGGGGGGGGTTTAAGCGGGACCCGTGAGGCTCCCCCCCTCAAAATGAAACCACAGAAAGGGACGGGTTTGAGTTTTTTCGCGAGGAAAAGGGGGTGGCAAGGGGGGCGAGGAGATGGGTGGCAATGTGTGGGCGGGGGAGATGGGGGGAAAGAGTGGGGTGCAAAAGGAGAGGGTGGCAGATTTGTGTGCGCAAGGAATGGGGGGAGAGTGTGGGCGCGGGGGGGATGGGGGGCCCAGAGTGTGTGCGCGGGGGGAATGGGTGGCAGAGTGTGGGGGCCCCGGGGAAGATGGGTGGCAGGGGTGTGCAGGGGAGGTGGGGGCAAGTGGTGTCAGAGGGGATGGGTGGCAGAGTGTGCAGAGGTATGGGTGGCAGATGTGTGAAAGGGGAGTGGGGGGCAGAGTGTTGGAAACCGAGGAGATGGGGGCAGAGGTGGGGCCCCAAGGAGAGGGGTTGGAGGGGTGGGCGGGGGGGGGAGAGGGTGGCTGAGGGTGTGTGCAGGGAGGTGGGTGGGGAGGGGTTGTGGCAGAGGGATGGGGGCAGGTGGGGGCCCCAAGGAGGGGGGTTTGGAGAGTGTGTGCGCAGAGGAGATGGGTGAGGAGTGTGCAGAGGAGACGGGTGGCAGGGGTGTGTGCCAGGTGAAAATGGGGGGCAGAGGGGGGTCCCCAGGTGTTATGGGGGGCAAAAGTGTGCGCGCGGGGAGAGGGGTGGAAAGGGGGTTTTGCGCGCAGGGGGAAGATGGGTGGCAGGTGTGTTTTGGGGAGGAAGGGGTGGCAGAGGGGTGAGCGAGGAATGGGGGGGCAGAGTGTGTGTGCAGAGGGGGGATGGATGGCAGAGTGTCCCGGGAGGGGATGGGGGGCAAGATTTACGCAAAGGAGTTTGGGGGGCAGAGTGTGTGCAGAGGATATGGGTGGCAGAGTGTGGGTGCAGAGGGGGATGGGGGGCAAAAGTGCACACAGGGGAATGGGTGGCAATTTCCAAAACAGGGAGAGGGGTGGCAGAGAGTACACAAGGAGGGGGGGTTTCAGGGGAGTACAAAAGGGGAGATGGGTGGCAGGTTTTGGGGCGCGGGGGGAAGGGGGGTTGGCGGGAGTAGGTGCCAGAGGAGTTGGTGGCGGGAGTAAGTGAGAGGGATGGGGGGGGCAGAGAGTAACCCGGGGAAAGGGGTAGGGACCAGTGTGTGTTTTTCAGTGTAGGTGCGAGGTGTGTGTGTATTTTCATTTGTGGGTTAAGGGGGGGGTGTGTTTTCAGTGAAAAGTGAGGGGTGTGTTTATGTGTGTGCGAGGGGTGTGTGTGTGTATTTTAGTGTGGGTGCGAGGGGTGTGTGTGTATTTCAGTGTGCGTGCGACTGGGGGGGGGGGGTATATTTCAGTGCGTATGCGGGGTTGTGGAAATTTCTTTTGTGTGTTGGGTGTGTGTGGAGGTTTTGGTTTTAATTTAAATTAAGTGGGGGTGTGTGTATTTCATTGTGTGGGTATTTCAGTGTAAGGGGGGGGGGGTTTGTTTTGTGTGTGTGCGAGGGGTGGGGGTGTTTTGGCCCCTCGGGGGGAGGGGTATGTGTATGTTTGGGAGGGGTTGGGAGTTGCCCACTTACCCTTTTTGTCTCCTTGCCCCGTCCCTTGCCCTGGGGTCGGGTCTCTGGCGGTCTCAATGGGAGGGGGACAGGCCCCCAAGGGGTAGTAAGTTCCCCTCTGCCCCCTTTCTCCTGCCCCTGTGGTCTGCCCTTTGGTGGCTGCAAAAGGGAGGGACAGGCCCCCAGGGATAAGCTCCGGTGATTGCCTATGGCAATACCCTTTTCCCGCATCCAGGAAAGCTGGGGACACCCCCCACCCCCCAAAGGGTTGGAAACCCAGTTTTTCCTATCCGGGAAAAGGAAGTTACCTGTGGGTGTTTGGGTGTAAACCCACTTTCTTAGATGCAAATTTTGGTTTTAACCACCCCTAAAAGTAGGGAGTGCAATGTTTGTTTATTTAAGGGTTTTCCCCTTTGGGGACTATGGGGTTTTCCTTTTGGATTATCGGTTTAAACCTTGGATCTTTTTTTCTTCAAATAAAATGGTTAAGGGGGTTGGGGTCGGGGAGTTTTTAAATTTAAATTTAAAAAGTTTTTTTCGTGAAAATTTTTTGGGGTTTTTTTTCCATAAAATTTCCCCGTGTTGAAGTGAAGGTTCTGACCGACACCTTTAAATTACTATCGCCCCGCCAGATGTTTTTCCCCCTGTTGCCAAAGGCGACACTAACCCCGGGTCACTATTCCCCCAGTCCCCAACCCAAAACCAGGGGTAGGGGGAAGGCCGGTAACCATCGAAGGGGACCCTCAAATGGGGAGGGCCCACTTCTGGACAGCTGTACTAGTATTTTTTAAAGTTGGAAAGAACCGTATCGAGGGTTTTTTCCCCATTTGTATTTACCCAGGCTGCCGCTTTTGGGTTTTTTACCTTGGTTTGGTTAAAAAAAAAGGGGGGGGCCCCCATGAAATTTTTTTTTCTGAAAAAGTATTTTTTAAATTTGAAATCTGCCACGGGCTTTCCATTTGTAATGTTTTACAGGGGGGGCCATTTAGGTTTCTCGTTAATTTAAATATATTTAAAAAAAAAATTAAGAGGGAGGGGGTCCTCCCCCTTTTTCCACAACCACCCAAAGGTAATACCAACAGCTGCAGCCTGTAATATCAAAAAGGGGATGGTCCTTTAAAACACTGGTCCCCCTTCTCATTCTAAAAATATCGGCCCGCACTGCCCCAAAGTGGCCCATCACAAAAAGAGGGTCCACTTCTGACGGTTCCCCGGGTTTTTTTCCCATTTCCCCTGGGGGTTTGGTACTGGGGCAATAGTGCATGGGGTTAGTGTCCCCAAGGGGATGACAAAACAATGCTGGTTTTAAACCAAAAGCCCGATTCCTCGAAAGGGAAAGAGGCGTCTGCAGATTCCCGGGCCATTACTAAAAAAAAATTTAAAAGGGGGTTTTGCCCCGATTGTAATTTGACGTGGGATCCTCCAAAAAGGGGTTTTTAAAACACTTTTCTAAATATATGTGATTACCCAAAAAATTTCAGTCTGAGAGAGTACAGCCCTTTCCTTTCTGCCCTTTGGGTTTCTTCAAAAAGCTTTTTAGATAGAGAAAAGTTTTATTTTGAAAGAGACTGAGCCAGAAGTTTTTAAGGCACCGGGGAGCTATTGTTTTCCTTTTTTTATTAAAAGAATAAAACTTTGGGGTGTTATTAGATACCCGCTTTATCTGATGACAGACCAAAATGAAGAAGCTTTCAAGCTGTTGTTTAAAAAGGGGGTTCCTTTTGTATTTTAGAATCCCCCAATTATAGTTTGCTTATTTCATGAAATGTCAAAAGGAGCAGCACTTATCACACGTTTCCCCTGGCTGTGTTCCCTGGGCTCTCTCCCCCTTTCGCTCCGTGATTTTTGTTTACAAATTTGCATTTAGCGATAAGCCCCCTGACAATGCCCGTCTATCAGGGGTGTGTCTGCTGTTTAAATCCACTCTTGTTTCCACTTATTTTTCACTTAAAATTTTGAGGCCCCTCCCTTGGGTTCCTCAATCCTCAATCATTTCCCCTCCCCCTCCCCCCCCCTGCGCTTTAAAACTCAGCATGTTTTATGACAATTTTTGCCTGTACTAAGGGGGGACCTACCTTTAAAAGGTCTCCCTTTGGGAAATCCCCCTTTTAAAAGGAAAAAAAAAAAGACAAAAATTTACCCCAAAAAACTTTTATTAAATGAACACTTCCCCACAATCACCCTCTTTCACCATTTTTTTTAAAAGAAATAAAATTTCCCAAAGTTTTGGGCCAACATAATCCCAAAGAATTTTTGACTTAGTCCAAAGGGGAAAAACCCGTATGAAAATAAGAACATAAAAAAAAAAAATAACCCGTACAAAAAATCCATTCCTTTCATCCCCTAAAGATCATTTTCCCCCAACTGATCTTTGGGGGTGCAGAGTATGGAGTTCAACCTGCACAATAAGGGTTTTTGGGGAGTGCAGGCGCCGTGTAGCCCCCAAACTCCGGGGGGTGGGCCCCTTTCTCCCCCAAAGAGATTGTAAAAATGTGCTTGTATCCCTCTCTCCCCCCCCACTTTTCCCCCAAACCCCCCTGGTTATGTATCCTAAACCAAACAAAATACAACACCCTTTATTCCCCCCCTAAAAACCCCCCCCCTAATAAAACCCCCTAATCCCCTCACCTCCAGTTAAACACTCCACCAACGCCCCCTAAAACCCTTTAAACCCACAACCCCCCCAACCCATCACCCCGTTTCTTGTACAAGGTGGCTAAGGTAGGGGAAAAAAATGAAAAAAAAAAAAAAATTCTAAGGGGTTTGGTGGGAAATTTTTCAAGGGGGGCGAGTCGTGGTTTGGAAGGGAAAACATTTTGGACGGATGGGAGAAAAAAGGAAAAGATAACCCAAATTCCCCGTCAAAAGGAGAGTCCCCGGTTTCGTCCTTACTGTTTAAATGCAAAAGTAGTCACTTAAGGGCTGGGAAACCTGGTACCCTGGGATATACCACTGTATAATCACTGTAAGGTGGAAATTTTTGATTTTTAATTTAAAAAGGTTTTTGGTGTGGCACAGTTTGGGGGTATCTCCCAAATTTATGGAAGCTGAAAGGCTTTAAACCGGGGCAGCCAGGAAAGGTTTGGGTGACGCCAAACCAGCTTTTTCCCTCCAAACATAACACAGGTTTGGTGGGGGGTTTGGGTTTTTTAAAAAAGGGGGGGTGGCTTTACCATCAAGAGGGGCCCTGTTTATGGAAAAATTTTTTCCGCGGCACGCTGCCCCCTTTTAAATTTTACCCGCTTTTTTAAAATTTTAAAGTTGGGAAGTATGAAGTAAATGTGGGGTGAATTTTTAAAGAATACTTTTAGGGGTTATATGTGTGTTTAAAAATTTTATGTGTTGGGATTTTGTGGGATATATATGTGTGTAAGTTTTAAAGTCCCGTTATGTGTACATGCATTTTTTAAACTGTTTATGTATAAAGTCTGTATATATGGTTGTATATATGGGGTAAATTTTTGTGTTTTTATGTATATTTTTGGGGTACAAATATGTATATGGTTAGTGTTTTTTATGTGGTAAATATGTTGGATCCCGTGTATAAAATGTATGTTTCAAGTAGTGTGTATTTAAAGTGTGACATGAATGTGGTCAATGTGTGATAAAGTGTGTAAATATAAAGTATTTGTGGGGAGTGAAAATATTTGCCCTTTTTTGTATTCCAGTGTATGTTTGGGGTTTAATTAAAATGCGTGTAATATATATATAAATATAAATATATAATACTATAAAACTATATTTTCTTGGGGGGAAATTTTTGTGTGAATAAATCATGTATATAAAAATGTAGTATGTTTTTAATATGTTTGTGTACCTATGTAAAATTTAGTTTAAAAAATGGTGGGTATATGTAAAGTGAATGTATATATCGTCCCATTAAAAAAGTCTGTGTGTATAAATTGGGTGTATTTATTTAAACATATACACACACATATATATACATAAATTTAATATTCAAACCCTTTTAAAGTCCCCTAAAGTCCAGTTCACCGGCTTTTTGCCCACGTTAAAAAGCGGGGCGGGGTTTTGCCCCCATAGACAATTTAATTTTTCACAAACGCGTAACCCGTAAATAAAGTGCATGTCACTTTCCCCCCCCGGGGATTCGCGAGCCGGGGGGGGGAGGAAAGGAATCCATTTAATTTTTCTAAAGAGAACTGTGGATTTACCGTTTAAAGCCCCGGGACGGTTTTCCGCCGTACTGCCGCGGGAAATACGACGCGGGAATTTCCTGGAACAGTCCCCGGGAATAAGCCCTGTGAAAGAGGCCTAAAAAAGGGAAAACATGTCCCGTTTGGGGTTTAAAATGTTTAAAATTCAATATGATGGTGATTTATATTTGAAAATTTTTTTTTCTTTTTCCCTGTTAGTTTTTTTTGCCTGACAAATATTGTTTTTTACAGCCAAGACGAAAACAAAATATATAAAATTAGTAATGAAGGGGATTGGGTTTTCCTGTCCTGACCCGCAGGATATGGGGTTTATTATTTAGATATAATTCTTTATTCTTTACTTGTGATGATTGTAGCTTACATGTATAAGGGTGAGTTCAACGGGTGAAATGGCCTGTTTTCCCTTTTGGTTTTCCTTTTCAAAATCCTTTCTGGGGGAAGTATAAAACTGGCCCGCGCATACTTCCTACAAACACCTGGCACGGCCTCCCTTCACCCTCCCCTTTTCCCCCTTTTCCCCTTTTTTTGGTCAGCCACACAGAAAAAAACTAAGGGGAAAACTTTTTCATATAAAAGCACTCGTATTTCAGTGTGAATATAAACACAAAAGCAAATAAAACAAGTTCACAAAAAAAAAGATGATTATTTTTTAGGGATCTATATGGGCGATATTTTAAAATTTAGGGTTTATGGGGTTTATATGCCCGGGGTTGGGGTTTTGTTTTTAAACCCGGGTGTTTTCGGCCCCCATACAATTCTTTGAAGGAGAAGGAAAAATTTTTTACCCCCTTTCCCGAGGGGCCCCAAAGTAAACCCGGGAAAAAACCCTACTTTTTAAGGAGGAGTAAAGGGGAGTTCCCCCACGGGGGTGTTCGTCCCTGTTACTACGCTTTTAGCTGCCCTGTTTGGGTCTGTCTGTCGGTCCCCCAAAAGGGCCAAAACGCAGCTAACAAATAGCAAGGTGATTTACATTGGGTTTTTTAAAAAGAAGACCAAACGTCACAGGGGGGTGAGTACAAATGTGCGTCACACCCCATTTGATGTGATTGTATGAAACGCTCACAGAGCACTGTACATAGAGGGGAGAAGGGAGGGGGGAACGATCCCGTCCGCCTCCCCCCTATACCAACAGAGCACGGTGGAGCTACGTGACTGGCGGGCCGTTGAAAAGCAGCCCGGGGAGTGAGGGGGGGGGCCAAGTCGCCCCCCATGGTGAGCGGTGCCCGCCTCCCCCCACCCTGGTGGCGTGGAACAGGTCCACGCTACTTTGGCACTGTATCATTTAAAAACCCCCTCCTCAATACGTTTATTGTACGCGGGGGGGGACAGGCGGAAATCCATGCCCCAGGAAATCCCTCCCCCTTTTTGTGCCTCTGACCATTCTCTCCTCCCCAGATCCCTCCCCAAGGAAAAAAATGAGCCCTGGGTTGGATAAAAGGCCACAGCAGCGTTTTTTAAACAAAAACAACAAAAATTTTACACATATTGCAAATGGTTACCCAAAATACCATTTCCCCAAAACCCAAGAACCAATTTGGGGTGAGGTCCTTGGAGCCACATAAACCAAAGGGATCAGAGTCGGGCGCCCTTTTTTTTACCCCCAGCCGTCACCCCGGCTTCAGGGCACCAAAACCCACCTCAGGCGGCAACCGTACATAACACTGCCCCCCCAGGACGCCCCTGTGGAGCCCAACCTTCGCCAGCCCTGCCCAACCCCAACACGGGAGAAAAGCTGACCTGCTCCCCCCAATTTTTCAGGACTCCAAGGACCCCAAACCCCCCCCGTCTGCGAATTAACCACCCCCTTTGATCCCCGTCGCCCACTTCAATCAAACCTCCGTAGTAATCTCCAAAATCCCAAACTAGGGGGGAGGGGGGACCTTGATCCCTGCTGCCGCGCAACTTTTTTTCCCGCGCGGCCCGGGGCCGGCTATTACTCTGGCTCCGCCCGGGGCCGCGCGCGGCGACTCCGCCCCCTCCTAACCTGAAAAAAGGGCGGGCCCGGCCGGGTCATGTGGGGCTACCTTAGGCTGCGCCCCCGTCCGGCCGGTCTTGACCTGGGAATGCCTTCCCTTTTTGCCCCTCTGACCATTTTTCCCCCCCCGACCCCCCCCCAAGGAAAACCTGACCCCGGGGTTGGATAAAAGGGCCCCACAGCAGCTTTTATTAAACAACAACATAAATCCATTTTGGAAAATGAGTAACCAAATACCTTTCCCAAAACCAAAAAAACCAATTGGGGCTGAGGTCCTTGGAGCCCGATAAACATAGGATCAGAGTCGGCGAATCTTTCTTTTTCCCCCCGCTGTCCCCCCCCGACTTCAGGGCACCCAAAAGCCACCTCGGGGGCGGCTACCGTACAATAACCTGCTCCCAAGGACCTCCCCCTGTGGAGCCCAAACCCTTTTTCGCCACCTGTCCACCCAAACACTGGGACCCAAGCTGAGCCTGACCCCCCCCACAAATTTTCAGCGTCCAAAGGGACCCCAACCCCCGCCAAGCTCGTCATAATCCTAAAACTGAAGCCCCCACACCCCCAAGGCCCCGCTCCGGGCCCCCTCCGTAGCCCCAAAGACCACAGCCAAACCGACGGCGTTCGGTAAAACCCGTCTCCCCGCCAAAAACTCCCCACACCTGGTTCCAACTCCCTATGACGCCCCACAAAACCCCCATTCCCTTAAACAAAGATGCCCCCGTTGTTCACCTTAATTCTTGCCCTGTTAATCCACTCCCCCGAATCCGCTGCCTCCAAGAAAAGCGGCACATGTCGACCACAAAATCACCCCCCCGGGTATGGGGGGCCCACACCCTGAAAAATCTTTTGTTTTGCCCCTAATAACTCCCCAAAGGGGGCAAAAAACCCAATCTTTTCCCCCCAAATGGAAAACAACCATTGGGGGGCCCGTCCAAAAAACGAAAAGCTAAACCCCGGTAAAAACCTGACCCCTTTTAAGCCCTCGTTTCCCAATCCACGAACTGCGCCCTGTTTCCCGGGATCCCAGTTCCAGCGCTCGCTCGCGCACCGCCCGCTCGCTCCCCAGTGCACAAACGAGTGGCCGAAACCCCAAATTTAAAAACGACCCCTGAAAGAGAAAACCAAAAACAACACCCAAAAACCCCCCCAAATGTTAAACCGCCCACGAAAACCAATTTTCTTTCAAAAGCCCTAAATCAAGGCGGGCAAATATTAATTTATACGGTCGGGCTCCCACTGCCTATTTTTCCCCCGTTCCCGCATCTAACCCCCACCCTGCCGCCTCCGGGGGCAGCCCCTTTTCCAAAGGGAAATGTGGCGAAACTGAGTAGGATCCAAAACCCCCAATTCTCCAAAAACGCGAGAAAAACCGCGAAATGTGAAATGGGACAAAAATTTCCCATCTGCATGGGTAAAAAAGGGCCCCCCTCCCCCGTAATGTTCGGTCCCCTGCAAAACCCGAACTGGGCACAAGGGGAACCCCAACCTCTCCCAATCGCGGTTTTTCCCCCTTCCCCAACTAAATCGTCTTTGATTATATGTAATTACAAACAACCCTCCCGGAGCTGAGATTTTCATGCCGCAATCCCCAGCCACCGCTGTTTGGTAACATTCCCCAACCCGTAAGGGCCCCAAAAAAGGCCAATGAAAAAGCCAGACAAATAAAAACCTAAATCCGAGTCGCTCCCTCCCCCAACTTGTCCCCTCCCTCCGCAGCGGGGTACTACCGGGCTCGTCTATCCCCCCCTTCGTCCCCCGCCTAAAAACCCCTTCAATGTTGTACAACCCAAAAATTCTTGGTTAATCCCCTTTTCCCTGAGTCTTAAAGTTAAAGCCAAGCCCGCCACAAAACCGATAACCTTCAGACCGACCAACCGCAATTGGCAGCCCAATAAAGCTGAAGAGGCGGCCCTCTCTCTCCATTGAAGCCAGGGGCCCCCCCCCGCACCCATGCCCCAACAACTTCCATGACGCGCGTACGTTTCCCCAGGTCCCCAGCAACGAGCCTAAAAATTTGGGTCGGGGAATTGAAACCAAGGTCCTACTCCTTGGGCACACCAACCCCCCCGTCGTCCCTCCGGTGCCAGCTCCCAAAAACGATCCACTGTAAGCGAGATAGAGGTCAGCCAAATATTCCGTACCCCGGACGTGCATAGCCACCCCCATGATTTAGACCCAGGCACCTTACCCACCAACCGATGCAGCAGGCAAAGCCCCGGGGGGAGAAGGGCCGATAGCGAGTTAATAGCCTGTCACCCCGGTTATCACAATTAAACATTTTCTTGTTTCGAAAAGTTGACCCCTTTTTCTACAGCTAGAATATCGGGAACAACCCCAAATAACCCCAAGTTTTTAAACCCAATCCCGATTCCCCCCCTCCCCCCGGCCCACGCCCTGCCACCATTCCCGGGCAATAGCTCCAAATCCCAGTTCCCTCGGAAACTGTAAAACCTCGATGTCCGGTTGTTAACCCCCTTATCCAAGTGATCGACCTTCCTTAAACCCTCCAAAAAGGATTCCCCCCCTAAAACCTCCTTAAACCCGCTGACAATTTTGAAATGAGTGGGGCTTGAACTCCCGCCGCTCTTTCCCTGCGTGGAAAAAAACCCTGCCCATTGGCATTATTACAGCAAAGTTCAGTTTTCCCGCAGGGACTGCAACTCCCGCAAAGAACCTTCTTTAGGACAAAAAAACCCGGAAAACTCCTTCTCTATCCCCTAATTTCTCCTCCGGGGAAGGGGGCTTTTCCATTAAAACCGAAACAACTGAATCCCCCAAAAATTAATGGTGGGGGTAGGGCCCCAGTTTCTTTAGGGGCTAACGGAACCCCAAAAAACCCCCCACCCCTTGCATTTATGCCAAAAGCGACCCCCAACCTCTGAGTCCGCTGGGCCCAAAGCACAAAAAAACATCCAAATAATGGATGACGGATGTAAACCCCCACATCCCGCACCACCCATCCCGAAAAGGGAAATGAAAACTTCGAAATAATAACAGGGGATCGAAAACCCTAGGAAAATCGATCAACAAAAAACGACCCTCCCAATTACAACCCAACGCCTGGCACTTTTTGGGTGCACTGGCAAAAGCGAAAAAACAGATTAATATCTGTTTTTGCCATGAGAGCCCCCCGTCCGATACCCCAGCCACCGTAGCGCCCCTCAAATGATGTATAAACCACGGGAAATGTCGGGTCAATTCCATGTTGACGATAACCCTTTTAGGAAAGGTAGGTGATAATTATTAAAACTGTTTGGCTCTTTTTTGGGAAACCCCCCCCGAAGGGAACCACCCAAAAACCGGTGCTAGCAAGGAGCAAAAAGGGCCCGCCATGCGTCCCATGCGGGCTCTTTTTCCCAAATATCCGTACCAATCCGGGGGTAAAAGAGCCCACGAAAATTTTTTGTTGAAAAAAGGGGACCCCGGGGGGGGGATGGGATCCTAAAAACCCCCCCAAAACCACCTCTTAATAACTTCGCTGCCCCCCCAATGGGTAACCCATTTAGGTACGGTTTTTTCATGGCCAGGCTCCTGGGGGTCACCCCCCTTTCTGAAAACCCGCCCCCCTTTCCCCTTTCGCAAACCCGGATGCGCCATGGGGGGTGGAGTGCAGACCGCACAGACGTGCTTAAAACGGCAACTTCCCCCAACCCGCATTGGTTCTCGTTGAAATTGCCAGCGGACCCCGATTTAAAACCTCCCTGGGAACTAATCCCAAAAGACCGGTACCCCCCTGGCCCCGAAACACCAGGTCCCCCCCAAAGGGCTGGCCCTATCGTGTCGGGGCCTTCACCCTAAACACACCCATGTCCTTTTGGGCCCATCGGATGGATGGTCTAACCCCTTTCCCTGACGAAAAATTTTTGTCATAAGGGGCCAGCTGGCCCCCCTAAACCCTTTCGCCTCCCCGATGGGGAAACAAAAAAACAAAACAGCCGGGCAATGTTCCGGGGGTTTCTCCCAATTACAGGCCCCCAAATCGAAAAGGCCTGATCCAATTTTGGAAAGTCTGCTGGGTTCAAAACCCCCCTCCGCTTTTTCTTCCCCCTCTTTTTTACTCTGTCTCTCTTTCCTTTCCCGATTTTTTTTTCTCTAAGGTAAAAGTGAAAAAAAACTCGATATCTCCTGCCAGATTTTTTTTTTTATTCTTTTTTTTAGATGGCCCCCCCGAGGACCCCCAAAAAAACGTACACCTCGGCCCTAGCCCCCATCAGCCAAAAGTACCTATCACCGTATCCGCTCCGTTTGGACCCATACGGTAAAAAAACCCGCCCCCTCGGCCCGACCCTCTACCCAAATCCCCCAATCCCATTGGGAAAAAAAAGGGTTTCCCGGCGTCCCCCCCGGCCCCAATGGTCGCCTGTCCCCCCGAACCTGGAAACCGGCTAAAAATTCCCCCAGACTATGCCAGCTCCGCAATGCAGGACCCCTTCTCCTGACGGGGCTAAATCGAGCCCGCGCTTGCAACGGGCCCCCCCCGGGGGAGACAAAAGAAAAGCGTTTACTCACCAGGCTGCACGGGGGCTGTGATCCCGCCAGCCCCGCCCCGATCCCCAAAAGCCCTTCTCCATGTCCTCGATAGCCGCCTCACATCATCAAATCCCATCCATACGTGGTGATCCTGCACGAATGGAAACCCCCCCCTTTGAAAGCTGACTGTCACCGACTGCCTCGCGGGGACCCCCGCTGGGCCCCCTTTAAACGCTCCCCCGGCACCCGTCCTCCAGGACCGGCCGTCCCACGATCCATCCCTGGAAAAAAACCGCTGGGCCCCCGGGTCGAAATCCTCCGTCTCTGCTCCCGCTGTCGCACCCTGAAGGGCCCCCCCCGGAACATGCAGGGGAACCCCGGCTGCTGGGAAACCCAGAAGACTGGAGCCACTCGGCGCCACCCCGGGCGGGCTGGCCTGCTGCGCTCACGGGCCCCCCCGCCAGGGGGATTACTCCCGGGGCCGGGCAGCGCGCGCCCCCCCAGATGATCGCGCCGCCGACCCGGGGGGTCCCCGAGGGGCCGTCTGCGAAGCGGGCCCTGGGGGTCACCTCAGGGTCATCCCCTTTAGGGGGGCGGGTCCGCGCTAGCGTCGCCACCCGGCCCCGGGACCCTCCACTGAGGGAAGAGGCCCCCGCGGCCCCGCACCCCCCCCAAAGCGCCCCCACCTGCTGCTCCCGCCAGGGGGGGCCCCGTTTTCCTCGCTCCTGGCTGCGCCCGCCTCTCAATAACCGCCGATGCCAGACATAATCCTCAGGTGTGTGGAAAAGCGCCGCAGCAAGCACTAAACTGCTTGACCGGGCCCCGGGAACTGTTCCCCCGCGCGGCCCGGGGTCCGGCTATAACTTGGCTCCGGCCCGGGCGCCGGCGCGCGACTCCCCCCCCTAACCCGCGAACGGCCCCGCGCCGGGTCATGTGGGGCCTACCATTAGGGCTGGGGGCCCCCCTCCGGCCCGGGGTTTAGTTTCTATGAGAGCTATGGATTTCGTAATCCCCACATGAAATGCCCCCCAAAATAAGACATGTGAACATACCTAATTCTGAGGGGTACGGCCATAGCAAAATCTCCAGGGGGTTTGTCCTTGTTCCCCCCCTTTAGACTGTGCCTATAAGGTATGGCCTTACCCCCTTCCCATCCTGGGGAATTTGTATAGATTGGGAAAAAATTTTAAAAAGATGTGGAAAAGTGAAGATTCTAGGTATTTGTTCAACTCTGCAGGGGGAAAAACAGCATGAAAGGGGTGGACCCAAAAGGAGAAGAAAAAGGGAACATGAAGACTTGAGAAAACATAACTGTGAGTCCTAAAAGTCCAAATGAATCACTTTTATGTCAGCGAGCTCCCGTGGGCAGGGGGTAGTATATAGGTTCCCTTCTGCCTCATAAGAAGATACCCGCATTGTAAGTAGCCCCATGGTATTTGGGGGGCACATTAAATTTTTGCACCCGAGCCCGGGGGACAACTGTATTACCCCTGTATGGTCACTGTAGGCAGTGATAAAGGGCAAAGTGTAATGGGTTTTTATTCAGTAATGGGGTGGGGATATTATTCAGTCAATATTGTGTGGATATCTGGTATGATGTGGTGGTAATTGGTTTAGTGGAATTTTTGGTAATTTTATCCTGGGATTTGGTTTTATTGCAAAGTTACCCGGGAATTGTGCGACCCTTGTTTAGTATTTTATACTCAGTCTTTGTGTTATAGCTTTTGATATATTTTTATTTATGTAAAATGTATCATTCGGGGAGAGGGACAAATCTTTAGACCTTTTATGTTCACCACCGGTGTCCTGCTGCAATTAGGTAAGGGAGACTCAGAAGCCCCAGCGCTCCATCTTGATTACAGGTTAGCGTGATGATGCCATCACATGGGTTTCTGTATTTTGTTGAAGAGAGACTGAGTATTGTCAGTGTTCAGGTGGTGGAGACAGAGTGGGCCCCCAAAATGAACTCCTCTGGTGGACCCTAAGCCTCCCAGTCCGACACTGATGAGAGGCATACTTTCATCTCTAGCTTCTCCCTCTTTCTCACTGAGTCTCTTGCTCTCTCTTTTCTCACTCTCTCTCCTCTTGTTAATGAAATAATTTATTCAGTGTTATCCTCACTAAAGATATTCATGAGGAGAGTAAGAACATGTAGGGAAAAGAATGGAAGAAGTGAACTAGCAGCAATGGCGATTGCTGATGTCTATAGCTGTGGGTGACTGCTGCAGTCAGTAGAAGAGCTCCACTTCCCGTTTATGTGCCAGTGCTGAGCGCATGTGCGGGGATTTGCAATGAGATTATGCAAATCAGAAAGCTGTTTGAATAAGTGGGCGTGGCATAACTGCCAAACCAGCCCATTACAGTGATGTCAGAGGGCTAATTAATATGCGAGATTCTAGACTGAAAAAGGTCTATAGCTTGGGCTATGTTTAGCTACACAGGACACCACAGTGTAATTGGTTTATATGTGAAAAACCTGGTGACAGGTTCCCTTTAAGACCTAAGTAACTTTCAAAATGGTGAGGATGTGCTACATGCATTGTGGGAGTTTAGATGACAGATATACAGAGCTGAGTTTAGAGCAGTCACACAACTGTAAAGTATATACTTTATATACCGCATATAGAGTTCATAAGGAAACCAACAGAAGTTTTATTTTTCACTTTGGTTGTCAATGGAAAAACTATGTATAACAATGTCAGTATTTATATAGTAGAACTCAACTTTTTATGCAGATTGTAATTGTGAAAAGTATTTTGACATTGGATCTAATTAGCATGGTTTTTTGACATTTAAATTATGTAAATTAGCTCTCCCCCGGAAGGAAGAAGGCTGATTCCCCACTGCCACCAATTGGAGGGAGCTTCCCCTTTTGTCAAATCTGTCCCATTAAACAGCCTTAAAACATGACTAGGTATTTAAAGGGGTTGTCTCGCTACAAGGTTTGCTTTTTATAGTAAGAATCTTGAAAAAACAAGTCACTGCAATATGTGTCCATTAAAATTGTCCTACCTATTCCTAGATATCTCCTCTTGTATGGGCTCCTGAGGTCGCTATAGCTACAGACCTGTTCAATCTCTCATGATAGGCTGCCAACACTGGTTGCTATAGCTACAGACCTGGTTTCTACTGCAGCCTAGTAGAAGCCAGTAAACACGCCCCTGAATTCAAGGTGAAACCAAGAAAACAGGACTAAGATAATTCGATGCAGTAAGACAACCCCTTTAAGCCAAGCCAGAATCTTCTTCATAAAGAGATGCTACCCATGTGCAGACAGCTTTTCAGGGTTCTTGCCCCTCATCAGTGCAGAGCAGGGTTCTCGCTGGCTCCAGGAAGGAGAGCACTATAAGGCTAGGTTCACACGGCATAATTGCGGGGTGTAATTACGCCCCGCAATTACGCCGTGTTTTTGTTAGCTCCCGCAGGGCAGGGGGGCAGGCAGCCTGCCGGCCCCATAGACATGCATTACTCATGGCATGTAAACGCCATGAATAATTGACATGTCACTTATCTCCCCGTGCGTCATATTGTGCGAGCGGGGGGAGGAGGCGTAATCCATAGTTCTCTAAGAGAACTGTGGATTACCGAAATTATTGAGATGAATTTCGCCACGTATTGAGCGCAGTACGCTGCGAAATACAGGGCAAAATATGTCCCAATTTAAGCCGTGTGAACATAGCCATACGCCGTGTGGACGGGCGGGGCGGGAGCGGGGGAGGGAGCAGGGGGCCGGCACTTCGCCGGACCATAGACAATCATTACTAGCGGCGCATATGCGCCGCTATAAAGTGACTTGTCAATTATCTCCGCCCTCGGCGTATTCGCTGAGCAGGGAGAGGAGACGTAATCCATAGTTCTCTATGAGAACTGTGGATTACCGTAATGAAGGGGCCGTTTTCAGCCCATAATTTGCGCACTTCGGCGCGTAAATACGGACCGAAATACGGCCCATTTTAAGCCGTGTGAACATAGCCTTAGGGTATAAGCACAGGTACATGCAATGATCTCCAGGAAAAGTAGGATATGGAAATAAGGTCTCCTCTGGAAGGAAGAAAGCTGTCTCTCTAGTGCCACCTGTTGGAGGTAGCTCCCCTTTCAATCAAATCCGACTTGTTAAAGAGTTTTGTAAAATTTAGATTGTAAATCATTTGTACTATTAGAAATATTCCTCAAAATGTTCCTGTAGTTGAGACTATGGCTATTCCATCAATCAGGGTTGGATCCAGCTGGTTCTCTCTGGTTCTGTAGAACTGTTGTTAAAGTAACAGCTGGCTTGAGGGACCCAGGAAAAGAGAGAGGTCAACTCAGTCCTCTTATATGAAACGTATGGGTATTCTTAGTACACTGATAGTACTGAATAAATAGAGGCTGACGGGTTCAAAGGAGCCGTGGTACATCAAGATCAATAGACCATGCAGAACTTGTAAATTCACTTTAAATACATTTAATGAATCGTTCCTTATAATCTTCAATACATTAGAACAGAAGTAATAAGAAACCTGCATGTTGCTTTTTCATCTCCAAGGCATGCAGCCATCATAGTAGTATCCATGCATACTCCATGTTGATTTCATGTGAGCAGTCAGGCCAGGAGCCGGGCGCACACCTGTGCAACAATTCAGAGGCAAATGCCCTTGGTTTCCTGCGCCACCATTTCAGGCGCTGTGATATTATTATTCCACATTAACCACACTTGCCTAACTAGATGACCGCATACAGATGAGTAGTGTCAGGAGGCACAAAGCACGGCACTATTTCAGGATCCACACTGTATGTTATTGTTTATTACAGGGGGTGGGGTAATGTATTGGATTGCTTCACCCAATAGAGGGTGCTGGAGAGTTCGGGTGCGTTCACACGGCAAAGACAAAATACAGGTGGGATTATCCTACCGGTATTTTGTCTTTTTTGGTACGCAGGGGGGGTAGCTTTTGTCTGCAGTTTGTGGATTAAAACCGTCCCCATTCGCACCCACATGGTCATGTTCTGCCCGAAAACTGAGCAGAAGAATGAACATGTTCTAAGTTTTTCGGAACGGCGGCGGCAGTGTCGGACTGGGATGACTTGGGCCCACAGGTGGAGCTCATCCTAGGGGCCCCCTAGTTGAGTTGTGCATGGGCCCACCGGTGGAGTTTATTTTGGGGACCTACTCTACAGCTACTGTAAATGACTGTACATGCCTCCACTCTGCCTCTTGCCTTTTGACTCTCTTTCTCTTCTTTCTTGCCTCTTCTGAGGATGTATATGAAGCTAAAAAAAATCTCCAGGTCTACCCTGCTCAAGGGCCCACTGAGGGGTTTCCCCTACCCTGTTTCCCCGAAAATAAGACACCCCCGAAAATAAGACATAGTGCATTTTTTTTATGCAATTCAGAGTTTGGCTGCTTATGCTGATGTTGGTGATGAAATTACTACAGTATATTAATATATGTTGATGTTTTGCTCAACAATAAATGTGAATTGTTGTTCATAGAAAAAAAAAAAACATCCCCTAAAAATAAATCTTAGCTCGTCTTTAGGAGCAAAAATTAATATATGACACTGTCTCATTTTCGGGGAAACAGGGTATTCCCCTGTGGCCCAGTCTGAGCCTGGCTGGCAGTGTGAAAGACCATCTGGTGGAAAATCCGTTCAGTGGGGACTGCTGAACGGATTTTCTATTAAAGTCTATGGGGAACATTGCATTATTATTATTATCATTCATTTTAAAGTGCCATTGATTCCATGGCGCTGTACATGTCGGTTTTCGGATGGTTTCTAAAACCATAAACCGTCTAAAAAACCGACCAAAATACCCTGCCATGGGGAAAAGTTTTCCCATAAGCCTTTGTTATATTTATATCAGGGGCACACTTTTTTATTATGATTTAGTTAATGGGGCACAGTGTGCATTATTTATTTCAGGGGACACAGTATACAGCAATATTTATTTCAGGGAGGCACACTGTGCCTTATTTAGTAAAGGGGCACAGTATACAGCATTATTTATTTTATGGGGGCACAATATGCCTTATTGTTTATTAAAGGGGACACAGATTTCATTATTATTTATTTCATAGGCACCATTGCTCAATTCCAAAGGTGCCTACAATGGACATATGAGCATCAGAACTAGACCATAGAGCAGACCTGGGCATTGTACGGCTCGCGGGCTGCATTCGGCCCGCCAGCTAGTCGTATGCGGCCTGCGGCATATGATGCCAAGGTCTACTAATAGTAGCGCTGACGGCCCACTGCAACTGGGTAGTGCTGAGAGGCTGCGGCGGACTGTCAGCGATACTGTTAATATCCCTGGTATTTGTGAGCTGGGCAGTGGCGTGATGAAGTGAGCTCATCGCGCCGCTGCCTCTCCTTGGCGGCACAGCTGTCATACCCTGTGTGGCCGAGGAGCTGCCGGAGGAGCGTCCCGGCGCTGGAGGCGTGATGTCATCACGCCGCCAGTGTCAGGCTGAAGAGGAACTCGCTCGGCTGGGAAAGAGGTAAGGTGAGTTTTAATGTTATTATTTTTAACACCAGTTACCTGCCTGAGGGGACATATATCTAACTATATACCTGCCTGAGGGGAGGTATATCTATCTATATACCTGTCTGTGGGGACCTATATCTATGTACCTGCCTGTGGGGACCAATATCTAGCTGTATACCTGCCTGAGGGAACCTATATCTATATACCTGCCTGAGGGGACCTATATCTATATACCTGCCTACCTGTGGGGACATAAATCTATATACCTGCCTGACAGAGGGGAGCTATATCTATATACCTGCCTGACTGAGGGGAGCTATATCTATATACCTGCCTGTCTGAGGGAACATATATCTATATACTTACCTTACTGATGGGTACAGTAAAAATAAGCACTTTTACAATTGGTTTGCATTACCTAAATCACTTAGTATAGCGGATATAAACTAATCTGTGTGTTCTACACCTAAAACTGCAGCAGGTGGTCGGGCCACGCCCCCTTTCTGTGATTGACTGATATTTCATTCAGCCTGTTGGGACATGCACCCTGGATGGGGCATAACCCCTGTGCTGTTATTGGCTGCCTGCACTCTGTGCTTCCTCCCCTCTGAGCTGTGTAAATCCAAAGTGAAACTAGGTGCCTCAGCTTTCTACGCGAGATGTATCTGTATAACAAAAGGCTATGTGAGCTTCTCTCTGCTCATCTCCCTCCTCTAGGGCTCATCCCCACGGTACTGGACAAATACCGGTCGGTTTATCCGATGAGTGGAGAAAGCCCTCCCCCTTCACATTGGCTTGAGCATATTTCATTTGAAAACTGGACGGAAGATTGTGCAAGCACAATCATATTCGGGTGGCCCGCGGGTGGAAATCAGCTTTGCGGAAAACCCGTGCAGTGGGGACTACTACATGGGTTTTCCATAGAGCCCCATTGTGCTTGTTTGCGGCCGGTTTTTCAGACGGTCTGCAAAACCGCAAACCGTCTGAAAAACTGGCCACAAACCCGTGCCGTGGGGACATGGCCTTAAGGTGAAGGATCTGGGCAATTACTGAGTTTCTAGCTGTTAGATTCACTCTCCCCCATATAACACAGCCTTATACCCTCCCCCCCCCCCCGTTAACACCAGCCAGGTAGCATAGGGAGCGGAGGGGGGGCAGCATGCATTCCTCAAATTTGTTTCATCAGTTTAGACTGTATGTATACCTGCTTACATCATTGCAGGTGTTCTGGTTAAAGCAATGCAGGTGTTCTGCTTACAAGGAGTTTGTGCAGCCTAGAGCTGACAGCTCTGCAGACAAGAGAACTGCAGAGGAGGTCTGCAGAGCTGTGACATCCTCTCCCTTCCCCTGCTAAGACAGAATGATATTGTCACAACTCTTCAGTGAGGGGAGACACACCTCCTGGCAGGAGAGACATGCCTCCTGGGAGGAAAGACACGCCTACAGAGAGTAGAGGGTGCCCCTGGATTTGAAGCTCAAGTCTGCGAAAGTGTGTAGTGATAAAACCCCTTTGAGTCAATACATTTTACTTATAACATAAAAGATATTTTATGTGCTCCAAGTGCACACAGGTTTTTATGGTTCCCTGGCTCTCTGACCAGTATTCTGTTATCGGATTAGAGCACAGAGCTTAGAGCAGGGAGTGACATCACCCAAGTCACCCCATAGATGGACTGAGCTCCAGAGCAAATTATCTCTAACAAGATTACAGATAAGCCATTGTTTTCAGTCCTCACAGCACATGAGGAAACAGAGTAAGTGTAAAACTATGTGTGACTCAGTGGGGCGAGAACACTTTTAATTTCTACTGCCTTAACCTCCCTTGAGTCTTACAGTTGATCATTGGACCAGTATTCTCTCTCTTCATGGTCATCACATCATTAAGGAATGTGGCCTTTGATCAGGGGAATAACACTTATAAAACTGCTTGGGTGACAATGCTTTGATTCACTCAAGCTTGCAGGGCATTAAGAGTATCGCAGTGACTGTTAGGAACATGTTTGGTGTTGCGGATGACAACCACTTTTTCCTTGAAGCTTGGCTGTATATTCAAGAGGTGCATGCCCTGTTCTGTTGCCATTGCTGGTAAATTAAAGCACTACGGTGAGGTATAATTCAACATTTATAAGATTACACAGGGGCGCTGTAAAGGAAGACGTCTGGAAGCAAAATAAAGATCACTGCTTTGAATTAATGGAGCCAAACCACACACATTCGTAATGGGCTACCTATTTACTGTGTACTTTAGGCACACTAGACGTTACTACTCATTTCAGGGGGCATTGTTTCCCATTTTACTAAATGGGACACAGTATGCATTATTATTTATTTCAGGGGGAAAAGTATACACCATTATTTATTTCATGGGGGCACAATGTGTGCATTATTATTTATTTTGAGGGGGGAGTTTATATTAATAGTTATTACAGATGGTTCAGTGTTCATTCTTTATTACAGGGGGCACAGTGTATAATTTTTTATTACAGGGGGCACAGTGTACATTATTTATTACAGAGGGCGCAGTGTATAACTTTATTACAGGGAGCACAGTATATATTATTTATTACGAGGACACTGTACATTATTTATTACGGGACACAGTGTATAATTATTACAGGGGACACTATATATTTATTACAGGGGACACAGTGTATATTATTAGTTATTACAGAGGGTTCAGTGTTCATTCTTTATTACAGGGAATACAGTGTATAATTATTACAGGGGACACAGTGTACATTACAATTTATTACACCGGACACATTGTGCGTTAATAGTTATTATAGCGGACACAGTGTGCATTATCTATTACAGAGGGTACTGTGTACATTATTATTTTTTTTACCAGGGGTACAGTGTACACTATTAAGTGAATCATTCAGAAAAAAGTTAGTTCGAGACGAATTTTACGTATTTTCCGAACCAAATTTTTTGCCGCAAGTTTGGTAAAATGCCGGTTCGACAAACGCATTCGGCGTAATTTTCAGCTGCTTCCTTCAGTTTTGGCAGCCAGCCAATCAGTGCAGAGCACAGAGGGGGGTCAAAAACTTCACTACTGAGGGTGTCGGGATCACATTGGCTGCTAAGATCACATGACCATCTTATGTGCAAGTCACTGTATTTCCTGTTGAACACAATTTCCACCTTACTGAACACACTGCTGCCTCTGTGTGCTTGTTTGCCAGCAGGCAGAAACACCATTTTCTAGCGATTTTACACAGGAAAAGCTGCTAGTTAGATTAGTTGGGGGGGCAGCTAGCTCTGGGAATCATACACATACACATCAATAGTTAGAGAGTTTTGTATAGCTGGCTGCATTTTTCCCATTTTTATTCAGAGTGCCCAAAAGTTAATTTCTCCTGTTTTGGGGGTCCAGCCACTGCAGAAGACACCATCAGCAAATCTGCCATAGAAAGAAATGCAAGTGTTGCAGTGTTGGCCCAAACTCAAATCTTTTACTGCTCGCTCATCACTATTTATTACAGGGGACACAGTTTACACTATTAATTACAAAGGGCATACTGTATATGTCACGGATTTTTTTGTTTTAGCTGCTCCTTTAGTGATCCATTGTTTACAGCTCGTCTCCAGGGGATACTACCAGGGCTGAGAGCTCCTCAGTCCTGGTCGCACATGCTCAGACATTACCTCTCTTCTCAGGGAGCTACTGAGTGTTCAAACCCCAGATGCTGTCATTCTACTCCTATCCTCTGCACTCCTTAGTAATTAGTCAAACACTGCAAATAAATGAAAAAAGAAACCTCAATCAGGCATGTGCATTGATAAAGAGAAATAAAATCCACAGGTTTGGTTCCTGCAGGGATTTGCCTGGAGGCAAAAGTTTTACCTCTGAGCTACATTGTAGCTACTTACAGTTCTACACATAAACAGACCTTTCTTTGACTAAGGCCTGGTGATGTCATCCTGCTGGGTCACATGATATGCAATTCAAACAAATCACTCACGCCCCCTTATGAGCACACAGAGCTGAAGAGCTGGAGGAAGGAGGTATGAAATGAGATACCACTTTAAAGTTAATAACCAATAGATCCTTATTTATTAGCAATCACCTGCACTAAACATGTTTGGGAGCTGCCAAAAAATATTCACAACATTGAGAAGGAAGTTTGAGACTTGATATTTTTGTGTTGGTGTTCAGTGTTTTTTTCCCCCCTCCAAACATAGTGTTATGCATTTGCAGTAAGGGTCATGGCCTTCTATTCACTGGTAGCTGTAATAGAACTTGTAAAGTCAAAATAACTGTCCTTACTTTCAGATGCACATTCTGGGAACTGATTTGGGTATAGAAAAAATGCATCTGTTAAATGCAAACAAATGTTTCCTGATTGCCACAATAGTGCAAAAGTGAGATTTCAGTTTGTGAAAGAGACTGCTTGAGTCTCTGAAAAGGAAGTGTGTTTTAGGGACATTGAATAGTTTGATTGTTTCCACTTCAAAGATACTAGACTTTAGGTCTCCATATTTGTTTCTTTGTCATATAACAATTATGCTGAAAACAAAAAAGTAAAAAACAATCATCCACCAGCCGACATGAAGAATGAGATCACAGCCAATACAGCTAAGTGATGTGTGCTGAGAATGATAACAAAGTACAGCATTATGAATAAGGGATTCCTAGTATAAGAACGATTCGAATGAAGGAATCCTGATATCCCATGCACATGACAGATCTTGCTGTGCATCCACAGCAGAAATCCAGGTGATTTCTTCAAATTTTTGCCATGGATTTTTACTTTGCATGTGGTGGATTTCCCATAGCTTTCGGTGTGTAGTCACAATTCACTCATTTTTCTTAGCAATGTGGATTTACAAGTCTGATTTAGTAATATCTGTGCCATATAAATTATGACCTGAGATCCTATTAAAATAAATTGGATGTGGTTTACAGGCAGAATTCAAGAACTACACAAATCCTCACTCAAATAGGCCTTGTGAATGGAGCCATAGTGTATTAAAAGGGTTTTCTCACTACCAAGATTAGCTTTCAACATGAAGGGACAGGTAATTGAAGAAGTTTTCAAAATACATTGCTTTGTTGATTTTACTTTACTAAGAGACATATTATGTGCTCTGAGTGCACACAGGTTTCTATGATTACCTGACTATAACTCTGTTATCTGATTAGAACAGAGAGCTTAGGACAGGGAGTGACCTCACCATGGATGGACAGAGCTCACTCACTCAGTCCAGAGCAAACTTCTTATCTTTGACAAGATTAGTTTCTGTTTACAGATGAAACAATTGTTTTTAGTCCTCACAGCACATGTACCTTTTGTTTAACCCCTTAAAGGAGTTGTCTCCCCACAGGGTTTCAAAGAATGCATGAAAAAAAATTCTCTGTCACTTCCTGGTTCATACTAATTTGCAAAAGGGCTCCGTGCTTGTACAGCTAGGTTTGTGCTTTCAGATGCTAATTAGATTAGATTACTTTTTCCCAAACTACTCAAAGGACTTTTTAAATCTGATCCCAAAACAAAAGCCCTAATTACAGAGCTGTTTACTTGAGATAAATCAAGCTTTTTAAATGTCTGGCAGCACAGGGACACTGACTGACACTGTGGACCTGTGTGATGACTCACTCTCTGTTATCTCATTGAAAAAAACAGCCCCAGGAGATTTGTTACAGGTCAGTTTCTGAGGGAAATGAAAAAGCCACTGAGGTAATAAATTCACTTGTATCTCTTAAAGGGGAAAAAAGAGGAACAATGCAATATATTTGGAAAATGTCTTTATTTTGTGTTCCCTACAATTTGAAAGCTATTCTTTGTAGCGAGACAACCCCTTTAAGGACCCAGACAGTTTTGACTTTGCTAACACAGCCATATTTTTGAAATCTGACATGTCAATTTATGTGAGAATACCTTTTTCACACTTTTACCTATCCATGTGATTCATAGACTGTTTTCTCGTGACACATTGTGGTTTGAGTTTGTAAGAAATTTTGGTCGATACAATCCATGTATATTTGTGAACAATATAAAAATTTCATGAGAATCTGGAAAAATTTGTCATTTTCAAAGTTCTAAAATTTCTGTGTGCAAGACAGATAATTATTCACCACAAAATAGTTTAGAACTAGTAATCTACCATAGGTCCACTGTAGGTTGTCATCATTTTTTAAATGTCTTTTTATTTTTTATGACTTTAGGGGCTTAAAAACTTAGTTATTTCTCTCATTTTCAAGAAAATTTGCCATATACATTTTTTTAGGGACCAGTCTGGTTCTGACGTGGCTTTGAGGGGCCTGTATGTTAGGTACTCCCATAAATAACTTAATCTAAGAAACTACACCTCTTAAAGTGCTTAGGAAGCTTGCTAACCCTTTAGGTATTTCACAGAAATTAAAGCAAAGTGGAAGTGAAGTTTCAAAATTTCACTTTTATTGCAGATTTTCAATTTTTATCCATCATTCACAAGAACATGGTAGATGTGACCATGAAAATGCAACATAATATTGATTCCCCAGATTCTGCCGTTTTCAGAGATATCCCATATGTGGCCCTAGTGCACTATTTGGCTCAACCACAAGCCTCAGACTAAGAGGAGTACCTGCGGATTTTATTTAGTCGCCATTTCAGATTTGTGATAACCCTAAGGGGCTAAAACTTTATAAACACCCCTAAATAGACCGCATATTGGAAACTACACCCTTTAAGGAATATATC
This sequence comes from Phyllomedusa bahiana, assembly GCA_025379985.1. Lineage (NCBI taxonomy): Eukaryota > Metazoa > Chordata > Amphibia > Anura > Hylidae > Phyllomedusa > Phyllomedusa bahiana. Next base: position 370,199 of record JAODAL010000095.1, read on the forward strand.
CAGGGGTGTAGTGAGTATATAGACCCCACAGGAGTTTCACAATTTTTTTTAGCATTAGGCTATGAAAATTAAAAATTTATTTTTTTCCAACAATCTGCAATTTTAGTTTGAAATGTTTCATTTTTACAAGGAATCCTGGAAAAAAAGCACCCCAAATTGTGTTACACAATTTCTTCCAAGTTCGGCAATACCCTATATGTGGGTGTAAACTGGTGTTTGGGCGCTTGACAGGGCGTGAAAGGGAGGGAGCACTATTTGGCTTTTGGAACGCAGATATTGGTGGGGCCATGTCGCATTTGCAAAGCCCCCTGTAGCAGAACAGGTAAAACCTTCTAGAACTCGCCCCATTTTGGATTCAACACCCCTGATGGCTCTCATCCAGTGGTGTATTGGGTATTTTGGGCGCATAGGTTTTCCATAGTTTTTTTTTAGCATTGGGGCATGAAAATGGGGAGTAAAAAAACACAGTTCTGACATTGTTGTTTGGACTTCAATTTTACAGACTTGTAAATTACATCATAACTTTAATATGGGGGTCGGTACAATTGCAATGATATAAATTTTATATATTTTTTTTACTTTTACACAAAAGAAATGTGTTTATAAACAACCGTGCTTTTATGTTGTCATATTCTGACAGCCATAACTTTTTTATTTTTCTGTATACGGAGCTGATTATGGGCTTGTTTTTTTGCGGGATGATTTGATGTTTTTATTAGACCATTGTGGGGGGCATATGACGCTTTGATCACTTTTTATTAAGTTTTTTGTGAGGCGTTTTGAACAAAATACAACAATTCTGGCAGTGTTTTTTTTTATTTTTATTTTTTACAGTTGTCACCATGAGGTATAAATGACAAGCTAGTTTTACTCGGCAGGTTGATGCGATTACAGCGATACCCAATTTGTATATTTTTTTAAGTGTTACTGCTTTTACACAATAAACAACACTTTTATTCAAACTGGAAAACACGTTTTTGCAACGCCATAATCTGAGAGCCATAACTTTTTATTTTTCTGTGTACAGAGCTGTGTAGGGGCTTGTTTTTTGCAGGATGAATTGGTATTTTTATTGGTATAATTTTTGGGGGGACAGGGCCTTTTGATCGCTTTTAAATCCATTTTTTGGAAGGCAGGGTGAAGAAAATATTGCAATCCTAGTAGTGTTTTTTATTTTTATTTTTCACAGCGCTCACTGTGCAGTATCCATGACAAGTTAGTTTTATTCTGTGAGTTGATATGATTACGGCGATACCCAATTTATATAGTTTTTTTATGTTGAAGTGCTATAAAAAGAAGTGTTTCTATTGTGAAAACAATATTTATTCATCGCTGTCTTCTGAGAGCCATAACTTTTTTATTTTTCCGTATACAGAGCTGTTTAAGGATTTTTTTTTCTGTGGGATGTACTGATGTTTTAATTGGCACCACTTTGGCATTTATATATGTTTTTATCGCTTTTTATTACATTGTATGTGCTGCGGGATGAAGAAAAACCACAATTCTGTGACTGTTTATTTTTTTTTTTATGCATACGTCCAGGTGTGTGAACCCCCAAATGACCTGGATGTATGCATACATCTAAGGTCGTGAAGGGGTTAATGACAATAACATTTTCTTTGCTTGTCAATGTAATGGCTTAGCTAGAAGTTGAATATGCTAATCACTTCTATAGAACCACCTATAGCCTGAAGAGACAGAGTGAGTGTAAAACTGCTTGTGACTCAGGGAATCAGCGTGCTGAGAAAACCCAAGAAACCTGAGTGCACACAGGTTTCTATGGTTACCTGGTTACCTGACCAAAACTCTGTTATGTGATTACAACAGAGAGCTTAGGGCAAGGAGTGACCTCACCATGAATGGACGGAGCTCACTTCTTCAGTCCACAGCAAACTTATTATCATTGACAAGATTAGCTTCTGTTTACAGATAAGCCATTGTTTTCAGTACTCACAGCACATGTACCTTTTGTTGAATCACAATAACATATTTCCTTTGCTTGTCAGTGTAATGGCTCACCTAGAAGCTGAATATGGTAATCACTTCTATAGAACTACCCACAGCCTGAAGAGGCAGAGTGAGTGTAAAACTGCTTGTGAATCAGGGAAACAGCATGCTTAGAAAACCCAAGAAAATATTGAACCAATGCAGACGATATAGAACAGTTTTTTTTCCCAAACATGGCAAGTACCCCCTATAGCATGTATGGCACTGGTTAAGAGCCTATGCAGGGGGGAGTAACCTCAAGTAACTGTCACCTGCTATGTTGTGTTTGGTTTGGTATTTATCCTCAGACTTGGTTCCCTTTATAAGGAGATAAGTGCAGACCAATGTAATCCACAGAAACAAGTTTTACTGACCATATTCACATGCAGTGACACAACAGTCTTGATGCACAAAAGCGTTGCAGTTACTTGCTCTGAGGTGGCGGCCATCGGGCTTTTCACGGAGTCTTTGATGATAAAGTTGGCTTACCTCGATGACCGCCAGGTGCGACCTCAGAGCAGTCTGCAGCAGTGGCGGCAGACCAGACAGGCCAGTAATGTCAATACAAGGCACCAACAGAAATAGGGTCTAGATTTAGCTGACTAGATATAGAGACGTGCAGGTACAGAACTGACAGACAAGGGACAGAACAAAATCGACAGAAACAGATACCAGAAACTAAGACCGGACACAAAACTAAGAACAGGACAGGAAACAAAGCAGAGACACAAGCTAGGAACAGAGGCACAAACCGACAAAGAACAGCAGAAACTGCAAACACATGGCAAGAACTCTGACATAAGAACATGGCAAGGAAACTCACAAAGACTCAGGCAGACACATGGCAGCAGACCAACAAACAACATAAAGAATCCCACAAGGACAGCAACAACCAACAAGACACTAATAAGGATCAGGCAGGGAGTGTAGGGAGGGGCAAGCTTATAACCACAATGTGGGATAAATGAGAGCAGGATGTGGCCGCGCCTCTCTATAGAGCAAGTTGGAAAGATGGTGGCAGCCACAAGATGGTGGACCAACAAGGCCAGCATGGGGAAAAGCCGCACAGCAACCCCAAACGAGTAAGCAGGTAAGTGGCAGGCAGCGGTGTGACAATATCACTATTCAAACCTTTAAATTAGTCCTGTTTTCCTGTTGCCTTTGCAGGAGCATTTAATGGCCTGTGTTATTTCACACATGAACATACCTACTTAGCAGTTCTTACCTTCTATCTGACCTTAATTACACTGAACAATAGGTAGCCAAATTAGTGTCCGATTAGGGTGTCAGTACTAGTGCGACCTTGCCTAACTATGGCCTGACTCCAACTCTCCACCAAACACTGATAGGGTATAGTATGGTGTAATTAAGACCCCACTATACCAATCCTTTTACTGCCTCTGGGCCTAGCCTTCTGCTTACAGAACTATACCCAGGGCCCACAATCGAGGCCACTCTACACAACATTCCAAGGCTACTCCACGGGTTTGCAGGGCACAAGGGTTAATCCAGAGTTATGTATTTATAGTGTGGTGTGTATGGGCAGAAGGTTAGGAGTTAACCTGAAGTGTAGTCAAGGTGGGAATAGGTGGCCAGCTAAGTAGCTACCAATCGGGTCCAGATAGGAGAGGGAGCCCGAGTTAGAATTGTTTGAGGGAAGTTAGTGCGAGTAGAGAGAAAAAGAGGGTTTCAGAATGGAGCAGAGAGTCATTGAGACAGCAAAGATGAAGCACACAGGATTGGACACTAGCCACAGAGTAAAGTGCCCAGCATGTAAATAGGTTTTTTGGATAGAGAAGATGGTAAGGGAAAAAGATCTCCCTTTCCCACTCCTGAGGCGTGGCTAGAGAGAGGGCACGAGAGATGGAAAGAGGTATCCACTAGATCCTGTCTGGGGACAGAGTGGGACAGAGACCCGAGACAGCACGGGAGTGACAGCGGATAGCAGAGTGAGAACAGTACGGATTACGAGAGAGGGAGTGAGCTTGGTGTCGGCCTCCGGTGGCAGATACAAGGGTAAAGGAGAGACCCTTATTTGAAACGAACCACGGCAGAAGGAGGGACAGGAATAGAAGCTACTTCGCGGATCAGGGACTGCTTAGGAATGGCCAAGGTTGGCAAGAAGAGTATTCCCTGTATGCTGTGTCATGTTTCTGGTGTCGTCCACCTGCTGAAGCCTCGTTTGTGTCCGTAGATCTGTGACCTTGTACAGAAAAAGTTTGATGGGAGTAAAGACCAGGAGTTATTTTCATAAACTAGTTGTGGACATTTATTTATTAAGCACCGACACAGTACACAAGCTTTACACCCATCCTCTATGGTACACCGCCATTCCCATCCTCCACAGTACACCGCCATTCCCATTTTCGGGTATCCAGAACTACATACAGTGGAGTGCTTCACCACCACCCGCACCATCCTCCCTGTATGTATTACAGCTACTCATTGAATAGCCAGGACTAGGTTTTTCCCTCAATTCCAAAATGAACCTAATTGTAACCTTCTCCAGTTTAGAGCTTGCCAGTGCTTGCCCCCTAAAGGTTTGCCATATTTAATTTACTTTGTCCTACCACTCTAGCAGACTCCCTAGCTTTAGCTACTTATGATGCTCTTAGCTTACAGTATTTCATCATTGACTCACTAAGCACGCTACAAGCTCACCACTTCCATGGCCAATTCATCCTTAGCCTAAAAATGGTAAAATTGGTTGCTTTAATAACTTACCTTCTCCTGTATGACAGTTAGGCCCTGGTTTTTAAAGTAGTGCTACTCCTCCTTCTGTGAAGAATCAGCCTGACTACACAGACATCCCTCCTCAACACAGGACTACATCCTGTCTCCCGGCCTACAGTACACCAGCACCTTCTTAGCCTCCAGTCCCATTGCCTATATCTATACCCTCTAAACAACAACACTTTTCAATCCAGCTTACAGCATTTTCTCCTCCCTTTCCCCACTTGGTGCTAAGAGTCCTGCCTGTTAAACATTTCCCAAGGCTCCATCTTGGAACTATGCAGAATAGGAGGTCTTCATCCCTTTTGCCAACCACCACATTCCAATATGGCCATGCTGCCAAGAACTGCATCCTTCCATCTAGCAGTCTATTCAAAGGATAGGGGATAAATGTCTGATTGCTGGGATTTCATTGCTGGGAAGCCCACCAATTGCTAAAATGGGGAAGCCAAGTTCCCTGTCCTTCCTGAACATGTTTACTGTTGCTTCATTGAAAGTCTATGAGAGCAACAGAGATAGCTGATAGGTGATAAATGTTAATAGTGGCACAACCCTTACACAGCCTACACAGTCTGGCCAAAGGCCATAGTGGTGTACTTCAGAAGCATCTGTTCAAGGGTCAGAGAAAGGAGACAAAGTGTCTACAGCTGGCCAGTCAAAACTTGCAAACAGGCCCCTAAATTTCTCTGTGCAGAATGGAGATATGAACATGCATGCGCTGCACTTTCTGTTCACTTTGATGGGAGTCTGTGACCGGACCTCTAACCCCTGATGAAGCCAGTTTAGCTGGTGAAACATGTTGGGGAGGTCAGGCATGACGTTTTAAATTGTGATTTCTAACCTCTGTCTACAAGTGTCACCCACTGCAGAGGGTGTTACAAGGAAGCCTTATTTGTTTTATGTCCATTAGATTAGGGACGACTGCCCAAGTAGGAGGCTTGGGACCCCTTACTGGAGCTAGTAAATTGCTGTATATATAAGGCTTTCCTGTTAATAGGTGGTGTTCCACCAGACTTGATAATAGAAAAGGAGCTATTCCTTCCTTCAGAAGTAGAAAGGGTTAAATGGTGAGGTTAGAAATCAGGTTTTTAAATAGTGTGTATAGAGGTAAAGTGTTATACATAATAAAAGTTAAGTTTTAGTGTTTTATAGATAGAGAACTGATAGAGTTTAAGTTTGACTATGGCAAAATAGTAAATATAGAGTTCATCTAACCACACTAACTGGGCTATACTTAAAAGTTCTATTGAACAGAACGGAGAGAGCCGCATGTACACGGCCTCCTCACCATTTTCAATGGCTGGCTCGTTACCATCTTCTAACCTGGTTAGAAGATGGGAATAACACTTAAACTAGATCACCAGAATGGCAGCCAAAAACTTTTACTGCTGTAGAGCAAAATTATGTTTTATACTTTTCCTCTGGCAGCTAAGTGGCCCTATATATCTGGCTGCTTTTTAACTTTTTATTAGGGCGCTGTACATTAACATTTGCTTGTTCCCTGTGCAAGACATGTGTCAAACTCAAGGCCTGCAGGCTGAATCCAGCCCACCAGGGTAATTTATCGCTCTCAAGAGCTTAGACAAAACAAGCAGGGATGAACAATGTCTGGACGCAGAATAACTGGATGACCACTTTACATGGAGGACGGAGCTAGCACTTGGCAGAGGCCAGCTGCCAACTTAGGGAGCAGCTGCCATCTTGGATTCAGAGCTCAGTAACTCTGCCCTGCCTTCTACCTAAAGAACTTTCTTTCACAATAGACAATTTCTCCTTTAAAGAAAATAAAACTTAATTTTAGATTTAGTTTTATTTCAGGTTAATGGCTTAAATTAACTTGACAGCTACAAGAGCATTTATCTGAGCCAGGTGGCGTTACTAGCACAATAGGTTTGGAGTATGAGATCCTAATATATTCCTATATAATACAGTCCAATGCAAGCCAGCCAACTTAACATTGTGATACCTCTGTGATATATTTAGGAGCTAAGTTATCCAAACACATGTCATTTGTTACACCATTATATCTGTACTTGTCTTGGTTAAGAAAACAGATATGGGGCAGATAAATGAACAACACATCTTTGGCAAGATGAGAATTAATCATTTTTGTTTTCCTCCACACGTTTATGCCAAATTGGCTCTTCCTTAGTTTACCTATTGGGAGGTCAACCTAGTGACTTGATACTTTGCCATCTAGTTTAAGATTCTATAGATTCAAAGCATATGTTAAGTAATTAATTCCCTGTTTCATGTTTTCACGACTTTGGATAAAAGATATCCAGTGTAATACATAGCGCGGTTCGTTATTTTTCATTTCTTTGTGTGTGAGGTAAGAGTCGTCAAACGTTTATCATTTGTAAGGAGTTTCATTCTATGATGTGAGATTAAAATATGAAGAAACAGATGATGCATTTGGTGCTCTGAATACTCATGCTTTTGTCACTTCATGATAAATGGTCAAGGAGATTAACCTGAATTAATTTAAGAAGGCGATTTATTACATTGTCAATGGTGATTTATCAGATTTGTCACTCAAAGTCCATTTAATAAACCTATTGCTTGCTTTTGATACCTTTCACCTGTAATTTTTTTAAACCCCTAAAAATATGAGACATAATATAACAAGTATTTACATCATGCTCTAAAGCTACAGAAAAATCAATTTGGCTTGACTTTTTTGGGGGCACCATATTTTCCATGGAAATAGTTTCCCTTAAAGGGGCACTCCAATCACAGCAAGTGCTGCTGGAAGGGTTAATTACTATAACGTAAGCAATTCTCATGCATGTTATTATAAAATATGGATGCTTTACCTAATATGGACTTTTTTTACACCTTCAACTTGCTCTCTTGTTTTCATGGTTACCAACCGTACTCCCATCACAGCAAGTGCTGCTGAAAGGACCAATTACTATAACGTAAGCAATTTTCATGCATGCTGTTAAACAATATGGATGCTTTACCTAATATGGGCCTTTTTTACACCTTCAACTTGCTCTCTTCTCTTCATGGTTACCGACTGTACTTCCATCACAGCAAGTGCTGCTGGAAGGACCAATAACTATAACGTAAGAAATTTTCATGCATGTTATTAAAAAATATGGATGTTTTACCTAATATGAACTTTTTTTTACACCTTCAACTTGCTGTCTTGTCTTCATGGTTACCGACTGTACTCCCCTCACAGCAAGGGCTGCTGGAAGGACCAATAACTATAACGTAAGCAATTTTCATGCATGTTATTAAAAAATAGGGATGCTTTACCTAATATGGACTTTTTTTACACCTTCAACTTGCTCTTTTGTCTTCATGGCTACCGACCACCACTGTTTGCTTTCAGTGGTGGCCAGTACTGCAGCATTATCAAAGACTTTCTGAGAATAAATTCCTGTGGCCTGTGAGGAAGAGCACAAATGAGCAAAAAAGGCACATCTTCACTATCTCGGCCACAGGCAACGTCGCAGTAAAGCTTCATTACCGGCCACGACTAAAAGCACACACTAGTGGTCGGTAACCGTGAAGACAAGAGAGCAAGTTGAGGCTGCCGAAAAGGCCTGTGTTAGGTAAAACATCCATATTTTTTATCTACATGCATTTTGAAAATTAAATATTTAGCTGTAATTGACTCTTCCAGCAGCGCTTTCTGTGATGGGAATATCCCATTTAAGTAGTTTTCTAAGACTCCCTACCACCTTCCACTGTGCTAAAATAGAAAAATAACCACTACTTACCTCTTCCATCACCATTGTTTCAGTGCTGTCAGAGCTCCAGTGTCCCCCACCCTTACTGATGACGTCACGTTCATGGATCACATGATTCTGCAACCAATCTCTGGCCTAAGTGATTGGCTGCAGCAATGATCCATCATGAGCTCAGGCAGTGCTGGAATGGTGGTGATGGGAGAGGTAAGTATTGGTTAATTTTCTATTTTAGCACAATGGGAGATGGTAGGGAGGTTTTAAAAGTCTTCTAAAACTCCTTTAAAATATAACCTCTAGTAATAAAGAAAAACTTCCCAGAATTTGGAGAGAGATCCTCATGTCCTGTGCCTTTCTGTGCCAAACCAGCTCAAAATGTTCCAGACCAGTCACATAAGGTTAACTGAAAAGGCTGATCAGAAGCAGGAGGTGGATCCACTGGGACAGTCACAGATTTTTGCAAAGAAGAATACATGGCGAGCGGAGTCTAAAAAGCCTGTGAAATTGCAGGTGGGCAACAAATACAAGTTCACTGACTTTAACTTTACTGTAGTTTTCACAGTTAGATAACAAATTGCCAATACAACGTGTACATACAAGAATTAGGATAACTCAGAAGTCCGTAATGCAGGTTAAGTTCCTCTGTGGTGATGGTGGTCTTTCTTCAGCAGCATGCCTTTGGCATGGGGGACCCCCTCTCCTTCTCCACCTGTCCTGACACCTCACACACAGGTTGTCTTTCTCTAGTTCTGTGTACTGGGCACTCGACAAGCCGTTAACTTGTTTGACTGTTTAGCACACACAAGCCTCACTGAGTACGGAAACACCACACTACCCTCTCTTGTCTAACTCTCTCTTCTCCCTGGCCAAAAGCATCTCCTCTTCATGTCTCTCTGCCCCTTTTCTTCCCATCTCTCCAGTATCCTCCTTTGTCAACCATAGCCCCTCATCTCCTGTGTTCTGGCACCGTCTCTTGCACAAGAGGTCACACATCAGTCCCTTGTTACAAGCTCCCCTGGTTTTCAGCCTTTAACTCTTGCACAGGGATCTAGACTTCGCTGCAGGGGACCTTTGGGTTGCTACCTCTCATGTAGTCATTTGCAGTGCCAGCTGATGTCCTGGCATGGTATTGTGGTATAGTAGCATCTGGGTGATATTACCCTTTTGTAGCGGGTGAATCAAATAGGAGATAGTACAAAAGTAAATTATTAAAGGGGTTTATAGTAAATTATTGATTGGCTTTAAACATGTAGGTGATGATAGATAAAAACTATTAACAAATACATTGCTGTTCTGATTTTGCTTCCTTTCCAAGTTAGAGCAGTTCTTATCTCCTGCTTGTGAACGCCAGCTTCCTTAAGTTGCCGACCACCTCTCTGCTGTAGTAGACCTGGTTGGGATGGTCGGGCTGGCAATGGTTATCAGCAGCACAGGAGCTTGTTCATGTTTCTTACTGAAAAACCCTTTAGAGCTCTGATGCCTTGTTTCCTGTTATTTAAAACATTCCATTATTCATGTCCCTCTAACAGGCTCAGCTAGGAATAGCAGAGCTGAAGCCGGTTGTGAAGAGCAGGTTCCGTGAAACAGCATGGTGAGAACACCCGTTTAGCTACAAACTTTGCCAACATCTACAACTTGACATTGCTAACATACCAACTATTCTACTACTCAAAGGGAGTAAGAGGTGCTGAAAGTGTAAAATCTATATTTGTTGTTCCTCATACACGTATACATATAAGTGCCTTATTGTCTAAGACATGGCTATATGTCTACTACGTATAACAAAGGGAAAGAATTGAAGGAACATTAAGGAACATGATGGAATTTGGAAGAAACATAATGGAATAGAGAGGAACATGAGGACTTGATGACAGGAGACCAGAAGAAAAAGTAAATGACTTCAACCTGATGTCTCCAGGAGAGAGACATGAACAATTACCATGTATGTTCCTGTACGTACTACAACCTTCATGAAGAATGCAATAAATCTTCATTTATTTCTTCATCAGAAATCATGCTGAGTCGTCCTGTTATAGCCTTGTTGCCAATTGAAAGTGAGAATAAACCTGTACTGTATTACAGTATATATCATGCATCATACATACAGTGGGAAAAAAAAAGTATTTAATCAGCCATCATTTGTGCAAGTTCTCCCACTTAAAAAGATGAGATTTGCCTGTAATTTACATCATAGGTCGACCTCAACTATGAGAGACAAAATGAGAAAACAAATAAAGAAAATCACAATGTTTGATTTGGAAAGAATTTATTTGCAAATTATGGTGGAAAATAAGTATTTAGTCAATAACAAAAGTTCATCTCAATACTTTGTTATATTTCCTTTGTTGGCAATGACAGAGGTCAAACGTTTTCTGTAAGTCTTCACAAGGTTGGCACACACTGTTGCTGGTATGTTGGCCCTTCCTCCGTGCAGATCTCCTCTAGGGCAGTGATGTTTTGGGGCTGTCGCTGGGCAACACGGACTTTCAACACCCTCCACAGGTCTGTGAGAGCCAGAAATCTTGCTTGTTTGTAGGTGACCAAATACTTATTTTCCACCATGATTTGCAAATAAATTCTTTCCAAATCAGACAATGGGATTTCGGGATTTGTTTTCTCATGTTGTCTCTCATAGTTGAGGTCTACCTATGATGTCAATTACAGGCCCCTCTCATCTTTTTAAGTGGGAGAACTTGCACATTTGGTGGCTGACTAAATACTTTTTTTCCCACTGTTTATACGCAAAAATAGGTGCATGCAATCTTAAATTTAAAGCATAGTCAGTATGGCAGCAATTCAGTTTCACTATGTGACAGTCTGATGATTGTTTGGTGGATTCCTGGAGGATGCTATATATTGAAATGTATAGTGTCTTGTGTGAAATGATGGTAATTTTGGTCTATGATTGCGTTTCAGGCTTTGGTCCCTTATTTCCAATCAAGTATTGTCATTATAATACTGCATAAATTTTTTTTTAGACAATTGCATGCTCTCAAGTTTGTGGCAACCATTTTGAGGAAGGCTGTTTCCTGTTCCAGCAATCCTGTACCCAAAGCAAGGTCCATAAATGCATGGTGTGATGGTTTTGGTGTATAGGAACTCAAGTGGCTTGCACAGAACCCTAACCTCTCCTCCACTGAACACCATTGGATTGAATTGTAATGCTGATTTCAGGACAGACCTTCTTTCCCAACATCAATGGCTGGCCCCACAAATATTCTTTTTGCTTCACTGAGCACAAAATCTCACAGACACTTCAATATCAAGCAGAAAACCTTTCCAGAAAAGTGGAGGTTGAGGTAGCTCCAGTAGGGGTCCCAACTCCATTTGTACTTACTTGGGTCTTGGAATAAGATATCCAACAAGCTTATATGTGTGTACCTGTGAGGTGTCCTTTACTCTTGGTAATAAAGTGTATGTTTATCTATCTATACAAAAGCTTATACATAGATGAGCCATTCTTTTTTAAAGGGGTGTTCGATGGCTTACCAGTAGCACCTCTACTTCAGGAATGGGCCCCTGAAAGCTACAGCTCAGAATGGAGAGTTGGTCACTCTTGCACACGACTCTCCATTTGGTTGTATGGGAGTTCTGAATACAGCCAATCACAGCTCTCAACGGTACTCGGTACACCCATAGAACAGAATAGAGAGTCATGCTAAAGAGCGACCAGCTCTTTACTCTGAACTGTAACTTTTTGTGGCCTGTAGCTCATTCTTGAGGTAGGTGCAGGTCTCAGTGGTGGAGTTCACACCTATCAGACTTTGATCCGACTATGTATGTCATTAAACTCTACTGGGAACAACCCTATAAGAAAAGATTTTTTTTTTTTTTGTCAAAAATGGCACCACTTCTGCCCATGTGCTGTGTGTGGTGTTGCAGCTTTTCACCATGGTACTAAGCTGCAATTCTAGATGGAACCTGTGCATTAGAGTGGCACTCTTTCTGGGAAAAGCAGACCCTCTCAGCCAACCCTTGTAGCAGAGGCATTCAGAGGACCATGTGGGTGGGTTTGTTCGCATCTTTATGACTTGTTTATTCTTCTGTGACATCTTTATTCAGTGACATTTTTCTTTAAAACCCATAAGACCCATAAGTAGTATAGCACAATCGTGATGGACATATAAATGTTTTCATTCTGTGTTTTACACATTAGCCACGTAGCAGCTGGAACGCTTTGTAGAATTTGTTCAGTGTGTTACATGCTTCATCAGCAGCAAAAAGGACGTTTAAAATAGAATTACACGGAGTCTTTAAATTTAAGTCACATTGCATCTACCTGCCAAAAGAAATGAAAATGCACTTAACAGATACAGCAAATCTCAGAGTTACCCAGCGAAAAGTGACTGGTTTTCTAGTGTCTGATTAGATCTGATCCCGTGGCCGGATGCCATTTTTTTAATGTTAAAAAAAAATGATGCTTTTGCTCTTCTGTTCCTCCCCCTATTTTGGCAGATGTGAAATATTATGGTTTTTCCATGTATCAAACATAGTGACTGCACATTTGTGTGATAATAAAAACAACATGTAAGTGATGTGTAATTGCGCACTTCTTTCTATAAACTTCCTATACAACCTATATCAGCCAAAATGCATTTTAATTTATAGTAATAATATTTCTCAACATCTACATTGGTTCAATATTGTCTTGCAGCATTCTTAAAGGGGTTTTCTCACCGTGCTCTGTCACTTAGTCCCAAACAGTTTTACACTCACTCTGTCTCCTCACGCTGTGGGTGGTTATGCAGTGCCTAGAATATTTAACTTCTAGTGAGTGAGCTGAACATTGTTATCTCTAATAAGATTACAGATAAAGCCATGCTTTTCAGTGCTCACAGCACATGTACCTTTTGTTTAGTGAAGCTATTCTTGTTTGTTATAATTAGTTTGCTTTAATCTCAGTCTGTCAATGGGGTGATGTCGCTCCCTGCTCTGGTATGCAAATAACCATAGAAACCTGTGTGCACTTCAGAGCACATACAAAACGCTGTTATCTCATTACCAAAGTAAAATCTATTGACCAATGTTTTTTTTTTAGAAGTCTTCATTTAACTGTCCCTTCATGTTGAAAGATAATCTTTGTAGTGAGAAAACCCCTTTAAGGCTACCAACAAGGCCATAAAAGTACAGCTATACTGCTGCCAGAGGCCTGGTTGCAAATATTAAAAAAGAATCCCGCTGTCTGCTGTAGAGTACTGAACTGTCGATGCATTGGGGTTCCATTAAGGTTAATGAAAGAGACCCTGTAAAGTTTGTATACCAGACCTGTCTTACCCTTGAGCACCAGTGATTGGATAATCACCAGGCTCTGACTCTATATCTTGTCTCCACGCCACTTGCACCTTGTCAGATCCTTGGTGTTTTTTGGTGTTGTTGGAGAAAGTTAGGGCGCGTCCACACTGCACAGGACAAATACCGGCCGGTTTGCCGCGGGGGAGGGGGGGGGATTTTCTCCGCGATGAGCGGAGAACAGCCCTCCCCCTTCCCATTGCGGTGTTTATATTCCGTCCGGAAACCGGACAGAAGAATGAACATGCTCAATGTTTTTTGAGCGGCCCGCGGGTGGAAAAACCGCCGGGCAGAAAACCTGTGCAATGGGGACTGCTGCACGGGTTTTCCATAGAGCACAGTTGTGCTAATTTTCAGCCAGTTTTTCAGGTGGTCTGAAAAACCGCAAACCGGCCGAAAACCCGTGCCGTGGGGACGTGCCCTTAGTGAGTTTTTCTGGACTATGTTGCCTGCCACATGCCCTGACCTTCTTACCTGGTCCTGACTACATTCCTGCCAGCTGATTCTGTACTACTCTCACCCCGGCCGCCACCGACAGCAAGTCGCTTCAGGGGCAGCGACCTGGGAATCTCCCGCTGCATAAATCCAACCGGCTTTGCGGCGGGCTCTAGCGTAGATCAGCAGGCTCCTTAGACTCTGCTCCCTGATGTGGCCTATACCACTGCTTACAGGTTCATCGTTTGAACTGCATTTTCTAGCCAGTGGACAGTCAGTGAGGGACGAGGCAGAGGTATAATGAGAAGAGATTAAACAGGCAGCGGAATTAAGGATGGATTGGAGGAGAACAAGAGTATTCGATGGAATGCCACAGTGAAGGACAGTGTCGGACTGGGGTGCCTGGGCCCACTGGTGGAGTTGACTCTAGGGGCCCACCAATGGCGTCTTTATGGGCACACCGGTGGGGTTTATTTTAGGGGCCCTCCCTACAGCTCCTGTAAGTGACTGTACAGGCCTTCTATACTCTGCTTTTTGCCTCTCTTTCTGTGCTCTCTTGCTTCTTCTGAGAATGTATATGCAGTTAAAAAACAACTTTAGGTCTACCATGCTCAGTGGCCCACCGGGGGTTTCCCCTATTCCCCTATGGGCCAGTCCCGAGCCTGGTGAAGGATGTTCCAGTAGTATAGGCTGAATTTTAGTAGGGTTATAAATAAGAAAAGATCATATTTGAGATTTTTTTTAAAGTGAAATCGTGAGGAAGTGATAAGGGCTTGAATGTGCGGTTTTAAGGACAGGGCAGAGTGAAAGGATATCCTAAGAATCTGCAGAAAGTGTGGATCCATTGATCATGAATACATAGATAGATTTGGAAATGGGTAAAGAGGGATGGGGAAGATGAACCATGTGTTGTCTATGTTGAGTTTTAGAAAGTGGGATAAGAAGGAGGATATGGACAAAAGACACTCTGGAATCCTGGAAAGCAGAGAGCGAAGACCTGGTCCAGAAAGGTAAATTAGAGTGTCATAGACATACAAGTAGTACTGAAATCCATTTGTTGCTATGTGTTCTCCCAGGTCAAGATTATAGATGAAGAAGGAAGAGAAGTGGTCCCAGGACTGAGTCTTGAGAAACACAAAGAGAGGGAGAACTAGAAAACAAAGTAGTATGAGAGAGAAAGATACTAAACATCCGACTGGTGAGGAGATCCAGTAAAGGGCCAAGTCTATGATGTCAACAGATGAGACAATTTGTAGCAGGAAGGAGTGGTCCATTACATCAGAACAAATCTCCAAGGAGCACAAAGGAAAAGCATGTTTCAGTGGTGGGGTCAGAGACCAGATTGTAGCAAGTCGAGAACTGAATTAGATATAGGGCCACATGTATGAAAATGGTCTAGGTCTAAAATTCACTTTGTTGCCCATAGCAACCAATCAGAATGCCCCTTTCATTTCATATAGTGCTTTGGAAAAATTAAAGGGGCGCTCTGATGGGTTGCTTTGAGCTCTGATGGGTTGCTATGGGCAACAAAGAGAATTTTAGACCTAGACAGTTTTCATACATGTAGCCCATAATGTCCTTATGTCCAAACAGAGGCTATGGACTGAGGTCTTACTTTCGTTCAATTGTCTGAGACTTAAAAATGACTGCCATATACTTATAATAGGCCCCTCCAAATAAAAGGGCTGTGGCTGTACCAGTGTGCTTCAATAAATACCAAGCTTATCTCTATACCTTTAGTAGTTGTTGTATCGTGTTTTATAGTTTACTAGAGCATTAATACCAGGCACAACCATTACCAAGAGAATGGCGCTGCGTCTAGTGCTCAGTGAAGCAAGTGCAGCTTTTCAGGGGTGCCAAGAGTCGTAGCCCCAACAATGTGATTTTTCTGGCCTCCCCTAAGGGTAGGTCATCAATTTCTTAGGCTCAGATAATCCTTTTAATACATTCACCACTTCCTTCAATCCTTTCTATATCTAAAGAAAAACAGAAAACGAGACAGCACAAAACTGTAATTAATAGCTGTCAGTCAGTGTGTACACGTAAATACCCACTAACTTTTTTGTGCTGTGCTTAGTCCAGGCACAACACCTTGAAGAACCTTCTCAAATAGGAAACTGATGTTGATGGAGTCCGCTGCAGGAAGTCAGAGGAAACTCTTCTCCGTGGACACGACAAGCATGAACAATCGTTGTGAGTAGAGATATATGGTTAAGAGACTCTACCCTTTATCTACTTGCCACTGATCCAAAGGACTGCGCTGGACTTCCAGTAGTTAATATTAAAACTTGTGCGGTCCAATTTTATCTCCCTTCCAAGTATATGTTCTAATGTCTTATCTTTTTTACTTGGATGAGCACTCCTCCCCATTGGACCCAGGTGTTTTTAATTAGCAGTAGTCTGTATAAGGGTTAATGCCCTGTTCCTTTTAGTCCGCTTGCTGGGAGCCCAGGGAAAGGTAAGCAGTAGTGATCCTTTCCTTTCTTTGGTGGTGCTGTGTGGTGGCTATTGTTGCTGTAATGGTGGCTATTGTTGCCGGAGGGCTGAGTCTGACAGCAGTGGGGCTGTTGGACCACTGGGTTGTGCCCCTCGCTGGTGTGGCTGCTTCTGCGCTGGTGGCCGCCATGCAGTGCTACATCCTTTATAGTAAGGACCCGCTTTGAAGAGGTTGCCGTGAAGTGGCAAGTGGGCCTATACCGTTTGATCAAAAAGTATACTAAGAACCTACTGTTCATTTTTGTAATTTTTGCTGAGAAGCATTAGATCAACGTATATTTTGAGGATGTGCGGTCCAAATTTCACTCCCTTCCAAGTAAATATTAAAACGTGTTACTTTGAGAGTGGAAAACACGTTTCACATAATGATACACTTCATCAGTTCCATCATGTATCATTACACGAAACGCGTCTTCCACTCTCAAATAAACAAGTTTTTATATTAACCCCTGGAAGTCCAGCGCAGTCCTTTGGAGCAGTGGCAAGTAGCTAAAGGGTAAATTCTCTTAACCCTCTATCTACACTCACGACTATATCTAAAGAGAAATGGCTGCGATACATCATTGCCGCGCGGCTGCATAGAGCTACACTTCACAGACTAAGGAATAATCTGTAATTACAAGTTGTTGCTTTTTCTTACATATTCCCAAGTGCTTTATACAAATGGGATCATTTCCGCTTCTAATCACCAGAGAAATGTATAAGTTTACCATAGTTGAGGAAAGGGTCAACTAGATACATTTACAGAGAGATAGAAGAGATAGACACAGGCTGCGGCAGGAATTTGACAATGACAAGATAACAACATCAAGTCCGAACAACATAGTTAGGACATGTAACTGCTTAATGGCTCTTAATTATACCGTTCCTAGAAGCTGGAATGGCATGATCACAATCTGTCTGGCGAAATTGCTGACAAAGCTTTGGTTGCTTACGTCTTTTAAAGTCCTGGGACATCAGGATAACGAATTCCATGTAAAGATAATAAATCAGTTGTGGTGAGAAAAAAAAAAAATGCTGTAAGAGCAACAGTGGTGTTTGTATAAAATAACATTGCCCGGAAAGAGGACAAGTATGTGTATAGTCATCTTAAAGAGGACCTGTGATGTCTCCAGACATGTCTGCTTTAGTAAATGCTTGGTGGGGACATGTACGAAATGGGCTGCGCCGGTTTTTAGGCATCAAGTCTGGCAAAAAAAAGTGTGATTGGCCCTGTCTGACATATGTATGAATGGTCGTGTGGCAAAAACGGGCGATAGTCTGACATACTCAACACTTTTGTCTGCGCCAATTCTTTGGGGCATGTCGCACCACATTCCTAAGATTTGACACACTTATGAATGTGTCTCGACAGAACATGGAGCAATAGTAGTGCACTAATCCATGGTGATTTCAAAGTGACGAGGCTGAGACAAATTTTGGCGCAGGCATTTTTGTGCCACTTTTTTGGCGTATAAATGTGTCTCACAATGGCACACGTATAAAGTGCTGGAGGGGCTTCCATACCTGCTGACGAATGCTACACCAACGTACTGAGAAGTACGATTGTCGAGATGGTGCCAATTTTCTTACATGTACCCCTGCTTCTCTGTGACATGACAATTCTGCATCATCTTCTCTTATAACTCGGTGTTGTGCTGTTCCTCTGTTATGCCTCCTAGAAATGTATTATTCAGTCTGTCAGTTGGGTGTTACCGATTGGAGATGTGTCCATGCACAGTCTGACAGTGATGACAGTCAGTGTGCAGGGACACACCCCTTTGAAAACTGGGATGGTAACACCCATCTGACTGATTCAGAAATACATATCTAGGAGGAATAACAAAGAAACAGCACGTGTTATAAGAGAAGATTTTTTTTTTTTTTTAACACAAATGAAATCTGAGAATAATCCTCCTTCAATGCAAGTGAATAGTTTCCACAACCCTGTTCTCATGCATCGCTAATCTTTTAGTGCTGATTTTAATCCTTAAAATGAAAAAAAAAGTTATGTCACTTTTTTGAGGAGGTACCAGGCATGATTTATGATGTATTCTGTGTGTTTGCCATAAATGTGTGAGATAGGAAGACCCCTTTAACCCCTTAAGGACCCTGCTTTTTTTTTGTTAACACGTTCGTTTTTCCCTCCTTCCCTTCCCAGAGCCATAACTTTTTTATTTTTCCACCTACATAGACACACGAGGGCTTTTATTTTGTGGGACAAGATGTACTTTCTAATGGTGTTATTCACTATACTATAGAATATACTGAGTAACTGCAAAAAAATTGCAAGTGGGACAAATTGTGAAAAAAAATGTACTTTCACCATGTTTGTAGGTATTTTGCTTTTACGCCGTTAAATCTTTGGTAAATATAATGTGTTATCTGTATTCTACAAGTTGATACGCATCCGACAATACCAAACATGTAGGGTTTCCATTATGTTTTGGTACCGTAAAAAAATTCCAAACTTTTTCTGTTTTTGACATTTTTGCTGTGGCGCCAGTTTGTGCAACCAATAACTTTTTTGTACTAACACCTACGGACGTCAGTGAGGGGACATTTTTTGTGGGCTGAAGTGCACTTTTTATTGCTAGCAGTTTGGAATGCATGCGACTTTTTTGATCACTTTTATTCCATTTTTTAAGTGATGTAAAATGACAACAAATGCAATTTTGGTGTTTGGAATTTTTTTTCTTCTACGTACGTTCAGCGTACGGGATAAATGATGTTATATTTTAATATATCGGACTTTTTTGGACGCGGCAATACCAAATATGTGTAACTTTTTTATTATTTTATTGTTTTTATTTGTAAAATGGGGAAAGGGGGGTGATTTGAACTTTTAATACTTTTTTTGTACTTTAAAACTTTATTTATTTAACATTGAGTCCACCTAGGGTGCTTGACCACTAGGTGGCGCGATTGTCAATACAATCTAATGCATTGCATAGACAATGCATTAGACTGTACTGAGATGACTGTACCGAGATGCGGACGGAAGTGGGGCAAACCAGGGCATGGGAGTGACAGGAGTCTTCACAGGGCTCCCCGCTGCCATGTCCGGGGGTCGGATTGCTGCAGCTATGCTGCGACGGTGCCGATCACCCTCAAGATCGGTGCGCGGCACCGATCTTCATTCATTCAGATGCCGCGGCCATCTTTGCCGCGGCATCTGAATGGTTAAACAGCGCCGGCTGTGCAGGGGGGTCGCGGAGCGATCCCCCTGCAAAGCCCCTTAGCAACCCTGGGACGTACTCATATGTCCAGGGTCGTTAAGGGGTTAAAGGACATGTATGAAAGTGTTTTTCACACATGCGCCAAACGTGAGTGGGCTGCGATGTTTAATGCGCCAAATGAATATGTTAGGCGCATTGTTCGCAAAACTCGACCCTTTTTAATGCTGCTAACATGTGGGTGCGTTCTGGGGGCGTCGCACCACACTCGTAATATTAGACACATATATGGATGTGGTTCGGGAAAATTAGGCCCATTCCTGCTCAAACAGGCAGACCTATCTCAATGTGGTGCCTGAGCCTGAGGAGTCGAAGTGGAGCTAGATTTGCTGTTAGGGCAAAAAATGTCCAGTATTTCTCAACTTACACCAGTACAATAATAAAAAGTAATTTATAATAATTATTAAACTACATAAAATTAACTTATTTAAATTTAATAAAAAAGTTATCACATAAAATTAATATAAAAATATATAATATCCCAAAATTATAAAAATATCTCCTGTAAAATTAAGAAGAATCTAATAAAATCTAAAAGTATTTTTACATTAAATAACTCACTGATTATGTTGTTCAGATTTTTGCATTTTAAATTTTTACTACATTAAATTTGAAATTTATTTTTGCTGCTCTCACCCTTTATTCTACATACAGCAAGAGCCAGCACAGTACAGATATTGCTGGGACCTGTAATCCTACAAGCAAGATCAGTACCATAGTTTCTATTCACTGACATGCGCTTTTAATGACTTTTCTTTTATTTCCAGCCTATCTTTAGCCTTTATACATGTTTGTTTCATTACTAATACGCCTAAGTTCTGTAATGCGCCAAACACACAGGCAAGGTGCAATGAACTTTAGACGCTATTTATGTGTGCACAAAAACCACTTTCATACATTCAGGCGTATTATATACTGAAAAACAGACGTGATAATTTACTTTGAAGCGCCTTCCTTCATACACGTCTCCCCTGGTGCTTATGTCTTGATGAGAGTCGTAAGGAGAATTCAAAGCGCCCCATAGCAAAATGAGATGGGGTCCAAACATCTAATGACAATTAACTAAATCAGCAATACTAATAAAAGGTATAAATAATCCCGCCATATATAACACCCAGGGCCGTCTCTTCCATTGGGCCAGGTAGGCCACTGCCCGGGGGCCCCACGATCTCAGGGGGCCCTCCCGGGCAGCCGCCTACCTTGCCCGGTGGAGCGACAGCCAGGCAGCCGTGATTCGGGCCGCAGCGCCGGCTCGGAGCGTCGCCGGGGGGAGACTGGGGTTTCCCCCTGGCGGGCCCCGAATACCGGCGCTGGTCTGTGGTTCCCCCCCCTCCTTCCTCGCTGCACGGCCGGGTCACAGGCCCAGCCATGCAACCATCACGGCCGCCGCCTGCACCGCGCGGTGCAAGCAGCGGCCGAGGCTGAACAGAGCTGGGATCTTCTGATCCGGGTCGTTCAGCTCCCAGGGGCCGCGGAGCAGGCGCGCGATGACGTCATCACATCGCGCGCCTGCCCCGCGGCCTCGCACTTTACTGTGAGCGGCCCCCGGCTCCGGACGGACGTGGAGAAGAGGAAGGAAATCAGGTGAGTAACAGTTTTATTTATTTATTTATTTTTAAACTACTGTTCCTGCCTACCAATATACAGCCCTGCCTGCTGGCTATATACTGCCCTGCCTGCTGGCTATATACTGCCCTGCTTGCCCATATACTGCCCTGCTTGCCCATATACTCCCCTGCCTGCCCATATACTGCCCTGCCTGCCCATATACTGCCCTGCCTGCCCATATACTGCCCTGCCTGCCCATATACTGCCCTGCCTGCCCATATACTGCCCTGCCTACCACCTATATACTGCCCATATACTGCCCTGCCTGCCCATATACTGCCCTGCCTGCCCATATACTGCCCTGCCTGCCCATATACTGCCCTGCCTGCCCATATACTGCCCTGCCTGCCCATATACTGCCCTGCCTGCCCATATACTGCCCCTGCCTGCCCATATACTGCCCTGCCTGGCTATATACTGCCCTGCCTGGCTATATACTGCCCTGCCTGCCTGTATACTGCCCTGCCTGCCCGTATACTGCCCTGCCTGTCAGTATACTGCCCTGCCTGTCCATATACTGCCCTGCCTGGCCATATACTGCCCTGCCTACCTATATACTGCCCTGCCTGGCTATATACTGCCCTGCCTGGCTATATACTGCCCTGCCTACCAATATACTGCACTGCCTGGCTATTTAATGCCCTGCTTACCAATATACTGCCCTGCCTCCCTATATACTGCGCTGCCTCCCTATATACACCCCCCTGCCTACCAATTTACTGCCCTGCCTGGCTATATACTGCCCTGCCTGGCCATATACTGCCCTGCCTAGCTATATACCGGTCCTGCCTGCCCTAATTACTGGCCCTGCCTGGCTAATTACTGGCCCTGCCTGGCTAATTACTGGCCCTGCCTGCCTAATTACTGTCCATATCTATGAGGGGATAATACAGGAGGGCCCTACAATCTATGGGGGAGATATTACAGGGGGCCTACAATCTACAGGGGGCTATAAACCTACCTACAGGGGGCAGCATATCTACCTACAGTGGGCCTGTATACCGACCTACTTAATGGTGGGCAGCATTACTACCTACTTACTAGATGTGAGGCGCCCATACCCGATGTGGGAATCGGTAGCGAAGTGCTGATAAAGTAAGGATTCTAAGATGTTTGTGTGTTACATTCTGCAGGGACGAGTTGTGGCCGGGACAAGTCGTCATGGTGGTCTGGACGGAAGGAGAGGAAAAGGGAAAAAGAACGATTCAGAGAACGACTGATCAGACAGGACGTCTCCGGTGAGTCCCTGGTGTCAGCGGTTATTTTACTTCTATATTTGATCAGTGCTGTGATCTCTGTCATGTAATGGTGACCGGAGCTGGTAATGTTTATATTTGTTTCTTTAAGTATTTTTTTTTTTTTTTTGGGTGGGGGGGGGGGGGGGGGGCGCCCCAGTATACCTCTCTGCCCAGGGGCCCATAGTGCTGTTAAGACGGCCCTGATAACACCAGGTATAATAACTGCCAGGTAACCCACATAGGACTGCTACATGGCAGAAAGCCACCAACTACTTGTTCCCTACATAAAGATACAATGTTCTTGTGCCTTGGTGGGCCCCCTCAACCTTCAGGCCCCATAGCAGCCGCTATGGCTGCTATGGCTATAGTTAGGCCCATGGTCTTGATGGCAGATGCCAGCACACTTTGAGAGGTCTTGTGAACTCTATGCCTCAAAATGTCAGAGCTGTTTCAATGGCCCGAGAAGAACCTGCACTTGGTTTTAAAGTTCTGGCTGAACATTTTACATTGAAGGAACCAGAAACATAGATTTATTCTTACCAAAGAGACTAATTTTAGTGATGGTTTTGAGTTACTACAATTTTGTCATTTTTCATCACGACTGACAATAGGTTCGGCTTTACTGACCTTTATTCTGCTGACAATAAAGAGATTGATGAGTTTATTAAGTAAATGTACTCTGAAAATTACATGACTTCATATGCATTACTGAATAGCTGGAAGACTTTTCAGACACACGGTCCTCTCTAGATCATGCTTTTTTTTTACATTTATCTTTAGAGACTAAACTTCATAATTAAAGTTGTAAAATCTATCAATATTGCTATTAATATTAATTACCGCAGATCAGGTAGTGCTATCATATTCTGGTGTTTGCCGTTGCGGTAGTATATGTAGTAAAAATATTTAACAGGATTTTATTTAGAACTTTAGTCGTTAAAAGGGGTTTCCTTTTTGGATAATTCCTGCTTGTTACAAAACTCCTAAAAAGCAGATAGCAAAGTGACCCCCTACTGAGACCTTCAGAGATCTGCGCTAATATGGTCAGGCCCGGGACGACGGGTAGGCAGAGGTAGCTGTGCGCCCGAGGAGCTGCCGGAGGAGCGCGCGGCTGGTAAAGAAGAGGACAGAAGAGGAGCGCGCGGCCGGGAAGTAGGTAAGGTGAGTATTAATGTTGTTATTTTTACCTGTCTTCGTACCCCTATATACCTGCATGAGCCCCTAGATACCTGCCTGAGCCCCTATATGCCCGCCTGAGCCACTATATGCCCGCCTGTGCTCCTATATACCTGCCTGTGCCCCTGTATGCCTGCCTGAGCCCCTATATGCATGTCTGAGCCCCTATATGCCTGCCTGAGCCCCTATATACCTGCCTGTGCCCCAAGTATACCTGCCTGTGCCCCTGTATACCTGCCTGAGCCCCTATATACCTGCCTGTGCCCCTGTATGCCTTCCTGAGCCCCTATATGCCTACCTGTGCCCCTGTATACCTGCCTGTGCCCCTATATACCTGCCTGAGCCCCTATATGCCTGCCTGAGCCCCTATATGCCTGCCTGAGCCCCTATATGCCTGCCTGAGCCCCTATATACTGCCTGAGCCCCTATATGCCTGCCTGAGCCCCTATATACTGCCTGAGCCCCTATATGCCTGCCTGAGCCCCTATCTCTATATACCTGCCTGAGCCCCTATATACCTGCCTGAGCCCCTATATGCCTGCCTGAGCCCCTATATACCTGCCTGAGCCCCTATATACCTGCCTGAGCCCCTATCTCTATATACCTGCCTGAGCCCCTAGCTATATACCTGCCTGAGCCCCTAGCTATATACCTGCCTGAGCCCCTATAGCTATATACCTGCCTGTGTGCCCCTATATACCTGCCTGAGCCCCTATAGCTATATACCTGCCTGTGTGCCCCTATATACCTGCTTGAGCCCCTATAGCTATATACCTGCCTGAGAGTGCCCCTATATTTATATACCTGCCTGAGAGTGACCCTATATCTATATACTTGCCTGAAAGTGCCCCTATGTCTATATACCTACCTGAGAGTGACCCTATATCTATATACCTGCCTGAGAGTGACCCTATATATACCTGCCTGAGAGTGCCCCTATATCTATATACCTGCCTGAGTGCCCCTATATTTATATACCTACCTGTCTAAGGGGACAATATCTATATACCTGCCTGACTGAGGAGACAATAACAATAACAATAATTTGTCTGGTAGATTTGCTCCATGTATCGGTGTAGTATTTGGTGACTGTTATTTAGGGGTGTTACACTGTCATATGTAGGTGAGCGCTTTTGAAAACGCAAATTTTCATTGTGCAGTGACTGCTGAGGAGATGGGCGGGAGCTATGTGGAATGTGCAAAAAATTAGTGACCGGACCTGGCGCAGGGGTGAGAGCAATTAGTGTGGGGGGGTGCAATTTTTTTGGGAGCGAAGAGGGCGCCATTGGCTGTACTTGGTAATAAGTGTTCAATTTCCCTGCAGCGCCACCATAGGAGACATGAAACATTACCCAGTGCCCATTCAGATCATTGGGTTGTCTTTGTAATGAATTACACACAAACCATGACATAATCATTTAGTAAATTATATATGTATGGAGAAAAATAACCCTTCCATCCCCTTTTCTCCTTGCCCCAAGTCCCACTCCTCCACTCTTCATTTCATTAACATTTCTGGTCGGTGGGGGACTTTGCATTGGTTACATGACTATTTCTCAACTGACTGGAACTATTTTTCATACCAGCACTTTACCTCTAAGCCACGCCCCCATTGCAGCTATATGCTGGGTGGTGGGGCTCAGTGGTACCTACTGGGCATGCTCGACCAGATAAGAGAAAAAGCATCAGATGGTCGTAACAACTAGCTGCAAGAAATATAAGTTACATCAACCAGGCTATGTAGGTAGGAGTGCTATATAAACACTGTTTATTTTTGATAAGTACATATATTTGCAGAGTTTGTTGTTTTGGAAATATCTATTCAATGGGATATAATCTGTATTGTGGTACTATGCCTTTAAGGGGGTGTTTACATGAGATAAGAAGCAACTTATAATGGCAACTAGCCAGGTAGTCAGATTTGAATATGCATAAGTGAGGATTGAAAATGTAACTTATTAAAGTGTGATTTGAAGTGTATTGACCAATTGGACGGACAATGTCCATCAATTGGCTAAAGTTTGTGAACCAATCAAAAGTGATACATTACTTATGTAACTTGCGCCAGAAGGTATAAAATAAACCCTAAACCCCACCCTCATTGGGATCGGTTGGGGTCTGCATGTTGACACTCTGTCTGTGGCTGATGTTATTCCCTGTCGACGTCACTTCACTGGCTACAAGAGAATCTCATAACCGGCTAGCACCTAGCACACTCCTAAGTGAAAATCAACATACTGAGCCCAAGAAGTTGAGTGCACATGTTCAGCATCATATTCAGAGATTGTCTTTTTAAAATAAATGTACGAGTGCTGACAGCATTGCTCCAGAGGTTGCAGGGGTGGGGGTCAGTCTGTCAGTGCTCAGACCATCCGCCGCACACTGTATCAAATTGGTCTGCATGGCTGTTGTCCGAGAAAGATGCCTCTTCTAAAGATGACGCACAAGAAAGCCCACAAACAGTTAGCTGAAGACAAGTAGACTAAGGACATGGATTACTGGAACCATGACCTGTGGTCTGATGAGAAAAGATAAATTTATTTGGTTCAGATGGTGTCAAGTCTTTCCAGCAGCAACCAGGTGAGGAGTACAAAGACAAGTGTGTCTTGTCTACAGTCAAGCATAGTGGTGGGAGAGTCATGGTTTGGGGCTGCATGAGTGCTGCTGGCTGTAGGGAGCTACAGTTCATTGAAAGAACCATGAATGCCAACATGTACTGTGACATACTGAAGAAGAGTATGATTCCCTCCCTTCGGATACTGGGCCTCAGGACAGTATTCCAACATGATAACCAACCCAAACACACCTCAAAGACGACCACTGCCTTGTTAAAGAAAATGAGGGTAAAGGTGCTGGACTGACCAAGCACGTCTTCACGTCTCTCATCCTCAAACCGAAGGTGGAGAAGCATAAGGTCTCTAACATTCACCAGCTCTGTGATGTCGTCATGGAGGAGTGGAAAAAGATTCCAGTGACTGCAACCTGTGAAGTTCTAGTTAACTCCATGCCCAGGAAGATGAAGACAGTGCTGGAAAATAATGGTGGCCACACAAAGTATTGACTCTTTGGGTACAATTTGTCCATTTTCACATAGGGGTATACTTAATTTTGTTGCCAACGGTTTAGACCAGAGGTTCCGAAAATCCAGTCCTCACGCCCCACCAACATGTCATGTTTTCTGGCTTTCCTTAGCAGTGCACAGGTGATATAATTATGCTGCACAGGTGACTTAATTATTGTCAGTGCATTCTGTGGGATTTCCTGAAAACATGACCTGTTGGTGGGGTGTGAGGACTGGAGTTTGGGAACCCCTGGTTTAGACATTGATTGCTGTGTGCTGAGTTATTTTGAGGGCACACCAAATATACACTGTTATAGAAGCTGTGCATGTTTTTACAACTTTTGCTGCATTGAACTATTAATATTGTCAGTTTTGTGAATATCTTATAATGATTTACTCATCAAGTTCTTGACCATCGCCCCCTTTGAAAAAAAACACTTTCCTTTAGATGATTAAGAATAAACGATGTTACTGGTGATCAAAAAATAAACAGACAAAACACAATAATTTAACATTACTTTTATAACCCCCACATTATCTACAAAGGAGAGAGCTAGCAAATCAGGGAAGACATAATAATGATATAACATGTTTATATGACCCTTTACCATGCCAGAGGATTGACAGATAAGCCTAGCAGAAAACTGCCAGATGTTGATGCTACAATTGATCCAGACACATCATATATCAGGAATAAAAATACGAATATTCTCCGAGCCGTTAAAGCTTTTTCTCTCAGGCGCAAATGTTTACATGTTGCCAAAATAAATATTGTTTTTCACTTAATTCACAGTTTAGATGAATCTATTCAATATCTCATACTGTTGTAATTGATACCCTGTATCCTGTAGTGTTTGGAATGACCTCACAGCAATAATCTAGAATGTTATTTTTGTCATAAAATCATGTTGATAATTTTATGAGCTATAAAATGCAAAGCTTTAAAAACAATAGCTTATGTTGCAGAAAGTTAAACATTCTTACAGATCTGCACCTTTCAAGCGCTAGCAAATAATCAGAATTTTTGAAAATTGTTTCATAAAAATAAAAAATTTATAACAGACACTTTAAGAGGACACATACGATGTCTATCGCCACGTAAAATCTGAGATTTCAGGTGGTACGACAATCAACCTCAATATCCCATCTAGGTCATACATATAGGAGTTGACTTTTTGACTCTAGAAAGCAAATATTTTTTCTAGGTCATGTTAGGTCAGATTTATGCACAGCATTTAGGTTTGTTTTTTTGTAGAGTTTTATTCTAAGCTAAATACGCTATGTTATTGGGGTATTCATATCGTGTATTTGCGGGACGTACTTCGGTGCGTAATTGCCCTGCAAATACAGTAAAATCATATCACTCATTGAGTGCTATGATTTTATGGCGTATTGCCCAGCTTGTACTGTGTGCCCATAGTAAGAAGAAACACAGGAGGGTGAATGGGGGCCAGGCCAGAGCGCTTTAGAAGTAGACACTGGCCAGTGCATACTTCTAATAACAGCAGGCGTATAGCCTATAAAACAATGTTTGGTCTGCACATCAAAAAAAAAAAAAAAAAAATGAGCATAGATGCACACTGGTGTGGCAGTAACATACAAATATAATCCTATATCAGTAGCACACTACTAGCACTAAAAAACTATCAAAAAGAACATAGGAATTTTTGGAAAAGTATTTCTGCTACTTTGAATACTTGGAAAATTTTGAGGTTCTTAGTGTACATTTTTGATCAAAACTGTGTCAGGCCACCTGCCATCGGCAAGGCGACCTCAACACAGGTGGGAACCTACGCTACATATTACCTCTCTTGGTGCCTCTCCAAAAATTCCTAAGTTCTTTTTGATTGTTTTTAGTGCTAGTAGTGTGCAGCTGATATTGGATTTTGTTTGTATGTTAGTGCCACATCAGTGTGCACCTATGCTCATTTTTAATTTTTTTTAATTTTTGGGATGTGCAGATCAAATATTGTTTTCTAGACTGTTTGTATGAGGGAGTGGCTGCCCCCTCTTTGGTTTCTCGCACTCTGCCCACCTGCACAGGTTTTTAAATCAATGCAGAGTAGCTTGTAGCTGAAATCTACTCTCCCTGAAATGTGGAGGTCTGAACAGGCACCAAGAGAGGTAATATGTAGCATAGGTTCCCACCTGTATTGAGGTCGCCTTGCTGTGGTGGGTGGGCTTACACAGTTTTGATTTAAAATGTAAACTAAGAACTTAAACATTTTCTATGTATTCAAAGTAGCAGAAATGCTTTTCAAAAAATTCCTATGTTCTTTTTGATTGTTCTTAGTGCTAGTAGTGTGCTGCTGATATTGGATTGTGTTAGCAGGCGTATAGCGGTGCGCATAGTTCCTCGCAGCTATACGTCGTGTGAACCCGACCTAAGATGTTTGCTGTTAGTTTATAAAAATGTATCTCTACATATATAATGTTTTGGTTTGTGCCACTTTTTGCTATTTTGGGATTAGGGTGTTTTTTTTATTAAAAGAGATGTATGTTCTGGGTGTACAATTTTGTTGGCATTATTTTGCGCCATAAGCACCAATGGAATTTTTAGTATGCCTTAAAACATGTAGAAAAAGAATTAATATAAAAACACTAGAAAATACACATACACATGTTATGTCTGGATACATACAACATTTTCATACATTTTTCATTATTATTTTTGGGTGTTTTTATAAGTATTTCCCTTTAGACCCAAGGCTTTGGTTTATAGAGTTTTGTGGTCAAAACTGCATTACGTAAACACTGCACTAAGAAAAAAAATTATGAACTTCACGACACAGAGGTTTAAAAAAGGGAGGATCAATATAGTTAATTGATTTCATAATAATAGTATTATCTGCTAACACTGAGCAGATATTTGACCATTTGCCTTTTAGAGCCTTCGTGGCTACTGTAAAATATGTTTATGTAAAGGTATTGTGCAGGTCAATATATGAAAGGAAATTGCTCTCCATGAAATAAATAAATAAATATATGTGTATATATATATATATATATATATATATATATATATATATATATATATATATATATATATATATTCTCACCTCTCCGTTCACCTTTATTGCTGCCTCTACTGCTGTTCTTGTCAAGTCTTCTGTCTGCTTCTGGCTCTGGGTGATCATCTTTTGTGGTCTGCAGACACTGTTGGCTACAGAGAATGCCCTTTGGACAGATGAGACAAAACTGGAGCTTTTTGGCAAGTCACATTAGCTTTATGTTCACAGACACAAAAATGAAGCATACATACTGTAGAAAAGAATGCTGTATGTTCTGTGAAACATGGAGGAGGCTAGTTTGTGTTTTGGGGCTGTTTTGTTGCAACTGGCATAAGGTGTCTTAAATCTGTGCACAGTACAATAAAATCTTAAGACTATCAAGGCATCCTAGAGCACAATATTCTGCCCAGTGTCAGAAAGCTTGGTCTCAGTCACAGGACAAAGGTTCTCCAACAAATCCCTAAAAACATCCAAGAATGACTTAGGCCTCGTTCACACGACGGATTTGGCTGCAGTTATGGCCGCGGGTTCCGACGCGGTTTCCGCGGCCAAAACTGCGGCCAAATCGCGGCTAGTTTATTAACATGGTTTCCTATGGGAAACCGTGTTAATATTCACACTGCGCGGTTTTGTCCGCGGCTCCGGGGCCGCGGCCAAACCCACGCGTGTGAAGAACTCTCTTGTCAATTCCTGACAGCGAGTTCTCTGCGCGGCGGCCGCGCAGTGCTGCCGCGGGTATCGCCGCGGGTGTCGCTGCGGGTGGTGCGCGGCTGGGACACGGCTCGTGCCGCGGGTTGCCCCCAGGTATTAATTTGCATGGGGGCAAACCCTCGGCACAATCCGCGCCCCAAACCACGCCCCTCCCACCGAGACCACGCCCACCACCCGCGCCGCAAACCCGCGTCGGGAGACGCGAGTTTGCGGTGCGGTCCGGCGAGGTTTTGGCCGCGGGAACCACGGCGAGAACCGCGGCGAAACCCGCGGCCAAAACCGTCATGTGAACGGGGCCTAAGAGCAAAACTTTGGAGGAGTGGACTAAACACCTGTGGACAGGTACAGAATTCTCTTTGAGAGTTACAGAAATTGTTTGTTTTCAGTGATTGCCTCCAAAGGTTGTACAACAAAATATTAAGTTCAGGTTTCCATCATTTTTATCTAGGCCAGTTTCATTAGTTTATTCAAATATTTTCGATTGAACCACAATTCAAATGTCTGATTTTCATTAGTTGATTTTCAGTAAATTTAAATTTATTATTACTTTTGTCAGTTTCAAGTTATTTCAGTGACCATTGTGGGTTTTTCTTTCTTTAACGGAAGGGTCCATGTTTGTTTATACAGTTACTTCTGTTTTTCCTTAGGGACTCTAGTGCTTTTGTTTGTTAGATCTTTTAGTGCTACAATATTGTCTTCCATCTTTAAAATAGAAACATTAACTTTTATTTTTTAACACCCTCAAAAATAATGAAATTATCACTGTTAAACTGCTTAGCTTAAAATCAGAGAAATGTTGATTATGGCAACTTCAGCTGACCAGTTGGATTTTTTCACGGATTCGACTTTTAAAAACCGTAAAAATCGGACTGCAAAAGCATCTCCATGACTCGAATATTCTTTAAGTCGGACTTTAAAACCGACGTTTTTAGAAAAAGTTTGGAACATGTTCATTCTTTCTACTGTATTTTAGGTAAAAAAACACGTTCTAAACATTTCTATGTGAGATACGCATCCAAAACCCACAGGGATGAATGGGACTATAAATTTGGTGAAAAAAAGGACCTAAAATCCACAAAATACTCGTCAGACAATGCGGTTTTATGGTTCAGAATCTGACGAATATTTTGACATGTGTACTTTGGGCGTATAAGTTCATGGCATGATTGGACAAACTAGTTGGCTTTTCCACTTTTTGCTATCAGTTGCTGCTTTTTGCAAGTCCACTCTTTGTTTTTTAAACTGCTTTAAAAATGATCCGATCATTTAGTATGGTTTGTTAACGGTGGGATTGTTCACATGATACAACAGATGGCAGATACAAATCCTATGTGTGTGGCCAATTTAGTCTGGCATGTTAATGGTGAGATTGTACTATTTGGCCTTACAAACTATGTAACTAGGTAAACTATGAGCATCCATCCATCCAGTTCAGCCTATTGACCTATAATTTTGATCCAGAGGATGGCAGAAAACCCCCCATGAAGTAGAAGCCAATTGTCCTCATTTTAGGGAAAAAATTCCTTTCTAACTCCAATCCGGCAATCAGAATAAATCCCTGGATCAACGACCCCTCTCCAGAATCCTAGACACTATAACTTGTTACATTATTACTAGAGATGGGCGAATTGATTCTAACGAAGTGGAATTCGTTTTTAATTTCAGGAAACTTCGGTTCTGAACGAAGTCGAACTTTGGGGTACTTCGGTGAACGAAGTGTGCTTTTGATTGATAAAATGAACTGCGAGCGCATGGCTTACATGGGGCAAAGAACTCTGGGAGGAAGAGGGCATAGCCTGCATGACATGTGCAGAGGTGAAGCCAATCAGAGACCGGCGGGATTCTGTGATGTCACCGCACTATATAAGTCCGGGCGCGAAAGCTGGGAGTCACATTCCTCTCACTGAAATGATTAAAGGAAGGTGCTGCCCCCGGCTGATTGTGATAGCCTCTTTCTGAAGAACTGATTTTTATACAGCGATTTCTGTGGGGTGTCTCAAACTTGTCTCGAGATTGCTTCTCTTAACTTTCTATTTTGATTTTGTGGGGTATTGGATCTGAAGTCCAGTGTGCGTCCAATGCAGCTGCATATACATTTAATGCTATCTGCTCACAGCACATTGAATATCCAAGGGGGATCGAAGCCTGTTCCTGTTGTATTCATTTAAAGAAACAGCGTTTTTACAATTACAATACCACTTCATTTTTGGTGCTCAATTCTTTTGCGCAATTTACATCCAGGGGTTAATTAAGCGTTGTTCTGTGTTGTGGTCACTAAAAGAAACCGTCTTTTTCACGCCAAAAAATACATTTTTCCTGTAGCCTAATTCACAAAGCGAAGGTTAATTACAATTTTTTCTCTTGTTGTTGTAGCGGGAGAAAACCGCCATTGTAACAAAGCTACAAAGCTCGTAGTTTGTGGTTGCTCAATTGTTTGGCACAGTTTTAATCCAGGGGTTAATTAACTTGTTTTTTTTTGCTGTGGTGACTAAAATAAACTGTCTTTCACCTCCAAAAAACATTTTTCCTGTAGCATAACACACGAAGGTTTTTACAATTTTTTTTCTCTTGTTGTGTCGTAAAAAACACGCCATTGTAACACGAACAAAGCTCGTAGTTTGGGGCCAATTGTTTGGGCTTTTTACATCCAGGGGAAATTTAAGCGTTGTTTTTCTGCTGTGGGACTAAAAAAAAATGCTTTCCCCGCCAAAAAAAAAATTTTTTCCTGAGATAATTCCCAAAAAGCAAAGGTTAAAAAATTTATTCTTTTTGTTATAGAAAACCCCCATTTAACACCACAAAGCCGGTTTTTTGGGTTTCTCAATTTTTTTGCGAATTTACCCCCGGGGTTAATTTAAGCTTTGTTTGCATTGTACTCAGAAAAAAAACTTTGTTTTTCACCGCCACAAAAGAAAGTCTGTAATATTTCATATCCAAAGGTTAATTAAGCCTGTTTTGTGCTTTTATTCAGTAAAATACACACGTTTTAAACGGCACATAAAAGTTTTTTTTTCCTGCCCATTTTGGAGCGCATTTAATCCAAGGGTTACCCAATTTTTAGGGGGTTCTTTTGGGAGTCAAATACAGATGTGAATTTATCATATACAGATATCACATCAAAACATGTCTAATTTTAGAAAAAACAGTATGTCAACAGGAGGTGGCAGGCTTTCACCTGCGAGGGAAAGGGCACAAAACAACCACCCCAGGTGCAGCACCAAGGGGACACGCGCAGGGTCATGGGTAGGCCAAAACTGCCGCGTCACTAAGGGCCGTGTGTTGTTCAGAACCCAAGGTTTTGTTTGGGTTGCTAGGTCCCCCCTTTTCCCCGGGAAAAAATCGACAACCCCACCCAAAAGGTCGGGGGGGAAGTCAACACAACCCTTAGTTGGCATGGCCCGGGGCGGTTACGCCTCACCGTCCCTCACCCCCCCCTTGTCCCCCCCGGTTCCCTCAGCCAGGAAACTCAGTGGGCGGGCTCACCCACTATTAGGAGGTGAAAATTTGAGGTGGCAGGCACTCTTTTAAGCGAAGAAATGGGGCCCCTATCCCCCCGCTTTTTGCAGTACGGCAAAATAAGAGTGAGAGGGCATGGGAGGTCATGTTGTGAGGGGTCAGCCTCTGCAACCAAGATCGGGATGGGAAGCATGACTGAAACACAAAAAAAGATGATGTAGCCGAACCATTGGAGCCCCGGGGGAAGCAAGGGCTTCATCATCGCAGGGAAAAAGGGGCATCAGCAGGCGGTGGCAGCGGCGCAGCCAGCAAGTGGGTCATTTGGCCGTGAGTCAGCAGGATAGCAGCGTGTGAGGTCGGAGCCAAGGGCCACGGGGTAAAACACCCCTTCGCAGGTCCAAGAAAGTAGCGGGACAGGGGCTCAGCGAGGGGGTGCCGGCATATCACTCAGTGGGAGCGTTGGCGGTAAAATCCCATACCGGCGGGGTGGATTTCTTTGCTAAACACCCGGAGGGCCGAATAGGGTATATGTGAACTTTGGCGAAAGGAAGCGTGGCAGGGGGCTAATTGGGCCCCGGCCCAAGTCAACACATGCAGCGTCAATCCGGGGGGCCTGGGAGAAACCCGGCTCAATGTGGTGGTCCATCCCCGCCGCGCACAACACACAGCACAGCGCCCCGGGCACGCTGCCATTGCAGCCGTCAGTCCCCCACCTTTGAGAAGGAGCTTTTTTTTTTTTTGAATATCTCCCGGGCCAGAGCCCCTGCTCCCCGCTACTCAGGCGCCAGCCCAATCGTCACGAGGCGATTCAAAGAGACAACCGTATGCGTCCAACCCTCCTTAGGGCAGAAGCGACCGTACCCGTCCAATTTTTTGTGCTGCATCCCCCCCTTTCCAAATGGGGATCTCACCGAGAGAACAAAAAGGGTTGTGCCGAGCCGGGTGGGGAGTTCCAAGCCCTAATTTCTTTTCCAAAAAGGCAGTACCAGCACTTCATAAATATGTGGAACAGAAGGTGGGCCAGTCCTTGAGCTTATCGGTTTGTTCCAAGGTGCACGGCAGCGCGGACGTCTGAAGCTGTAACTACGGTCAGGGCCAGTACATGTCCTTTACGGCCCACTGGGTGAATGTGCTTCTGGCCCAGGCACACCAACAACTTGGACAGGAGACGCCGCTTGCTCCTCCACGTGGTCAAACTGCGGCGCCCGCGCCACTGTCCGCCTCATCCTCCTCCACCACCACTACCATCTCAGCCTCCACAAGTACTGCTCCATCATACCACATGTGTAGGGCACAGAGGTGTCACGCAGTTCTACACCTGGCTTGCCTCAGCGAACAAGTCACACAGGGGAGGAACTGCTCCGCGTCATGCAGCAAGAAATCGATGCGTGGCTTTCTCCGTGCCAACTGCAAATCGGAACCATGGTGACGGACAATGGGAGGAACATGGTGTCCGCGCTGCACTGAGGAGGGATGGTCCATGCGCCCTGCATGGCGCACGTGTTCAATCTGGTTGTGAAAAGGTTTCTGAAGTCTTCCACCGATCTTCAGAAGATTCTGAAAATGGCCAGGAAACTGTGCATGCACTTCATCCATTCCTACAAAGCCAAGAACACCCTCCTCGAGTTGCAGCGGCAGAACGGCCTCCCTCAACACACTCTGATATTCGATGTTTCCACCCGTTGGAATTCCAGCCTGCACATGTTGGACCGACTGTATGAACAGAGAAAGGCCATTAACGATTTTTGATGATCCAGGCGGACAGGAGTACTCCCCTGTGTAACTTTGATGTCAGCCAGTGGCAGCTCATGCGTGACACCTGCCGTTTGTTGAGGCCATTCGAGGAGGCCACGTTATTTGTCAGTCGCCAGGACTATGGGATGAATAACGTCATTCCACTGCTTCATGTCCTGGAACAGATGCTGAAAAATCTGTCTGGGCAGGGGACTGGAGACATGGCGACTACATCTCGCGGCTACATGAGTCCGGTGTGGACTGAAATGGAGGAGGAGGACGTTGGAGCAGAAGCATTGTCTGGTGAAATGAGTGGATTTTCTACCCAGGTGACAAGAGAGGAGGAGCAGGAGCAGCTGGAAGAGGTAGGTGCAGATGAGGAAGACGAGGCAGATGACCCGCAAGCACCGTGGCAGTATACAGTGGAGAAAGGAGGCAGGGAGCCCCTCGGAGCACTTTCGATGGCCCCGAGCATGCTGTTTTCCCTGGCAGTGACAGCCAAATAGCAGCACCCGGGGCAAGGGATGACTTCGGGCTCTCCCCCTATTGGCCCCCCTCGCTACCGGTTCCAAAAGGGGACCCTTTTTTCCCCAGCTATTGAGGGGAAGCCAAAACCAAAACTAAGGGAAATCCTCCGTATCAAAGGCCGCCCCTATGTGCCATCGCCCCTCCTCTGACAGGTCTGCCCGGGGGGGGTTTTACGCCACGTATACTGCCACGGCTGCTGGGGGAAGGGGGGGGGGGGGGGGGGGTCAGGCAGTACCGGGCCCCATCGCAGAAAATTTAAGCTGGATCAGTGAGCATTTCCCTTTACCCCGCCGTTTGAGGAGGGCACCCCACAGCAGCAGGCCCTGGGCCCCTAAACCCAACAGGTGGGGGGCCTATTGGGACAGCACTGCCCCCCCCAGTTTAAAATCCCTGGACTCTGGGCACCAGACTGGATTTTGGGGGCCCCGAAAACTTCCCGGGTTTTCAGTGGAGAAGCTGTCCTGCCCGGCCATAGTTGGCATAAGCGGTGTTCAGTGCGGGGGGGGCCATCGTTAGCCCAAAGAGAACCCGCTTGTCCAGGGGAAATGGGAACGACTGCCCTTTGTCAAGTAAAACGGCTGGATGGGCCAGGTTTCCACACCCCAATGCCTTAGGCGTCAACTACATCAGCCATACGCCTCCCCCAAACTTGAGAAAGAGTCTGGTTTCAAAACCTCCCTCAGCCACTATTTGAGCCGCCCCCCCGTTGTGCCACACATCTGCTGACAGTTTCTCCATCTGCCCCCAACCATCTTTACCAGGGACTGCTATTTGCCACCCACCCCACACCCGTCATTGTGCCCTGTCCCACCCCATGCTTGGGGGTTGCTGGGGCCAGACATCCCCCACTGTGTCATTGGCCCCTCTCTAACTCATCTGTTGCCCTCCCTCTCTGTATTGGCCCCCTGTGGGCCCACTCCATTTTTTTTCCCCCTCCAAAAGTGATTGTGCCATGTCTACCCCATGCTGTGCGTGCTGCTTCCCGGCCAGCACTCTGTTATTGTGCCACTCTGTGGCCTATTCCTGTTTTTGCCACCCCAAATGTCATTGTGCCACTTCTGACCCCATGCTGCTGCGCCCTCACCCTTCATTCTCTGTCATTTTGCACTCTGGGCCATACGTTTTGCCCCCTCCAAATTTCATTGGCCATGTTGACCCCCTGCGCTGCCCGCCCTCCCTCCACCCTCTGTCATTGTGCCCCCTCTGTGGCCCTCCTGTTTTTGCCACCCCCAAATTATTGTGCCACTGTCTGACCTCATACTGTGCTGCCATGACCTACACACTGTGTCATTGTGCCACTGTTGACCTATTGCTGCGTGGCTGCTGCCGTGACCTACCACTTGTCATTGTGCCCTCTGTGGCCTCTCCTGTTTTTGGGCCCCCTCCAGAATGCTTGTGCCACATCTGACATCATCGCGCTGTGGCTCTGCCTACTACACACTTTCATTGTGCCACGTCTGACCTCTGTGCGCTGGGCTGCTGCCATGACCTACCACTCTGTCAGGCCACTGTCGACCTCATGTGCTGCCGCCGCACCTCCGCTCTCTGTCTTTTTTTTTCACTCCCCGTGGCCTTTTCCTTTTTGCCACCCCGAATGTCTTGTGCCACTGTCTGACCCCTGTGCTGCGTGGCTGCTGCCGTGACCTACACATGTGTATTGTCCCCTTGTGGGCCCCTCTGTTTTTTTCCCCCTCCCCGAATGTCATTTTGGGCCCGTCGCCTCATGCTGCTGCCCCGGTCACCTCGGGCACCTCCACTCTTGTCATTGGCCCCCCTGTAGCCTACTCCTTTTTTTCCACCTCCAAAGTCATTGTGCCACTGCTACCTCAGGGACTGCGCCGGGCCCACACACTGTTCATTTTGCCACTGTTGACCTCATGCCTTTCTGTGGGTGTGCCGTGACCCACACACGTGTATTGGCCCCTTTTTGACCTCTTTTCCTGCTGGACCTACACACTCTGTCATTTTTGCCACGTCTGCCTCATGTGTGCTGTGGCTGCTGCCATGACCACACCTGTGCATTTTTGCCACTCTGTGGCCCATCCTTTTTTTTTTCCACCCTAGAATGTCATTGTGCCCCCTGGCTGCCTCATGCTGCTGTGCTGTTGATCCCTCCACTCCACCCTTGGGGATTGTGCCCTCTTTGGGGCCCATCCTGTTTTTTTCCACCTCCAGAATGTGATTGTGCCACTGTCTGACCTCATGCTGCTGCTATGGCTACTGCCGTGACCTCCACACTGTGCCATTGTGCCACTCTGTGGCTTCCTCCTGTTTTGCCACCTCCAGAATGTCATTGTGCCACTCTCTGACCTCATGCTGCTGTGGCTGCCGCCGTCACCTCCACACTCTGTCACTGATGTTGCCACCTGAGCCCTCAGCTTGTTTTTTTCCAGCTTTCGCTGCCATGACTTTATCAGGCTACATTCCCGCTTGAGTTTTTTGGTCAGTTTTGCCCTCTTAAGTGCCCAGGGAATTTTATAGTGAAGCGATTCTAAGAGCGGCGGCAGTCATCTGCGTGTCATACTAAAACACAACATTGTATGAAGACCAAACCAAGCTCCCTCTGCATATTTAAGCATGGCACAACGTTCTACAGCACCCTGCAGGCTCTGTGCAGCCTGGAAATAGCTGCTTTTTAACGTGATTCATCCTGAAGTAATTCGGAACGAAGTTATTTTTTGTCGGGAAATTCGGCGAAGTGAGCGAACCGAATTTCGAGAAATTCACCCATCTCTAATTATTACACTCTAGAAATGCAACTAGACCCTTTTTTTACTATGTTATTGAATTCACTATGACAAGTTCCTTTGGTAGAGAGTTCCACAGTCTCACTGCTCTTACAGTAAAGAATCCCTTTCTATGTTTATGTAGAAACTTTCTTTCCTCTAGATGTAGACGATGCCCCCCTTGTTCTAGCTACAGTCCTGGGTATAAATAAATCTTGGAAGAGACCTCTATATTGACATTATATTTATACCTAATTATTATGTCCCCCCCAAAGCTGTCTTTTCTCTAAACTAAATAACCCTAATCTTGCTAATCTTTCTGGGTATTGCAGTCCACCCAGTCCTTTTATTATTTTTGTTGCCCGCCTTTAAACCTGCTCAAGCTCTACAATTTCTTTCCTGTGAACTGGTGCCCAAAACTGTACACAATATTCCATGTGTGGTCTAACCAGTGACTTGTATAATGGAGAATAATGTTCTCATCATGTGCATCTATGCCCCTTTTTAATACACCCCATGATACTATTTGAGCAGCTGCTGCCTGACACTGGCTGCTACAATTAAGTTTACTGGATTCCCAAGTCCTCCTCCATGTCACTTTTACCCAGCGTTTTTACATTTACCAAGTAATCATGTAATGGATTTTTACTCCCCATGTGCATAACCTTGCACTTATCTGTGTTAAACCTCATCTGCCATTTTTCTGCCCAGGCCTCCAACTTATCCCTTTTTAATAGAACATTATCATCTTTTGTGTTAATTACTTAACACACATTGGTATCAACTGCAACGAATGATATTCTACTGTGCAATCCTTCTGTAAGGTCATTAATAAATATATATAAAAGAAGAGGGCCAATACTGAGTCCTGTGGTACTCCACTAGTAACAGGGATCCAGTCTGTGTATGTACCATTAATGATCACCCTTTGTTTTCTATCTCTGAGCCACTTACTTTCCTACTTGCAAACATTTTCCCCCAGTCCGAGCATTCTCATTTTACTTACCAACCTTTTATGTGGCACAGTATTAAATTGTTTTTGAAAAATCCAAATATATGACATCCAGTGCCTCACCGCAATCCAGTCTAGCACTGACTTCCTCATAGAAGCTGATGAGATTAGTCTGACAGGACCGATCCTTCATAAACCCATGCTGGAACGGCGTTATACATTTATTTTCAGTGAGATACTCCAGGATAGCATCTCTGAGAAAACCTTCAAACATTTTACCCACAACAGAGGTTAAACTTACCGGCCTATAGTTTCCAGGATCACTTTTTGACCCCTTTTTAAATATTGGCATCACATTTGATATGCGCAAATCCTTTGGGACACACCAAGTTACTATACAATTCATAAATATTAAGAATAGGGGCCTGTCTATGACGACATGGGGGTGTATATCATCAGGACCTGGGGATTTGTCTATTTTAATCTTCTTAAAGCAGGGCTGCACATCGTCCTGGGTTAGACAAGAAACATTTAAGGTGGAATTTATCTCATCATTCTGCCCATCAACAGGAAGATAATTTACCTCGGTAAATATGATGGAGAAATTTTTTTTTTACTTTCTCCTCATCTCCCATTACTTTTAAAGGGCCAACATTTTCATCTCTTTACTATTTATATAGTTAAGAAATATTTGGGGGTTAGTTTTACTCTTTTTAGCAATATGCCTTTCTGTCTTCAGCTGTCTTTATCATTATTTTATTTTTTTCCTTAAAACTTTTTAGTGCCTCTTCACTGCCCTTCTGTTTAAGTAGTATTTATTGCCTCCTTTACATCTCTTTTGATCCACATTGTTTTTTTTCCTGTTTCTAATCATTATATATTCATAAGGTATGTACCTCTCACAGTGGGTGCTTAAGATGTTTTTAAAAATCTCCCATTTATTATCAGTTTTGTTATTTTTGAAGAACTTGTCCCGGTCAATATGGTTTAGAGCCTCTCTAAGCAGATTGGAATTAGTCTTCCTGAAATTCAGTGTTTTTATGGTTCCTCGACAAAATACTCTATTGAAGGATAAAGTGAAATTTGTGATAATGTGGTTACTATTTCCTAGGTGCCTCCAACCCGAACCTTTGTTACTTTGTCAGCTCTGTTAGTCAATATTAAGTCCAAAAAGGCCTTTCCTCGAGTCGTCTCCTGCACCAGTGGGGAAAGGTACTTATTTTTAGTTGTTGACAAAAAGCTGTTTCCTTTATAAGAGCCACAGGTTTCAGTTTCCCAATTTCTGTCTGGGTAGTTGAAGTCACCCATAATAACAACCTAATTATGATTAGCTGCCTCATCTATTTGTTTGAAGAATACATCTTCTATGGGTTTGGTTATATTTTGTGGCCTATAGCAGAACCCTAACATAATTGTATTATTGTTATTACCCCCATATACAGTATCTCCCAAAAGTGAATACACCCCTCACATTTTTGATCTAAAAAAAGAATTGTTGCTCTACATAAAGATAGTCTAAGCTATAAGAAGATTTCCAACACCCTGAAACTGAACTGCAGCATGGTGACCAAGACCATACATTGGTTTAAAATGACAGGATCCACTTGGAAAAGGTCTTGCCATGGAATACCAAAGAAGTTGAGTGCATATGGTCAGTGTCATATCCAAAGATTGCCTTTTCCAATTAGACGTATGAGAGATATCAGCATTGCTGCAGAGGTTAAAGGGGTGGAGAGGTCAGCCTGTCGGTGCTCAGACAATATACAACACATTGTATCAAATTGGTCTGCATGGCTGTCATCACAGAAGAAAGCATCTTCTAAAGATGATGCATAAGAAAGCCCGCAAACAGTTTGCTGAAGACAAGCAGACTCAGGAAATGGAATACTGGAACCATGTCCTCTGGTCTTATGAGACCAAGATAAACTGGTCTTAAGTATGGTATTAAGTATGTGTGGCAGCAACCAGGTGAGGAGTACAAAGACAAGCGTATGTTGCCAACAGTCAAGCATGGTGGTGGGAATGTCATGGTTTGCGGCTGCATAAGTGCTACAGTTCAATGAGGGAACCATGAATGCCAACATGTACTGTGACATACTGAAGCAGAGAATTATCCCCTCCATTCGGAAACTGGGCCTCAGGGCAGTTTTCCAATATGATAATGACCCCAAACACACTTCCAAGATTAACACTACCTTGCTAAAGAAAATGAGGATAAAGGTGCTGGACTGGTCAAGCATGTCTCCAGACCTAAACCCTGTTGAGCATCTGTGGGGCATCGTCAAATGGAAGGTGGAGGAGTGCAAGGTCTCTAACATCCACCAGCTTCATGATGTCATCATGGAGGAGTGGAAGACGATTCTAGTGGCTGCAACCTGTCAAGCTCTAGTGAACTCCATGCCCAAGAGTGTTAAGGTAGTGCTGGAAACTAATGGCAGCCACACAAAATATTGACACTTTGGGCACAATTTGTCGATTTTCAGTTAGGGGTGTATTCACTTTTGTTGCCAACAGATTAGACATTGATGACTGTGTATTAAGTTATTTTGAGGGCACACCAAATTTACACTGTTATACAAGCTGTACACTGACTACTTTACATTGTATCAAAGTGTCACATATTCAGTGTTGTGCCATGAAAAGATGTAATAAAACATTTACCAAAATGTGAGGGGTGTACTGACTATTTTGATATACTGTATATTTACCCATAATGACTCCACATGTTATTTTCCTGTATCTATATCTGTATCTGTATCTTTTCTTTAGATTTTTACTATCTTTTCTAAATAGACTGTAACCCTGTAAGGTAACCGCCCAGTCATACCACTCATCCAGCCATGTCTCAGTTATCCCCACTATGTTATATTTTTCTTCAAAAATAAATAATTCTAGTTCATTTATTTTGTTGCTGAGACTCCTGGCATTGGTCAGCATGCAATTTGGAGATTTTTTGGTTTTCATTATTTTAACCCTGTCCTTATTAACTATCACTAACCCCCCCCCCCCCTCCA
The DNA here is from genome assembly GCA_025379985.1 of Phyllomedusa bahiana. Lineage (NCBI taxonomy): Eukaryota > Metazoa > Chordata > Amphibia > Anura > Hylidae > Phyllomedusa > Phyllomedusa bahiana. Next base: position 413,269 of record JAODAL010000095.1, read on the forward strand.
CTTCACCCTCTGATTTATTACTAATTCCCAGCTCTCTATATTTGCTGGCTTGCACGCTATATTTGTACTTGTCCTCCCCCAGTCCCTAGTTTAAATACTCTTCCAACTTCCTGGCCATCTTGTCCCCCAATACAGCTGCACCCTCCCCATTTAGGTGCAGCCTGTCCCTACCATAGAGTCTGTAGCCAAGACAGAAGTCAGTCCAGTTCTCCAAAACCCAAATTCCACTTTCTTACACTAATTTTTGAGCCACTTATTCACCTCTCTAATCTCCACACCTCTCTGGTGTGGCCCGTGGTACAGGTAGTATTTCTGAAAATATTACCTTGGAGGTCCTTGCCTTGAGCTTTTGCCTTTGAAATCGTTTTTAAAGACACTCCACCTACTTCTAACTTTGTCATTGGTGCCAATGTGCACCATGACATGTGGCTTCTCGCCAGCTCCACCCAGCAATCTGTCAAATTGCCCTCTCTGGTCCCCTAATAATCGAGTGCCCGTACCAGAAGCTGTCTAACCTGCCCTGCACTCCTATTCCCCACCTTACTAGAACAGACAGGGGAAGTGTCTTCCTGCAGCAGCGCTCTTCCTAAGCTGACATCCTCTTCATCCGCCAATCTGGCAAATTTGTTGGGGTTCGCCAGATCAGGACTATAGAGCTCAATGCAATGGTTCTCAGTGTTGCAACTTGCTCATTTAGATCCAGGATCTGGGCTTCATGCAGTGTGCACACTTCTCGCACAGCAATTTGCCCCCTCGAATGGCTGTCCAAATAATCCAACATAGAATAGATCAAAATTCTATTCGATCTATGTGCACGACCATCATTACTATATTGGCAGTGCCCAGGATGTATTTTTCATACAGATAGGGCCACATGTATGAAAACTATCTAGGTCTAAAATTCACTTTGTTGCCCATAGCAACCAATTAGAGCGCCCCTCTCATTTTTCCAGAGCACTATATGAAATTAAAGGGGCGCTCTGATTGGTTGCTATGTGAATTTTAGACCTAGACAGTTTTCATACATGTGGCCCATAGTGTCATGGAAAAAGATTTTGTTTCCTCCGTGCAAGTTCTGCCAGCACAAGTACACCTACAGCCATTGTGCAATGTGAAAATCCTACCAAGCAGCACCATAGATCATGGTTTCTTGGCTCCGTTAAAGATTTGGCTGAGAAGAAGTAGATTATGGTAATCTTTGATCCTCTTGGAGTTTTCAATATTTCAGTACTGCTAGACGTTGAATGTTCCTACATGAGCACAAAGAAGATGCAAGTTATTATGTTCACAAAGCACATTTCAAAATCTGGTGAATGGTGCATGATAAAGTTTTGTGAAGCATTTAACTAGAGCAGAAGAATACATGTATCCTCTTACCAAAGCCTCACTTAGCGTGGGTTACATATAAAAAGGTCATTGCTGTAGGAGTACTCTCTGTATGACTCACTAGTGATCAGAGATAAACTTATCGCTGTTGCCAATTTCGTTAACCTTTTCACACAGGCTTTGTTTGTTTGAGAATCCAGTCTACGTTCATGGTGTTTGATGAAAAACATTACTTAATATTTGACAGCAAGTAATTTAAATGCTCACAATATACATACCAAAATCCTTAATTAAATTCTCCAAATCACTGATCTGTGCCCCCTGTTATTTCACTGAATAGATGATTTATATTCCTACTACGTATTAATCTATTCTCTGTAAATCAATAGACATATTCGGCAGACTGCATTGGAGGGACTGTAGATTAGGCAGGTGGGAGCCAACCCCATTCCTGGATGAGTTTTAGCATGGTCGAAAATGGCATTTGCTTTAAAGGGGTTGTCTCACTACATTGATTAATCTCACCTCAGTCCTGTTTTCTTGGTTTCATTTGTGAATTCGATGTTTACTGGCTGCTTCTACTGGTCTGCAGTGATGAGCTGCTGAGGACAACATGTCTGTAGCTATAGCAACCAGTTCTGGCAGCCTATCAGGAGAGATTGAACAGGTCTGTAGCTATAGTGACCTGAGGAGCTGATGCAGCCCATACAAGAGGGGATATCTAGGAATAGGTAGGACACTGTTAATGGACACTTATTGCAAAGTGACTTGTTTTTGCAAGATCTTGAACATAAAAAGCAATCCTTGTAGTGAGACAACCCCTTTAAGATCTTTCCACCCAGGAACCTTGTGTCCATAACAAGAAGAACATTTTTAAAAAAACTGGCTTGGTGTAGCTCACCTCACATCCCTCATGATAGCTGTAGCCAGAGGCGTAACTTGAAGCCTCTGGACCCTAATGAAATGGACCCCCCAGCTACAATGTGCCACTTACAATGCTGCTGTCTCCTTATGTGGTATAAGTGCTTTTAAGCCCCCCCTTAGGCTGCCAGGACCTCTCCCCTATAGCTACGCCCCTGGTTGTAGTAGTGACAAATCCATGGCATAGAAAAGGTGGATGGGTTAAGTTCAGCAGGTTTCCAGACTAAAGGTACAAGTCCATGTATAGCCACAGTTTCCCAGCACCAAAAGAAGCAATTTAAATCTAAACTTTATTTATGAACTACATTTTTTGGGCATCTTATTGGTATAATTTGGTTTCTATATAGCATTTTTATCTTGCCATTATATAGTACTATTATGTTTTTGGTGTAGGTTTGTATTATGGTAGTACAGTATTCCATTATCTTGACCTCAGGATAAGCACATTTTACAGAAACCTTACAACTCTACAGACACTCATTGACGCTGATCTGATACCTGTAAAAGGTTTCCAAATTTTGAAACTAGGAATAACAAAAAGAGACAAACTAATTTTCATTTCACTGTGAACTTTGTTTTTCATGTACATTAGAAACAGTGTTCAGAGAAAACTGATTGAGCAGAGAAATCTCATATAGGGGTACATGAAAACTGTCTACGAGTAAGGTTTTCTTTGTTGCCCACAGCAATCAATCAGAGCTCCCCTTTTATTTCTTATAGTGCTCTGAAAAAATGATAATGGAGCACTGATTGGTTGTTATGGGCAACAAAGAAAGTCTTAGACCTGGACAATTTTCATACATGAGGCCCAAGTCTATTTTGGGAAATGGGAAATAAAAATACTGTTTTGATAAAAAAAAAAAACAAACAAACCAAAAAAAAAACAGTAGCATGAAAAAGGGTGGGTAAGGACTTTAGAAAATCTTTTGCCTGAAAGGTATTTAAGGAAGTTCAGTGTAAGCTGAAACGTTTATTGTGAAAATGGGGCTATACAAAATCTAAGAAGAACAATGCGTTTCACGCTCTGTTGTGCTTCATCAGATCTGGTAGATCTGGCGTTAAAGTTTAGTTTAAGTACCAGTAGTTAGGCTCATTAATGAGAAAGGGATAACAAAATACTGAACAATGGTGGAAAGGAGGAATGGAGCAAAAAAAGATTCAGAGGCGTTGGTTTAGGAGGTGCTGATGAACTTTTTGCAGAGTTCTATTTAGACCAGGGGCGTAGCTATAGGGGGTGCAGAGGTAGCAGTCGCTACCAGGCCCTGCAGCCTAAGAGGGCCCAAAAGCCCTCCAGCCACATAAGGAGATACCAGCATTGTAAGGGCATGTTCACACGGCTGTTTTGGCTGCGGGTTTGGACGAGGTTTTCGGCGCGGTTTCTGCGGCCAAAACCTTGTCCAAACCTCGCCTCAAACGCCCCCAGTTCATTACATTGGTTCCTATGGAAAACTGCGTTGTTGTTCACACGGCGCGGTTTTGGCTGAGGGTTTGGCCGTGGCCTTGCTGCGCGTGTTTGTGGAAGTCTCCTGTCAATTCTTCGGCGCAGTGTCAGCACGGATTGCGGCGTGGTTTTCGCCGCAGTTGGTGTGCGGTTGGGGCGCGGGTTTGGCCGTGGATTTTGTTCTGCTTATTAATTTGCATGGGTGAAAACCTTGCCGCAAACCATGGCCAAAACCACGCCCCAACCGCACCGATAAACCTCGTCAGGAGATGCGGGTTTGAGGCGAGGTTTGGATGAGGTTTTGGCCGCGGAAACCGCACCGAAAACCTCGTCCAAACCCGCGGCCAAATCCGCTGTGTGAACATGCCCTAAGTGGCACATCGTAGCTGGGGGGGCCCATTTCACTTTTTGCATTAGGGCCCAAGAGCTTGAAGTTATGCCTGTGATTTAGACATTAAGTCATAAGTTTCTTCAAACTTATTAGGTTATTGCTGATAATATTTATACTTCTCAGAGCCGACCTGAATGAAGGACCATCAAGCAATCATCTCACTGCTGTCCTATTAGAACTCACAGAAGGGAAATCAGAGAGAGTAATGTACATAGGGGAACCTAATTATAAACTTAAATGACATGAAAAAAGAACCACTCAATTAAATAAACAGAAAAAATCTATATACTAGTCGCATAATGCTGTCAATATGTGAAAAGAAAAACTTTGATGGTAGTGTCCTTCTAAAATAACAGGAGAAACGCTAAAAACAATTTTACATTTTTTTTAATAGCAAAAATTCACACTAAAATACATTTTGTTGCTGGTTCAATTTTCAATTATGGACATTTTTATATAAGTTATATATAATTTAAGGGTTCATTAACGGTGGAGCTATATGTTACAGTTTTTCAGTGTTTTTTTAAATTATTTTATCTATTTTTAAATCAGAAATAGACCTCTAGGGGGCATTTTTATGTAATTTCTTTGTACTGACTTGGGTCTGTTTAGGTCCCGATATAGAACCCAAAGCAGGAATCCTAAAGATTCTGGATGAGCTGTATATTAACGCAAGCACCATGCAACTGTGTGATTTTGAACACACTGAAGATGATACAGGACAAACCAAGCATGAAATGCCTTCGTGGTAAAACCACTTTAAAGTGGTCTTTACGAGAATTAGTGAAAGGGCTTATATGCCTACATTTGCACACAGCAAAGGGAATCAGTTGGGATGTTCAAGGGGTGGCAACTGCATTTACAGTAATACTGAAGTATGATGGGGGACATGTGCTCTTCTACTGGAACAAACATATTTACATAGTTACATAGTTTATAAGGCCAAAAAAAGACAGACGTCTATCCAGTTCAGCCAATTGTGCTACAGTGTTGATTAAGAGGAAGGCAAAACCCCCATGAGGTAGAAGCCAATTGTCCTCATTTTAGGGAAAAAATTCCTCCCCGACTCCAATCTGGCAATCGGAATAAATCCCTGGATCAACGACCCTTCTCTAGAATCTTAGTCACTATAACTTGTTATATTACGCTCTAGAAATGTATCCAGACACATTTTGAACTCTGTTAGTGAATTCACCACGACAAGTTCCTCTGGCAGACAGTTCCACAGTCTCACTGCTGTTACAGTAAAGAATCCCTTTCTATGTAGAAACCCTCTTTCCTCAACACGTAGAGGATGCCCCCTTGTTCTAGATACAGTCCTGGGTATAAATAAATCTTGGGAGAGATCTCTATATTGACCTTTAGTAATTTAAACATATTTATTATGTCCCCCCTGAAGCCGTCTTTTCTCTAAGCTAAATAACCCTAATCTTGCTAATCTTTCTGGGTATTGCAGTCCACCCAGTCCTTTTATTATTTTTGTTGCCCGCCTTTGTACCTGTTCAAGCTCTACAATGTCTTTCCTGTGCACTGGTGCCCAAAACTGTGAATATTCCATGTGTGTCTAACCAGTGACTTGTATAATGGGAGAATAATGTTCTCATCATGTACATCTATGCCCCTTTTAATACAACCCATAATCCTATTTGCCTTGGCAGCTGCTGCTTGACACTGGCTGCTACAGTTAAGTTTACTGTCCACTAAGATTCCCAAGTCCTTCTCCATGTCACTTTTTCCCAGCGTTTTCCCGTTTAACATGTAATCATGGATTGGATTTTTCCTCCCCATGTGCATAACCTTGCATTTATCTGTGTTAAACCTCATCTGCATTTCTCTACCCAGGCCTCCAACTTATTTAGATTTTCTTCATAAATCCTGTTTGTTTGGTTGTAGGATTTACAATCTTCATGTTCTCTGTAATCATGGAGACTAATAGGTGTACATAAGAGCTGTACACACAAAACAGTTGTACATTTTCCATCTTGAATTTTTGCAATGCTTCTTTATTTTTTTGTCTTAGATCCGGGTTGTCAAACTCATTTTCACCGAGCATTATGGTTGCCCTCAACGGGCCATGGTGCACAATGTGGTCAGTTAAAGGTCAAAGTGTCCTTCAAGAATGTATAGTAGCCAGTAATTTCCTCCTCTTTAGCACCGAGCTTTCTACCTTGGAGAGTGGCTAGGGTGTCTGGGTTGAGCTGTCAGAGCTATGCCATCACCTGTAAGCTGCTGAACAGAGCAGTGTGACCTCCGAATCCAAGATGTTGCCCGCTCCCTGTGCTGGTGCCACTACCTCTGCCAAGGAATGGCTGCATGCTCCAAAGAAAAGTGGAAAGCCGGTTCTTCTGTGTCCAGACCTTGTCCATCCTGCTTACTGTGTCTAACCTCTCAGGGGCCACGTAAAATGACAAGGCAGTCTGGATTTAGCCCGTGGGCCTTAGGTTTCGCATATGTGTCTGAGATGCTTTGGAGTAATAAAAATACCATACAGTTTGATATACCCTCGAAGATCCACGCTGGACATTGACTTGTTTCTTTGCTCGAGGTGCTTTAACTTCCAGTCTTTCTGTCTGAATGGTCCGAGTTTGCAGTATTTACCTCCACATATTTTTTTCTAATTTCAAGTGGTTCTTAAACCTGGCCCTTAGCTGTTTAGTGTATTACATATTATGCTGACTAATGAGTTTCACAATGAATCTTGTATATAAATGTCAGCTATTCTTTTTTTTTTAAGTTTTAATTTCCGTTCTCTAATTTTGAACACTTGTTTCAATCCCTGGGGGAGACCTTGTTTTTCCTGTTTTTCATTTATTTTCGTCTTTGCTTTAGTAGAATCAGACAGCACATACCAGCATCATCTTAAATTCACTGATAAATCTACAAATTGTATCGCTCCTTAATCTAAAAGAGAAGCATTGCAGAAAGATCCATTTCTTCGTCTTACCAGCCTCACACAGGTTCTTTCTCCTTTTTGGAATCTCCTGGAGACAATGTCATAAAGACTTAATAAAGGGGCACACAGCATAGGACAAAAAACTCAGAGATAACCGAATCCTAAAACCGTTCATGAAACTGAGTTTTTTTATGTAAATTTCTTGTCAAAAACTGACCAAAAACTGTCGTTTCTTGGCGGCTTTGGTTTTTTATTACTTTTTTGGCAAAGCTTTCTGGACGGTTTTTCAACTGTTCAGTCAGTGTAGTAATGTTGTGCACAATTTTAAACCCCTCTGGGTGTTTTCAGTGGAAATGCTTCCAAAAAACATGACAAAGAAGCCCCAAAAACCTGCCGGGCAGTTTACATAGACTTCTGTAATAATTTTTCTGTGGACTTCCGTCGGATCTTACAACATCTTCCTAAAACCGCTGGTGCCATAAAACGAGCTGAAAAAAAAACAACCTGTGTAGACTACAGGATATTTTTTGTATTAAAGTCTATGTGAATGTTATTCAGTCGGATTTTCAGCGGCTTCAAAATAGTAAAACCGCCGAAGATCTGACCGTTTATTTGTGCTGTGTGGACATAGCCTTAGAGAAAGGAAAATATGTTAACCTTTTCCTGCTGCAGAGATTTCTTTTTATGTTGTGTTAGTTTTTTCTTCCTTACTTCAAAGAGCCATATTTTTCTGTCTACATAGAGCTATAAAGGATTGTTTTATTGCAGGTATGTTTTACTGTACGCATATAGGGCGACATGTATGAACGAGGCTGCACCAGATATCTGCCGTCTTTGCAGCCCCGTTCATACATGTATAAATCTAGGCGGGGCACACTAGAACCATAGCGAAGCTACATATTTATAGCTTTGCTACGGCATTTCTGGGCGCATTACTGCTGGGACAGGTAGATCAGTTTTCAGTGACAAAAAATTTATTTTTTTCCCACAGTGTTTACCATATGTAAAAATTGTTCATATTTTAATAACTCGAGCTTTTACAGATGTAACAATAATAATTATATTTAACTTTTTGTGTACATCTTTTTAATTTGTAAAATACACAAATTAATTAGGCTGTGCACATCCATATATTTTGAAAAACGTAAGCATAGGTACACACTGGTAAGGCAATAGCATACATCCAATACAAATATCAGTGGCACACTACAAAACTAAGTAAAACATCAAGGTATATAGGAATTTTTTGAAAATGCATTACTGCTAAGGAAAATATGAAAAATCTGGGATTCTTAGTTTACAGTTCTTGATCAAGAATTGTTTAATCTCACCTCCCAAAAGCGTCAAGGGGTCCCAGCACAGGTGAGTCCCTAACACTAACATGTTACCTCACTAGGAGTCCATTCAGACTACAACCTCTCAGGGAGTGGTAGGAACTTGCTACTGAATTATCCTGCACTTGTTTAAAAGAGGTAAGGGGAGTGAACGATAATACAGTATAAAGTTCCTATCACTCCCTGAGAGGTTGTAGTCTGAATGGACTCCTAGTGAGGTAACATGTTTAGTGTTAGGGACTCACCTGTGCTGGGATCCCCTTGACGCTTTTAGGAGGTGAGCTTAAACAATTCTTGATCAAAAACTGTAAACTAAGAATCCCAGGTTTTTCATATTTTCCTTAGCAGTAATGCATTTAAAAAAAATTTCTATTTTACCTTGATGTTTTACTTAGTTTTGTAGTGTGCCACTGATATTTGTATTAGATGTATGCTATTGCCTTACAAGTGTGCACCTGTGCTTACGTTTTTCAAAATATATGGATGTGCACAGCCTAATTAATTTGTGTAGTCTATTTGAGGGATGGCAACCTCATTGGCTTGCTGCACTCCCCTTACCTCTAGCAAGTTCCTATCACTCCCTGAGAGGTTGTAGTCTGAATGGACTCCTAGTGAGGTAACATGTTAGTGTTAGGAACTCACCTGTGCTGGGATCCCCTTGACGCTTTTGGGAGGTGAGCTTAAACAATTCTTGATCAAAAACTGTAAACTAAGAATCCCAGGTTTTTCATATTTTCCTTAGCAGTAATGCATTTTCAAAAAATTCCTATATACCTTGATGTTTTACTTAGTTTTGTAGTGTGCCACTGATATTTGTATTAGATTTAATTTGTAAAATGGCAAAAGTTTTTTTTAAATATTTTAAAAGTTTATTTTAAATAGTTAAGATTTTTTAAAACTATTTTTTACTTGTGCCTTTAGTCCTCTATGGTACTTGGCCACTACGGGGTCACAATTGTATACTGTTCTGCAATAGTAATTTACTGCAGAAGAGTGTACAGTATTTGCTGTCCTAAGCCTGGGTGTAATAGGAGTTGTAAGATGAAAGAGATGAATGCCTTTATTAGACTGCTATGACAACCGGTGGGTACTCTGCAATCCTACCGCAAGGGGTTCACTCGGGAAGTGGATTGCTGTGCAGTACAGTACCATTTTTCAGTCCATTACATGCCACAGTCGCATCCATGACATTTGAGGAATTCAACATATCTGTCCTAGCTCTTGTCCTTAGAGCTTATTAGAATGAGTGGGGGTTTGCTGAAAGTGAGAAGATGACTTGTAGTTACTATTTACAGAATGAAGCAGTTGTAAATATGAATGATACAAGAGGGAATGCAATAGATACTACAACAGTCATGTCAGGAGAGCCGACGGGTCCTCTCTATCAAATATTCTTGTTATTTCATTATTATGTGATGTCATTGACTTTGCTTCATGGTTAAAATAAAGTTTGTGTGATCTTTACATACCAGCACATAATAATTTGTCTCTCATATGTCTCCAATCAAGTTCACTATGAATAAACTAGTGTCAGCAAATGCTGTTGTAGGTTTATTGGTTTCTAGCTATTGAATCTGATAAGCTCTGGACTGAAGAAGTAATTTTATACGCGCAATAAACTTTCGGTTTATGAGTTAGGCTAGGACTAGATGGTGACTAGTGATGCATGATGGGATATTCTGTCAGCTCATTCGTTATTGTTACATCCTGTTGGCATTTAACAGGGACATAAACAGGCTTTTGTTACAGGAGGGGGTTCAATGTTATGCACCAAGTCGCTTGTATATAGGCCATAAATACACGATTGAAAGTTACATTTATTGCTCTCATTACAAAACCTATATAATATTGTTCTACCAGTGCCAGCCACATACCAACTAACAGTAATAGCCACATACCAACTAACAGTACCAGCCACATACCAACTAACAGTAATAGCCACATACCAACTACCAGTGCCAGCCACATACCAACTACCAGTAATAGCCACATACCAACTACCAGTACCAGCCACATACCAACTAACAGTAATAGCCACATACCAACTACCAGTAATAGCCACATACCAACTACCAGTAATAGCCACATACCAACTACCAGTGCCAGCCACATACCAACTAACAGTAATAGCCACATACCAACTACCAGTGCCAGCCACATACCAACTACCAGTAATAGACACATACCAACTAACAATAATAGCCACATATCAACTAATAGTAATAGACACATACCAACTACCAGTGCCAGCCACATACCAACTACCAGTAATAGCCACATACCAACTACCAGTGCCAGCCACATACCAACTACCAGTGCCAGCCACATACCAACTACCAGTAATAGCCACATACCAACTACCAGTAATAGCCACATACCAACTACCAGTACCAGCCACATACCAACTAACAGTGCCATACAACACAGTTCCACCCATACTACCAGTAATAGTCACATACCAACTACCAGTGCCAGCCACATACCAACTAACAGTAATAGACACATACCAACTAACAATAATAGCCACATACCAACTACCAGTGCCAGCCACATACCAACTACCAGTAATAGTCACATACCAACTAACAGTAATAGCCACATACCATCTAACAGTACCAACCACATACCAACTACCGGTGCCAGCCACATACCAACTACCAGTGCCAGCCACATACCAACTAACAGTAATAGTCACATACCAACTACCATTAATAGCCACATGCCACTACCAGTACCAGCCACATACCAACTATCAGTAATAGCCACATACCATCTAACAGTACCAACCACATACCAACTACCAGTGCCAGCCACATACCAACTAACAGTAAGGCCCCGTTCACACGGCTTATTTGCCGACGGATTGGCGCCGTATTCCGCGCCGGATTTGCGCTTCAATACGGCGCCAATCCGTCGGAGTCATTACGGTAATCCACTGCTCTCATTGAGAACAGTGGAATCCGTCGCTCCTCCCCGCTCGGCAAATCCGCCGCGGGGGGAGAAAGTGACATGCACATTATTTACGGCGCGGACGCCGCATTGTCTATGGGGCCGGGAGCGGCGCCCCCGCCGCGCTCCGGCCCCGCCATCCGTCACCGCCCTTATTCACGGCGGATTTGTGCGCTCAATACAGCGCACAAATCCGTCGGAAATAAGCCGTGTGAACGGGGCCTAATAGTCACATACCAACTAACAGTAATAGTCACATACCAACTAACAGTAATAGCCACATACCAACTACCAGTGCCAGCAACATAACAACTACCAGTAATAGTCACATACCAACTAACAGTACCTACCACATACCAACTATCAGTGCCAGCCACATACCAACTAACAGTAATAGCCACATACCAACTAACAGTACCAGCCACATACCAACTAACAGTAATAGCCCCATACCAACTACCAGTAATAGACACATACCAACTAACAATAATAGCCACATATCAACTAACAGTAATAGCCAAATACCAACTACCAGTGCCAGCCACATACCAACTACCAGTAATAATCACATACCAACTAATAGTAATAGCCACATACCATCTAACAGTATCAACCACATACCAACTACCAGTGCCAGCCACATACCAACTACCAGTAATAGCCACATACCAACTACAGGTAATAGTCACATGCCAACTAACAGTAATAGTCACATACCAACTAACAGTGCCAGCCACATACCAACTAACAGTAATAGTCACATACCAACTAACAGTAATAGTCACATACCAACTACCAGTGCCAGGAACATAACAACTAAAAGTAATAGCCACATACCAACTAACAGTACCAACCACATACCAACTACCAGTGCCAGCCACATACCAACTACCAGTGCCAGACACATACCAACTACCAGTGCCAGCCACATACCAACTTATAGTAATAGCCACATATCAACTAACAGTAATAGCCACATACCAACTACCAGTAATAGACACCTACCAACTACCAGTAATAGACACATACCAACTACCAGTGCCAGCCACATACCAACTAACAGTAATAGCCACATACCAACTAACAGTGCCAGCCACATACCAACTACCAGTAATAGCCACATACCAACTAACAGTAATAGCCACATACCAACTAACAGTGCCAGCCACATACCAACTAACAGTAATAGCCACATACCAACTACCAGTAATAGACACATACCAACTAACAGTAATAGCCACATACCAACTACCAGTAATAGTCACATACCAACTAACAGTAAAAGCCACATACCAACTAACAGTGCCAGCCACATACCAACTAACAGTAATAGCCACATACCAACTAACAGTGCCAGACACATAACAACTAACAGTGCCAGCCACTTACCAACTAACAGTAATAGCCACATACCAACTAACAGTGCCAGCCACATCCCAACTACCAGTGCCAGCCACATACCAACTACCAGTAATAGCCACATACCAACTACCAGTGCCAACCACATACCAACTAACAGTAATAGACACATACCAACTAACAGTACCAGCCACATATCATCTAATAGTACCAGCCACATACCAACTACCAGTGCCAGCCACATACCAACTAACAGTAATAGCCACATACCAACTAACAGTACCAGGCATATACCAACTAACAGTAATAGCCACATACCAACTAACAGTAATAGACACATACCAACTACCAGTGCCAGCCACATACCAACTACCAGTGCCAGCCACATAGCAACTACCAGTAATAGCTACATACCAACTACCAGTGCCAGCCACATACCAACTACCAGTAATAGACACATACCAACTAACAGTGCCAGCCACATACCAACTACCAGTAATAGCCACATACCAACTACCAGTAATAGACACATACCAACTAACAGTGCCAGCCACATACCAACTAACAGTGCCAGCCACATACCAACTAACAGTAATAGCCACATACCAACTAACAGTAATAGCCACATACCAACTACCAGTGCCAGCCACATACCAACTACCAGTGCCAGCCACATACCAACTACCAGTGGCAGCCACATACCAACTACCAGTAATAGTCACACACCAACTAACAGTACCAGCCACATACCAACTAACAGTAATAGCCACATACCAACTAACAGTAATAGCCACATACCAACTACCAGTAATAGCCACATACCAACTACCAGTGCCAGCCACATACCAACTACCAGTGGCAGCCACATACCAACTAACAGTAATAGTCACATACCAACTAACAGTAATAGCCACATACCAACTACCAGTGCCAGCCACATACCAACTACCAGTGCCAGCCACATACCAACTACCAGTAATAGCCACATACCAACTAACAGTACCAGCCACATACCAACTACCAGTAATAGCCACATACCAACTAACAGTAATAGACATATACCAACTACCAGTGCCAGCCACATACCAACTACCAGTAATAGTTACATACCAACTAACAGTGCCAGCCACATACCAACTACCAGTAATAGACACATACCAACTAACAGTGCCAGCCACATACCAACTACCAGTAATAGCCACATACCAACTAACAGTAATAGACACATACCAACTAACAGTAATAGACACATACCAACTAAAATTACCAGCCACATGCCCTGTTACAGTTCAGCTATGTGCCTCCCTTACCAGGGTTACCAGCCGGATTATTCCTTTTTTTGGACAATTTGTCAAAAAAAAAACTTAGACAGCAAATAGTTTTTATAAATTGTTAACTATAATAAATCCTAAAGATTGTAAGTGAATAACGTGCAAGCATAACCTTGTCTCTTCTGAACTCAGATATTTTCAGGGGTCCGTTCTTCAGACTTTTATGGCATATCCTATTAATATGCCATAGACGTTTTAGACGCAAACACCCCATTGAACCCCAGGTTTTTTTATTTTTATTTTTTTCACTCACTGTGCATTTTTGCTAATTAATAGAAAATAAACTATTTTGCAGAACTTTTTCTACAACTGCCTTGCACAGTACTATATATATATCCAGTCAGATTATCATGACCACTTCCTACTTTTGACAGCAGCATGTAGCTCATGAAGGAAGTCAAGTGTAGTCAGCTGGCTTGGTGGGTATATAAGATGTATGATAGGCTGTCTGCACACATATCCCTTGTTGTCATGGGTAAAAGGAAAATTTATCAGAGTTGCAAAAAGAGATGATTATTGGCTTTTGGTGCAATGGTAGCAGTATTTCTGAAACTGCTGTTTATGAACTGTTTACGTGCTGCTGTGCTAAAAGTGTTTCATGAGTGGACAAATAGCACAATTGCAAATAAGTGACGTGAAAACTGCAGAGCATCACGTGTCATTGCTGTACATTAAGAAGTGAACATTGGCTATGAAGGTGCGTGAGGATGGACCACCATGCTACAGAAGAGGGGCTTACCACAAAATTGAACTCGAGAGCTACCAGACGTATGTGTAATATAACAGCTCTGTGAATTCTACTGTGTATGTGGCTTCAGAGCAGATGGATGGTCACTGAATCTTTGCTAACCAAGTTTTATGGCAGAGTCACAATTAAACCTCTGCTAATTGGCAGAGGGTTGCCTTCTATGATGATTCAAGTTTTCTGCTTCATCAAATGGATGGATGTTGGTGTGCCAGGCGAGAGAACTAACACCATGCAAACACTGCTGAAAGAACACAAGCTGGTGGTGGCAACTTTAAGGTCTGAGGGAAATTTTGCATGGCATTCTCTAGCCCCCCCTTATCCATGCACAAGGCACTTAACTGATTTGGGTATGAATCCATCCTTGAAGATCACCTACACCCATACATGCTGATTGTGTTCCCTGGGGTGTACAGGATCTTCCAGCAAGACAATGCAACATATCTCATGGCTGAAATGTCAGTTATTGATTGAAAGAGCATGACTAAAACTTCACAAGTTTACTATATATACTATGCTTCTGTACATCATTTTTATGACTTTGTGCCTGTGTAGCTGCATATTACTGACTGATGGGGTTATCACATCGCAGTCACACTGTGGTTTTGAGCTCCAGGATGTTAGTTTTTAGGCCAGGTCACTGTTTATTCCCATTTGCTATTTTCATTAGTGACCGCTGCAGTTATGTGCAGTATATAATCATATATATTATTTTACACCTGGAGCTCTACAGAACAAGCTCTAAAAGATGTACCCACAAAAAGCAGAAGAATAATTTTTTAGTTTAACAGTGGTTCACTTCTCAGTTGTATTCCTATCGAACAAAACACATTAGGGTTAATTGGACTCTCTACTTTTATTTGCATGGTAGAATTTTTTTTTTTCACAGCAATGTCTATAAGATACATGTGAATCAAGAAAGAAATAGACACTAGTGACAAGTGATTGGTTCTAAAGATAATTTGGAGAGTAGAGTTGTCTTCTTCCAGGTCTTGAGTCTAAGCCCACTGGAATATCTTCTGCTCAATTGGTGAGTCAATCTAACCCCTCCATCGCCTGTTTGTTCGTGACCTTTGTTTTTCTGACCATTATTTAAAGTGACCCCCTTACCTTTTAAATGCTGTTCGCAGTGTCAGACTGGGATGCCTGGGACAAATCTGTTGGGTTGATTCTTGGTGTCCACCAGTGAAGCTGATATTTGGGGCAAACAGTGGAGTTGATTTGGAGGGCCCACCCTACAGCTAGTATATATGACCTTTGTACTTCACCTTTTGCTTTCTGCCTCCTTTTCTCTGAGTTTTCCAGAAAAAAAGCAGCACTAGGCTTGCAATGACCAGGAGTCCACCATAAACAGGGGTCCGCCAGTACAAGCCTGGCTCCATGCACTGAGGGCAGCACAAGGTGGTGACAGACTCACTGTTTCCAGGGGCTGTCACTTGTGCCCTAATATTAAGTAATTTAGGAGAAAATGCAGCACATGGCCAATGTGGACAGAGGTACGACCTATTGATTCATGAGCCATAGCTTCTCCTGGACATCTGCTGCTAATTGACAGTTTTCTCAATGATCACACTAATAAGTAGAAAACTGTCATTCATTGGTGCCTCATGCATGTGTAGTGTACAGGAGTTGGTGGAAAAAATACACTACTGAAGAGTTAATAATGTTAATTTGTAATTGCACTAATATCTGTATTGACTGCACTATTAGGTAGTATAAGTGTTTTCTATAATGTCTATTTGACCTCTGTCTCACCCTTGTAATCAGTTAACAGCTTCTGCACATGTCTGTAAAATGTGTATTGTCATGCTGCCTTGCAGAAATGTAACCAGATTCAGTCACTCAGAGCTAATGGCAGGAATCACCATGACAACAGAAGGGTGGGGGTAGAGTAGGAGGTTATATAAACGAAGTAAATGTAGTGTTCTGGGTCTCTCTCCATTGGAGAGGTCTCTCCACTGGGGGCTCTCCCCTGGAGTTTTCTCCACTGATTTCCACCTTTGAGTTATCAGTGTCATCATCATCTGCAGCTGTCAAAGGTAAATTCCATCATGCCACCCTGACATAGGCTGCAGAGGTCAGCTCTGATCCCGTTTCTTTCCTGGCTACATGGGAGTGAATTGAGAAAAGGGAAAAGCTCAATTAGAAGGACTCAGCTAGGCTGAGAAAGATACTGACATTATCCTGCCTAAGTCTACTAAGGGGCTTGGAAGGACTAAGATGCAACTTGAATGCTGACCACTGCTGTGTGTATACCATCTGGTGAAGTAAAGAGGTCTATGTTGATTATGGAAACTTTTACCCTATCTTTACCCTACTCTCCTGCCTGTCATTTTCTGCACCGCACATCAAGGACACCTCACACACCACCCACCGCAGGCAGTTGAGGGAGAGACCACCATCAGAATGTGCCACGTGGAAACAACTACCACTATCATCAGCCACAGTGCAGACCCTGTCTTCATTGAGTCTGGAACGGGAGAGGCATGAGAGGTGTGGTTGATGAGAGGGATAGCTGCCATAAACAGAGTAAAAACCGCTTTATATAAGGGCATAAGTGGCACATTGCTGTAAACAGTGCATCAATCACCTCTTTTTGCCACCCTCAGTGGTTGCAGTATAAAAAAGGCAATAGGTTCCCATTCATTTAGTATTTTGAACCAAATATGGAAACCAAAACCAGAAGTAAAATCAACATAGAAAAACTATAAAGTCGAGGCCCAAAGCGGAGCATAGTGTAGTGGAGAGCTGGGCATGACTGGTGGGTTGGGCTAGGAGAATAAGCTTATAATATTAGGAGGACTGGAGAGAAAGGGATTAAAAGTGTTTGAGTCGAACTGAACTTGTGGAAAGAAATAGTGATGTAGGGGGCTTACCAACTGATAAGTTAGGCTACTGAGGGAGGGGCATTAGTTTCAACCAGACCTTCAACAGCTGCCTTTTTGCCGTTGGTGGCTGAGTGAGGGTCTTGTTTTACATATCACAGAAGTCAGCCATAGGGAGGTTTTGCAGAGCACTTTACCTTTTTGGTGTTGAAAATGTGTAAAGGACATTGAAGGTATGGTACCCTCAGTGGTTATGGTGGAGTAAGATTTAAGGACAACAGTGGTGTTCCCATTCGGGCCAAGTGCTGGTGAACTGGTGGTATGGATTAAAGCAGTATCTTAGTTATGTCTGTCAGTACGTTGCGAGTGGAGTTGTGGGGTCTGTTGTAGCCATTTATTCCATTTAAATAAGTGTGCTGCTTTTCATTTGCAATATTGCTGGAGGAGATGGGAGGAAAGAGGATGAAGTATATGGCTTCCCATCTGGATCTTACTCAGCAATAGCATAGTTATAGAAAACTCTGCCCTTCTTCCTTGTTCACATTCTGCTTTTGGTTGACAACAATTATGACCAAAATACAACCGCATGAAAGTGACCTGATAGACCACTCACTGAAACATCACTTTCAGCTATATGTATGAATCCGCTCCAAAGTTGGGTTCAGGTGTCTGGACAATTACAAAGTGCTACCTGTTTACCTCACATCTCGACAGACTCGACAAGCACAGAGCATTTTTACCAAGATCCCCATGTGCCCTGGTGGAACCTGACATCTGCCCAGACTTTTCTAGTTTTGACCATCCTTCTGCGCACTGGCAGCGTACACTTTAAGATGAACATCTAGGTCATGGTCTTGGTTATAAAGGTGGCCCACACCATTAAAAAAGGGGATTACAACCAAACCAGTTTAACTGGACATGTGCAGGACTGACTAAGGTTACGGCACATGGATCATGTGCACAGTATGTCCTTCCCATGACCAGGACACATTTTTGTCACCTGAATGTAAACAATAAAAATTGTTGCAGGCAGAGATCTTAAAAAAACAATGCCATTTATAAAAAAACAAAAAAACAAAACTGAAAATGTAACGTTTTATTACACCCAGAGTAACATTTATTTACTAGAAGGTTATATTCTACCCTACCCTAAAGTTATATAGGCTTTATAGGGTCGAAAAATACATATTTAATTGCCTAATTCTGCACTATTTTGTGAGTGAGCAGGAGCCAAGGTCATAAAAAACTCTATTCTTTTTATTGTCTTTAAGAAGATCTTTATCAGGAGAGCAAATGTTCCCATATAGAGTTTTCAGCCTGAGTGTCTTGACAGTATCTATATAGCATTAGTGACACGGACTAAAAGAACTATAACATTTTAATGGTAGAAATGATTCTGCGTCCATAATAGAATTTTTGTAAATATCATAGAAATAACAGTTCCACATTCGTCTTGTAACAGTCCCACCTTAGTAAATTATAGCATGCATATAAACAATATGTTCATAAAATGCCTGAAGACGAAGCTATGAAATCACTAAGGTCCAGTAAAAGTTTTGTGTTGCTTCATTTGACATTGAAGAAATAAGCAAGATTGGATCTTCTGTAGTCTGACAAACTAACAATGTAGTGTAGAACGTGTGTAGGCTGCAGTCTCATAACCACCCGGCGTGGGCGTGTTCACAGACATGCTTTACTTTCATACAGGATGTCAGGATGCTGCAGGCTATAAAAAAAGTATCGTCAACTTTATATCGATACATTTTCTTAATTCATGACAAAAAATGACCCCAAAACTTTGCCCTCCACTTTCACTGGCTGAACTACTCCCCCTAGTATCTAAATGTAGGTGTCTCCATTAGTGTTGAGCGATCATTATCGACAAAGTTGAAATCGGCACAGTTTTTATGGTGATCGGATTTTTTAGATCATGCGATAATTTAGGCTAAAATCTGTGCATCATCTATTAATATCCCGCCATTTTCGGCACTTCCTGTCATTTTGGCGGCCAGCAAATCAGCTTACAGAATAGAGCAGGGTGAGATGTGTGTGCGACTGGGATGTGTATGGTTGCGATTGGGTGGAAAAATCACATGACCTCGTTTTACATAGAACAGCCCTTCCTGTTCATGATCAGTGTCTCTCAGCGTCTCATAGCAGTAGGACGTGCGCTCTGCCTGTGTCCAACCAGCTCAGCGAAATTATTCTATTTCTTCACAGAGAAAGCTCTACTGTTAGCTGTGATCCTTACAACTTAGTTAGATCAGAGATTTTAATATTTTATGTAGTTAGGTAGAGAATTTTAAAGGAGAATATACCGCTGTTAAGTCACGAGGGGAGGAGCGGGGGGGGGGGGGGCGGGGCCCCGGGGGCGAACACAGACAAGCTCTTTAAAGAATACTGGATATAGTTCACCAAGACTTAGTGTAGACATTGCAATAGCTTTATTATTAACAGTTTTCTATTGAAATATTTCCTGGATATTGGGCAGCCTGAACTTATATTAGGATACACATCTTTTCTAGTAACTGCAGGTCTCTTTGTTAGGTGCAAAACTCCACTTTTATTATCAGTATACATTTCAGATAGGTGTTCTTTTTCAATTTTGCCCATTCCAGCTTTGTTGATATAGCCACCTTGCAGTTAAATTAGAATCCAGCAATTTTGTAGTCAGCACAGGTTGATAGGTGCCAAAAATACCTTTTACTATCCGAATACATTTCAGATACGTGTTTTTTCACTTTGGCGCAGTACAGCTTTGTTGATAGATCTACTTTGCAGTTAAATTTGAATACAGCAATTTTGTAGTCACCACAGGTGAATTGATAGGTGCCCAAAAATACCTTTTATTATCCGAATACATTTCAGATACGTGTTTTTTCACTTTGGCGCAGTACAGCTTTGTTGATAGAGCTACTTTGCAGTTAAATGTGAATACAGCAATTTTGTAGTCACCACAGGTGAATTGAAAGGTGCCAAAAATACCTATTAATACCCGTATACATTTCAGACAGGTGTTTTTTTCACTTTTGGTCAGTCAAGCTTTGTTGATAGATCTACTTTGCAGTTAAATTTGAATCCAGCAACTTTGTAGTCACCACAGGTGTACTGATAGGTGAAAAAAATACCTTTTAATATCCGTATACATTTCAGACAGGTGTTTTTTTTCACTTTTGGTCAGTCAAGCTTTGTTGATAGATCTACTTTGCAGTTAAATTTGAATCCCGCAACTTTGAAGTCACCACAGGTTGATAGGTGCCAAAAAATACCTTTTATTATCCCGTATACATTTCAGATACGTGTTTTTTTTCACTTTGGCGTAGGCCAGCTTTGTTGATAGAGCCACCTTGCAGTTAAATTTGAATCCAGCAATTTTGTTTTGATTTGAGGGATTTGAGAATAGCTGTGATTTGCCGTCTTTTAATAAAAGACTTTCCAAAACTCTTCCATACCTTCTCAAATTTTTATATTTCTGAACATGGAGCGAAATTCAGGTGGTAAGCGAGCAAAGAGGGGGGTAGGACATGGAGGTAGAGGTACGAGAGAAGGTGCTCCTTCCAGTGCTGGCGACAACAAGCATGCCAGTGGATCGTCAGTTGCAGGACCGTCAGGCCTGTCATCGCTGTGTCAGGGCCCTGTGAATCTCAGTAACGAACAGCGTCACCAATCTGTTCTTCAGTGGTTAATGCAACCTGCATCTAGCACAATTGTCATGTTTTGAATTTTTGGGGGCATTTTGCTGTGAAATGCAGCTAGACTACAGGTCCTATTGTAAAAAAAATGTGGTTTCTAACAGACATTTGTTCTTCACAATTGTCAAGAGTGGCTCAAGGGTGATGGTGCTGTCAGAAACAGGAATAGGTAGGACACTGTTAATAGACACATATTGCAAAATGACTTGTTTTTGCAATATTTTTAACATAGCTATCAATCCCTGTATTGAGACAACCCATTTAATACAATTAAAAAAGAGAAACAAAGACATGGTGGGATTCCATCCTATTTTAAAAATGTGTTTTCTAGAATTAAACTACTAAAAAACTTGCATGTACAAAACAGCTGGTAAAAAAATTCCTCTGAATTGTACAAGGGAGGTACAGGAAAACTTGACCAGATGTAGGTTATTCAGAGGACATGGAGTATGGAGCATGGACAGAGAACACAGTACAGAGCCAATTTCCTCCAGCACGTTGAGTAAAATGAGAAAAAGAATGCCAAGAAAAAGGGCACCTGGGTGTAACAGGAGCGTTAACCACCAGTATTTCCAAGTGAAGCTCAATTGGTCCGCACTCATACGGAGGGGCAAGCGCTACCCAGGACAGGGACAGTATATGTCCAGTGTGAAACTAAAATGGTGGTTGAAAGACTCCTTTTTCCGGCACTTTTTAATCTGTGGGTCATGTAGATTTAAGGGTCATGCTGCGGTCCAGGACAAGGATAGTCTATGTCCAGTTCAACTAAAATGGTGGTTGAAAGACTCCTTTTTCCGGCACTTCTTAAATCTGGGGGTTATGCAGGTTTGGGGTCATGCTGTGCCCAGGACAGGTATAGTCAATGTCCAGTTCAACTAAAATTGTGGTTGAAAAACTCCTTTTTCCTGCACTTTTTAATCTGTGGGTCAGACAGGTTTAATGGTCATACTGTGGTACAGGAAAGGTATAGTCAATTTCCAGTTCAACTAAAATGGTGGTTTTGAAAGACTCCTTTTTCCGGCACTTTTTTAAATCTGGGGGTCATGCAGGTTTGGGGCTCATGCTGCGTTCCAGGACAGGGATATTCAATGTCCAGTTCAAGTAAAATGATGGTTCAAATCTTACTGCCTTCTGGCACTTTTTAATTTGTGGGTCATGCAGGTTTAAGGGTCATGCTGGGGTGCACGACAGGGATACTGAATGGTCTGTGAGTTTTTTTCTGTGGCTTTTATAACCTAAGTGTGTTGCCTAAGATGTAGCACGTATCCATTTGACTGTTGTGGATGTTAATTCCAGCTTCTCCAGCCCTGTTTGGGTGTAAGAATGAAGGTGTTGTTGCTCTCCCATAGACTTTAATGGTCATCGGTGATAATCTATCATCGACCATCGAATATCTTATTGGTTATTGCCGTTATCGACCATCGACCCGATGACAATAGTCAACGTAATCGCTCATCACTAGTCTCCATAAAGGAATACAGCGATTTCATTGTATTGCTATATTCCGTCATGCAGGACTAGCTGTCTTGGGTTCTCCATGTTGGAAAAATGACTCTCCTTTGAAGCTGGCTGGCCACTTTAGGACAACCTTTATACCCTACTTCTTTTATAGCAGCTCTTCAGCAGGCCCGCTGTCTTGTGGTTATACTAGACTCTGATCTGTCCTTCACCCCCTATATCCAGTCCCTTGCCTGCTCCTGTCACCTGCACCTTAAGAACATCTCAAGAATCCGTCCTTTTCTCACTATGGAAACAACCCAGACTCTTATTGCTGCTCTTATTCTTTCTCGTCTTGACTACTGTAACTCCCTACTTGTTGGTCTCTCTCTCTGTAAACTCTCTCCTTTCCAATCTGTCCTGAATGCAGCAGCCAGGCTTGTCTTTCTTTCCAGCCGCTATACTGATGCCTCTACCCTGTGTCAGTCTCTGCACTGGCTGCCTATTCAGTTCAGAATACAACATAAACTAATCACTCTCACCCATAAGGCTCTCCACTGGACTGCACCCCCCTACATCTCCTCCCTCATCTCTGTCTACCATCCTACCCTGTCTCTCCGCTCTGCTACTGATCTAAGACTACACACCTCACTCATCCGAACCTCCCATGCCCGTCTCCAAGATTTTGCACGTGCTGCTCCCGTTCTCTGGAACATGTTACCGCATGTGATCAGGCACAATCACAACCCTCACAGTTTTAAGTGTGCTCTGAAAAGTCATCTTCTTAGACAAGCCTACCAAGATCCCTAACTGCTATCCCTCCAAATTCTGTCACACATTCGTCACTTCCTGCACTTTGGCACCCACAGGCACTTAGCTGTATATAGATGTAATGGTTGGGATGGCAGGTTCATCCACATTTTATGTATACTACCCCATATTTATGTAACATGGCTGGTCCATTGTAAACCAAGCACTTGTCAGCCTTTGTTTCACCCATACACCCTAATAGATTGTAAGCTCTTGCGAGCAGGGCCCTCACACCTTGTGTCTGATTTGTAAGTAGCTTTTCTATAATGTAATGTCTGGTTCGTCTGTGCTTATACCCTCTATATTGTAAAGTGCTGCGGAATATGTTGGCGCTATATAAAGATTATTATGATTATTATTATTACCAATAGGCAAACTTTCCTGGAGAAGTGTAAAATGCTGTGAATGAACTTCTGTAGGATCAAGTTATTATGTCTGGACTCCAAGTGTCTTCGAGTTAATCTAACATCTCACTCCTTGAGCTAAGTTCACTGTTATGACACCCAAAGATAGATCTGCTTTCTCTAGGATAATGATGTGTTTTAGATCAAACCAAATCCAAAGCTTTGATTCAGATCTGCTCTAATCGAATTTTGTCATAAATTTCTTAAAATCTTCTCTAACTGTAACCCTAGTCCTAAACTCAACTTTTTAGACCTTTTTAGGCTTAACTTACCTCTCCAAAGTGCCTCCGATATCACTTCCAGTCCCACAGCACATTAGGCTATACTTGCTATTGGGGCGATGGTGCAAGTGGAGAGCTTAAAACCCCTAAGCTAGGGATATGGTTATGATGAGGGTCACGGTTAAGGCTAAAGACTTCAAATTAGATTTTATTTTTTCTGTAAGTTCAGTTGAACCGGTGTCTAGTCAAACAGGGACAGATTTGCATAACATTTTTTGTAATTATTTTGTATTTTACTTTTTTTTACTTTCTTAAAATATTTTTTTTAAACTTAGGGTAATGGCATGTGCCTATTGGCACAGATCAGGGTTAAATAGCTATGTGCTCGCAGCATTTTGTATGTGTGTGATTCTGTGTTAAGGAGTTCCACTAAAACAGGTGCATAAACAGTGATATAATAGTTCTTTTTTCTTTTTTTTTGTTCTATTTTTTTCTTTATATTACAAATGTGCCATAATTGCCATAAATGTACAGACATGCTAAGTCCCAGAAATGTACAGCTTGACAGTTGTGCGGGCACAGAAACTGTACCCCATACCATCCACACCAAGCAAGAACTTTATATACAGCTGTCACTATTACTAGTCTTTATGAAGGAGGGACTTCCTCTATCTCCCATTTGATGGGTTTTAATGGCAGCTGCCATCCTAAAGGAGGCCCCCAAATTTGATGCCGGAAATTGGTTGCAGCATCACGTGATCAACGAACCTAACATTATGGGGATGTTCACATAGCGTTTCTGAGATGCGTGTTTCAATCCATGTTTCGGACCCTAAACGGACCCAAACACCCATCTAACAATGTGCAGTGTGTCTTACATTGCTTTCAATGTAAAACTCGCGTCGATGTTCAGATGAGTGATCGCCGCTGCGTGTTTTACATGCGTTTTTGTGATGCGTCTTTCCAAAGAATTGTCATGTCAGTTCTTGATCCATTTGATGAAGCAGACGCACTATTTAAAACTATAGGGTGCGTTCCTGCTGCAGCAAAAACGCATTCAAACACGCAGAGCACTTTGGTGTGCGTGTTGGACGCGTTTTATGCAGCGCTTTTGAATACGTTTTTTGGATCTAAAAAGTATCTAAAAACATATTCAAATACGATGTGTGAACATCCCATATCAGTGAAAGACCAGGGAGAGAACACTGGAGCTCTGACAGCGCTAGAACTGTGGTGAGAGAAGAGGTAAGTATGGGGTAATTTTGCATTTTAGCACAATGGGAGGTGGTAGGGTGGTTTTTAACAGACTTGGAAAAGCCCTGTAATCAATAAGTGTTATGTACTCCAACTTGTTACCAATGAAAACTCAAACTCATCCTGCAAAAGACCTGTCCTCACTGAGCTCCATCAAAAAGCTACAGCTCTCAGAATGCGGCAACAAACAAACTAATTT
Source organism: Phyllomedusa bahiana (assembly GCA_025379985.1). Taxonomy (NCBI): domain Eukaryota; kingdom Metazoa; phylum Chordata; class Amphibia; order Anura; family Hylidae; genus Phyllomedusa; species Phyllomedusa bahiana. Next base: position 438,801 of record JAODAL010000095.1, read on the forward strand.
ATTTTAAGTGACTTTATTATAAAAATGCCTTTATAAGTTTGGCATCACCTCACCTACAGAATAAAGACGTCTCTGCAGAAAGTGGAGTTTTGCGGCTTCCAGCGACGCAGCTGCTTAACAGCTCTGTTCCTAAAGCATTCTCTGTAAGCGTCGGGAAGTGGAGGAAGCTTCTGATCTCCAGTGCTGAACCCTTTGATTGCCGTGGTCTGCAGTGTTCGGGAAAATACTTTGGGAAAGTATTTTAAATAAAAATACAAAATACTTATGACTGAAGTATTTTAAATACAAATACTAAATACTTTAATCCTGAAGTATTTTAAATACAAATACTAAATACTACTTCAAAAGTATTTTCCAAATACTAAAATACTTGAAAAATGTAAACAAAAAAATTTAATAAAACAAAAAATGGCTCAGAGTTCCTTTAGCCCACTAGGATTAGCATCTACCCTGCAGATATGTCAGTGGCCAGGATTCATTGTGTCCGACTCCTATAGAAGATGTCTGTCACATGGAGGAGAGGATGCCACAGTAAAGAGAAACATACAGGTACCTTCCTTTAGTTACTATGCCTATTAATTTCAGGCATTTGGGATATTAATTTAGTTTTCAGTAACTCCATGTACTTCACATTAATAGCAGTTAACCCCATCCTGTCCCTCATATTAATCCCTGTGTGCCCTATATAAGGGTTACTAATATGTGAGACACATGGGGGTACTAATAAAGGACCTTAATTATGAAGATTCCTAATTATTACCTCCATGTCTCTCACATATCAGTAACTCTTATTTGAGCCACACAGGGGGTTAATGTGAAGGACATGATGGGGTTAACTGCTATTAGTATGAGGCACATGGAGTTACTAAGCTGTAATGCACATGACCAGACTTTTTATCTGCAATGGTGGATTTCCCCCCATTGGCTTATACACGAGACAATACGTTTTCCCAGTTTTTTGTGGTAAAATTAGGGGCCTCGGCTTATATTCGGGTCGGCTTATACTCGAGTATATAAGGTAATTTTACGGAATGGATTACGCGATCGGGATGATTAAAAACTAAAAATAAATCACGCTTCACTACAAGGTGGACTTGCGTTGCTGGAACGCGCTGTAATTTTCCCTCCTCTCGTCGCACCTGAGATACGAGAAACGAGAGTGATGACGTGACTCGCGCTGTTGTTTTTTTTTAGTGCGGTGAGGGGGGGTTATTTACATTACAACATTTGTTTTGACTTTAGAAAGTAATTAAAATACTTAAAATACTTCCTAATTTGTTAAATAGAAACCGTGGCCTCACGTGATGAATATCTGTCATCATTACAGGACCCAGGGACATGCTTAGTTCATTCTAGGTGAGGCACGCAGTTGCAATAATATGAGAGAAGTGAGATGGAAGCCCATCACAGTCAGGGCTGAGGTGTTTGTTGGTGCAGTGCATTGGCACGGGCAGTATGGTAAGATGGGGCGCAAGCCCGTTATGGAGATGGTGAATTTGACTGAAGGTTTTTGGCTCATGAGAGCATGGTGGCAGCTTCAGCAGGACATGTTATGAGTGTGCGCGCGCGGAAGGGGGAGTGGGCTTTATGTGGATTCTCTGATGGCTAATTGGTGAGCACCTGTATGGGGTGTTTACCTAACATGATATAAAAGGAAGTGAGCTCAGACCACATGTGATCGGACCTCTAAGCCTTGATAAAGCCAGGTTAGCTGGCGAAACATGTCAGCGAGGTCAGGCATGACGTTTTTAATTGTGATCTCTCACCTCTGTCTACAAGTGTCACCTGCTGCAGACGGTGTCACCAAGGGGGCCTTATTTGTTCTGTGTCTATGAGATTAGGGACGACTGCCCAAGTAGTTGGCTTGGGATCCCTTACTGAAACTAGTACTTTGCTATAGATATAAGGCTCTCCTGTTAATAGGTGGGGTTCCACCAGACTTGATGATAGAAAGGGAGTTATTCCCTCTTTCAGAAGCAAAAAGGGTTAAATGATGAGGATAGAGATCAGGTTTTTAAATAGTGTGTATAGAGGTTAAGAGTTAGATATAATAAAAGTTACGTTTTAGTGTTTAATAGATAGAGAACTGATAGAGTTTAAGTTTGCCTATGGCAAAATAGTAAATATATTGGGAGTTAAGACTCATGTTTACCTCACCCATCGAAAGTGACAGGTTTCTCTGTATCACTTTGAAAAACACTACAATTTTTTGGGCGATATTCACAGCTCAATGGCTGGACTTGACTGAACCAGTAGCAACTTTGGCCCATATGCTACCTGGGAAAAATGTAAAAATTAAAATTTTTTGAGTAAGTAATGTCCCATTTTTGTATGTGTCTGTATCACTTTGCATGCAGGTAAAGCTGTCAATAATCTTTTGTGAGCGGGATAAGCAGGACTCTAAGGCTATGTTCACATGGCTTAACTGCGGGCGTAATTTCCCCCCCCAATTACCCGTTGTGGCCGGGGCGGGCGGGAGCGGGGAGCGAGCGGGGGGCCGGCACTTCTACGGCCCATCACAGTCATTGCTAGCGGCGCGTATACGCCGCATAGAAAGTGACCTATCATTTATCCTCCCCCTGGGGCGTAATTCGCCGAGCGGGGAAAGGGGAAAAAACGTAATGCATAGTTCTCTTATGAGAACTGTGCATTACCGTATTTTACGGGGAAACGGATTCAGCCCGTATTGGGTGCACTCCGGGCGCGAAAATTTTAGGGACTGAATTACGTCCCAGAATAAGCCGTGTAAACATGGCCTAAGGGTATGTTCACATGATGTAATTGCGAGGCGTATTTTGGCACATAATTGCGCTGCAATTATGTTAATTCATAGGATTCATAAAGCGCTATGAATTGCCTCCATCTTCCCTGATGCGTATTGAACGTCGGGTGAAAGAAGTGACATGTCCCAGGGATAACAGAAGTGAATGGGCCACCCCCCTGCTTTAGAAGTACACACTGGCCACCAGCGATACGCTGTGTGAACATACCCTTAGGGCATGTTCACACAGCAGAGGATAAATACCGGTCGGTTTATCCGTTTTTTGTGCCGTGTACACATTTCTTGGAAGTCAGGTATTGCTGTACATTAAATGTGGAACTAAGGCATTTATATATATGAGACAACACTCAACTAGAGGACACTGTGGCCCACACTCAACCATGGGGTGGGAGGTAGAGGGAAAAGGATGCCGCACCATCCATTCAACAGTACAGTGCAGAGCGGCTCCTCATAGTCAGTGTCCACATCGAAGTACTGTACAGGAAAATTTAGCATGATGTGAGTGATAGCAAAAGGGGGGAAGAAGGCAGTGGAGAAGGAAGCTGTCTCATCCAAACTCACTCCACTGTGCCCTTCTATGTCACATTGTAGTAAATGAATATTTAGATACAAGGGTGTAAATAGAATTCATAGGGCCCCATAGCAAAATGAAATAGGGCCCAGCACGTAATGACAACAAACTAAAATAGCAGCATAAGTAGCAATAACTAAAGGTATAAGGAGTGGTCAGGCACGGGCAGGCAACCATGGGGGTGAAAGGTTTTATGAATGATGTGACACTTGGTTCCCTTTTTTCACCTTCCTTAAACGGGCCGGATTTTGCGCATTCATCCATTTTTTTCTGGGGGGTATTGTTTACAATAAGCCTCATATGTGTGATGGGGGCCAAAAGGGCCCACTTCTTTACCTTTCGGACTCTTCTAGTCCCTCAACTCTGAACACCCTGCTGAAGACACTCAAGGCTATTCTCCAGCCAGTTTTTCCGTCGGATTTTCATCGATTTTTTGTATTTTTAAAAAACCCCTGAAAATCCGATGGGACTCTGGCGCATAATAAAAAAAAAATCCATGCTGTAGTCTATACTGCACAGGTTTTTTAACATTGCGTTAAAAATTTTTGACAAATATCCAAAAGTTTTAATCCACTGGACTTTCCCGGGATTTGCCCTCGACCCTTACTTAAAGGGGGCCCCGTGTATGAAAACTGTCCCCAGGTCAAGACTCACTTTGTTTTCCCCTGCAACCAATCCGAAACTCCCCTCTAAAATTTCATATAGTGCTCTGGGAAAATGAGAGGGCCGCTCTGATTGGTTGCTATGGACAACAATGTGAATTTTAGACCTGGACAGTTTTCCCACATGTGGTCCTAAATGTACAGGGCTGACGGCAAATCCAAAAACCGACCGAGACTTTTGTGAAAATCTGCGCCAAAAAACATGGTCCTGCCACGGCCCAGCAATGACAAAATGCTGTCGGATTTCTGATGGTATTTTGTCATATACTGTATAGACCTAGCCTAAGCTCACTTGGCCACTTCCATCTGAGGGCATCCTGCTCGAAACCTTGCAACGGCGAGGTACCATTGAATAAATGGTAAGGTGTTTACTTGGTCGAGCATCGTATGTCAATAATGTGAACAGCATGATGAGGAGGACTGTATTAAATCCCAATTCAAAATTGATTCCCTCTAAATTTTTTAGGCCGATTCTGGACCCAAACACCAGTTTTGTTTATTTTGCCATTAATCTCCTTGTTAGTGCGGGCTTTTCTACACAGCGCAGTTTTGGTGCGTTTTAAACTGCGTCTCCAATTAAAATTGACCTTTTATTACAAGCAAGTGCTTCTTTCAGTTGTCTAAATTGTTCAGAAAGGTGTTTCAAGTAAGTAATCAATTACTGTGTTTGATTTCTGTAGGATTACAAGGACACTAAGGGGCCGTTTACACGGCACAGAGCAAATACCGGTCGGATTATCCGACCGGTATTTGCTCTGTTTTGGGGCCGTGTACACGGCTGCAGAGAGGGGGGGGGGGGTTTGTGGAGAAAAGCCGTCTCCCTTCGCAGTGTCATGTTTATGTTCCGCCTGAAAACTGGGCGGAAGAATGAACATGTTCGATGTTTTGCGAACCGCCAGCGGTCCTAAAAGACCATCTGGGTGGAAAAACCAGTGCAATGGGACCGCTGCACGGATTTTCATAGTGGTCCATTGTAAAAGGTTTGACACCACCGTTTACAGACGGCTTTCAAAAACCGAAAACCGTCTGTAAAACCGGGCGACAAAACGGGGCCGTGTGTAACATGACTAATTGATTACTCCACATCTCCAAACAGTTTTAGATAAGTGACAAAAGCTTGCTGAAATAAAGGCAGTTTAATTGGAGTGTAGTTAAAACTTCATCAAAACAGCGCTGTGTGAAGGCACCCTTAGATATCAGCAAGTTGTGTAAAAAGTACTTAAACATTGAACTGTTGCACGTGTGTATTGTAAAGTCAAGAGATAGACTCATTTAAAAAAAAAATTAAAGAAATTTTATGTTCATCTTGAAATTTCAACCAAAAGTCAAATATCTCTAACTTTCTGTGAGTAGAGCATATGTATATATACATGGCATGTGGACCACTGTATTGCAGTGATTTTCTGTATGGTGCTCTCACTCATACTGCTTTAAAACAACACTTCTAAGGGAGCATATGAGGGAGATACAGTAGCCAATGATGTATCATACAATGCTTTTATGCAGATGCCACAACAAAAACTCACATGCACTGCGATACGTCCCAGGAAAGTTGCTGGGCTGCAGTAATCTGTGATCCATGTGTCCTCAAATAAAAAGCCCACTCAGCCACATCGGTTTTGCCTGCAAAAGTTATTCTCAATTGTACGGCAATAGAAAATGCATTTTCCAACTCTTTTTTCCCATTTCGTTCTGTCTTCCGCTCGATATCTGTTGCATTCTATTTAAAATTATAAAGGCTAGATTTGTGTAATTCAGGACAGATGGCCGCTCATTTTGATTTTACAAGTTAGCATTTTAAATAGAAACAATGAAGAACAATCCCATACATCCAATAATAAGTGTGATGCGTGGCAATAACTTTTTATTGTATCATGTAAAAACGAAAGTCAAATCTTTACATTGTATAACTCGAGTCCGAGCCATTAGCAATTTTGTTTATTAAGTTACTATATAACTTCCCCCCAATACCCGCCATGTGTTACATGAGCCACAGTAGCAGATTATATAGGAAGTTACAGAAAATGGTTCCAATTAGACCTTGTCTGGTTGTCATTACAATCAGACTCCATTTTTTCAGCTGTAATTCTGACTCAGTGTTGTTTGTGCAGTATTTGATCATGCTTCGGAAAGTTGTGTTTATAGAGGACACATGCCCATAGAGCTGAGAATTCACACAGCTGCTGTCTGAAACACCATATGACTGGCTGATATGGTAATTAAGGAGCAGAATCTCCAGGGTTAACAGATCAGCCCTGTAAATCCAGCTGCATATGATTTATACTTGCCACATGGCTGCACTGTAATAAGTTCAATATCTATGCGCTTGGTCCAAATAACATGCATATATGTATAAGGATTTACAATGGTGCAGGGCTTTTAAACTGTAAGGGTAAGTACTTTGCCACAAATCCGGATGTGGATTTTACTCTAAATAACTGTGGATTTCACCTCTCGTGAAAGGGGTGAAATCTGCACTAAAAGTTTGCAACACATTGACATAATTCACACATGGTAGATTAGAAAATTGACAGTATGCCTCATTTTCTTTGCAGAAAATATCCACAGCTTGTGGATGAGTTTTTCAAAATCTTATCCATGTGTATTGTACTGTAATCTCCTGCAAATTTTACCTCTGTATATCCGCAAGCAAGGGTAGGAACATACAATGCAAATGTCGTCTGGCCGTAGTACGGAATCTGATTCGACCACCTGACCTCACCAGTATCTTGAGCAGTCATTGGCGTTCACAGTGGAGGCAGGGCTATTGGCTATGTCGTGTCTATACTGTGTATTTGGGGCAGGGTGGGGGGAGGGGGGGGGGGGGGGGGGGGGGGGGGGGGGGGGGGGGGGGGGGGGGGGGGGGTAACCTGAAGTATGCAGAAAATCACCAAATGTAGATATAGCCTAAAGATGCTCCAATATTGTACAAGATTTATAGTAAAATGTCTATGTGCAAGCTCTAAAAACTGTAACGGTATGTACACACAGCTTATTTTGGGGCGCATTTCGCCACGTATTTAAAGCATACTGCGCTCTAATTAGAGATGGGCAAATTTCCCAAAAATTTGGTTCGGTCACTTTGCCGAATTTCCCGAAAAAAATAAATTTGGTCCCAATTACTTCGGGATGAATCACGTTAAAAAACAGCCATTTCCTGCTAGCACAGAGCTGCAAGGGTGCTGTAGAAATAACATTGTGCCATGCTTTAATATGCAAAGGAGCTTTGTTTGGTCTTCATCACAATTGTTGTGTTTCTTTAAGCATGACAACGCACATGACTGCTGCCGCTCTTAAATCGCTTCACTATAAAATTCCCTGGGCACCTAAGAAGGGGCAAGAACTGACCAAAAACTGAATGGGGAAATGTAGCTGTGATAAAGTCTATGGCAGCGCCAGGTGAAAAAAACAAGCTGCGGGGCTCAGTGGCACATCAGTTACAGAGTGTGGAGGTGACGGCGGCAGCCACAGCAAGCATGAGGTCAGAGATGTGCACAATGACGACTTCTGGAGTGTTTGCAAAAACAGGAGTAGCCACAGTGTGGGCACAAATGACACAGTGGGCAGTGGACGCAATCAACAGGCAGCAGCAGCATGAGGTCAGACAGTGGCCACAATGACATTCTGGAGTGGCAAAACATAGTAGGCCACAAGAGTGTTCACAATGACAGAGAAGTGGAGTGACGGTGGGAAGCAGCATGAGGTCATACAGTGGCACAATGAAATTCCTGGTAGGTGCAAAAACCCAGTGATTAGGGCCCCCCCCCCCCCCCCCACAGAGTGGCAACAATGACCAGAGAGTGGAGAGGTGACAGCAGAAGCCACAGCAGCAGCATGAGGAGTCATTCAGTGGCACAATGACATTCTGGAGATGGCAAAAACTGAGTAGAGCCACAGAGTGGCATCAATGACACAGTGTGGAGGTAACTGCAGTCAGCAGCCATGAAGTCAGAAGAGTGGCACAATGACATTCTCAACGACATTCTCGAGTTGGCAAAACAGTATAGCCCACAGAGTGGCACAATGACAGAGAGTGGAGGTCACAGAGCAGCAGCATGAAGTCCATGAGAGTGGCACAATGACACAGTGTGGTGTGAGGGCAACGGACAGCAGCAGCATGAGGACGAGGCAGTGGCCACGAAGACATTCTGGAGGTGGAAAAACAGTATAAAGGCCACAGAGTGGCACAATGACAGAGAGAGAGTGAGGCGCAGCAGCATGAGGTTCAGACATGGCACAATAGACATTCTGGAGGTGGCAAAACATAGTAGGTTCCACAGATGCACACAATGACAGAGGAGGTGGAAGTCACGAGCAGCACAGGCACGGCAGCATGAGTCAGAGAGTGCACAATGACGAAGTGTGGAGGAGCCAACGGCAATCAGCAGCACGAGGCGTCAGGCAGTGGCACAAGTACATACTGGAGTGCAAAACAGTAGTAGCCACAAAGTGGCACAATAAACAGAGAGTGGAGGTGAAGGCGGCAGAGCATTGAGGTCCGACAGTGCACAATGGACATTCTGGAGATGGCAAAACAGTAGTATGCCCTACAGAGTGCACAAATGACTATGAAGAGGTGGAAGGTCAAGCAGCAGCAGCATGAGGTCAGAGAGTGGCACAATGACACAAGTTGTGGAGGGCACGTAGCAGCAGCAGCATTAAGGAGTCAGAGTAGTGGCACAATGACTACAGTGTGGAGTGGCACCCGGTAAGGCCGGCAGCAGCAGCATGAGGTCAGTTCAGTGGCACAAAGACAGTTCTGGAGGTGGCAAAACTGTAGTAAGGCCACAGACTAGCACAATGGACAGAGAGTGTTAGGTCACGAGCAGCAGCAGCATGAGTTTAGACAGTGGCACAATGACATACTGGAGGTGGCAAAAACAGGAGCAGAGGCCACCAGAGTGTTGCACAATGACACCGTGTGGAGTTCAGACTACAGCAGCAGCATGAGCTCAGACAGTGGCCCAAATGACATTCTGGAGTGAGGCGAAAACAGTATTGGCCACAGAGTGGGACAAGGTGACACAAGTGTGTGGAGTCACCGGCATCAGCAGCAGGAGGTCAGCGCACATGGCACTATGACAGATTCGGATGTGAACGTGCAGCAGCCACAGCAAGCAGTGCGAGGTCATACAGTGGCACAATGACATTCGGAGGTGGTAAATAACTGGAGTAGCCACAGAGTGGCACAATGACAGAGAGTGGAGGTGACTGCGGCAGCAGCATGAGGTCATGACAGTGGCGCAATGACATTCTGGAGGTGGCAAAAACTGGAGTAGGCCACTAGAGTGGCACAATGACACAGTGGGAGGTCACGGCAGCAGCAGCACAATAGGTCAGACAGTGGCACAATGTACATTCTGGATGTGGTAAAAACTAGAGTAGGCCACAGTAGATGCACAATGACACAGTGGGGAGTGACGAGCATCAACAGCAGCAGCAGCATGAGGTCATAACAGTGGCAACAATGACATTCTGGAGGTGGCAAAAACAGTAGTAGGCCACAGAGTGGCACAATGACAGAGAGTGGAGGTGACGTGTGGGCGCAGCAGCATGGGTCAGACGAGTGGCACAATGAATATTTTCCCCCCCCACCTTGGGGGATGTGGCAAAAACAGTGAGTAGGCCACAGAGTGGCGATCAATGACAGAGTGGAGGTGACAGCAAAGCCACAGCAGCAGCATGAGGCCCAGAACCAGTGCAACAATGACAATTCTGGAGGTGAGGTGCACCAACAGGCATTAGGCCACAGAGTTGGCACAATGGACACGTGTGGAGGTACGGCAGCAGCAAGCATGAAGTCAGAGAGTGGCACAATGACATTCTCAACGACATTCTCGAGTTGGCAAAACAGTAGTAGGCCACAGAGTCGCACAATGACAGAGAGTGGAGGTCACAGCAGCAGCAGCATGAGGTCAAGAGATGGCAAAATGACACAGTGTGGAGGCACTGGCGCAAGCAGCTGAGGTCAGGCAGTGGGCACTGAAGACATTCTGGAGGTTGTAAATAAACAGTATTGGCCATCAAGTGTGCCAAATGACAGAGAGTGGAGGTGAATGGCGGCAGCAGCATGAGGTTCATACAGTAGCACAATGACATTCTGGAAGATGGCAAAACAGTAGTAGCCACAGAGTGGCACAAGACAGAGAGTGGAGGCGTCACAGCAAGCAGAAGATGAGGTCAGAGAGAGGCACAATGACACAGTGTCTGGAGGTCACGGCAGCAGCAGCATGAGGTCAGGCAGTGCACAAAAAAGAAAAACATTCTGGAGGTGGCAAAGACAGTAGTAGCCACAGAGTGGTTCATGACAGAGAGTGGAGGTGACGGCGGTCAGCAGCCAATGAGGTCAGACAGTGGCACAATGACATTCTGGAGGTGGCAAAACAGTAGTAAGGATCCAGCAGACTGGCACTATGACAGAGATGTGGAGGTCCACAGCATCAGCAGCATGAGTTTAGACAGTGGCCACAATGACCATTCTGCGGAGGTGGTGCAAAAAACAGGAGGCAGGGCCACAGAGTGGCACAATGACAAACAGTGTGTGGAGGTCACAGGAGCAGCCAGCAAGAGTCATTACATGGCACAATGACATCCTGGAAGGTGGCAAAAAACAGTAGTAGGCCCACATAGTGGATACAATGACACAGTGTGGAGGGTCACCAGGCAGCAGCACAGCATGATTGTCAAAGCAGTGGCACAATGACAGAAGATATTGAAGTTAACGCAGCAGCCCAGCAGCAGTTGAGGTCAGACAGTGCACAATGAAATTCTGGAGGTGTTAAATAACTGGAATTAGGCACAGATGGCCCAATAGACAGAGAGTGAGGTGACGGCGGCAATCAGCATGAGGTCAAGACAGTGGCGCAATGGACATCTGGAGAGGTGTGCAAAAACTGAGTAGGCCACAGAGTGGCACAATGACACAGTGTGGAGTTACGGCAGCAGCCACAGAGCAGCATGAGGTCAGACAGTGGCACAATGACATTGACGTGAAGAAGCACGTGGCACAGCCACAGCACAGCTAGCAGGCAGACAGTGGCACAATGACACTGTGTGGAGGTCACAGCAGCAGCATGACGTCAGGCAGTGGCACAATGACATTCTGGAGGTGGCAAAAACAGGAGTGGCACAATGCCAGCGAGTGGAGGTGACGGTGGCAGCAGCATGAGGTCAGACAGTGGCACAATGACATTCTGGAGGTGGCAAAAACAGGAGTAGGCCACAGAGTGGCATAATGACACAATGTGGAGGTCACTGCAGCAGCAGCATGAGGTCAGACAGTGGCACAATGACATTCTGGAGGTGGAAAAACAGTAGTAGGCCACAGAGTGGCACAATGGCACAGTGTGGATGTTACGGCAGCAGCCACAGAAGCAGCATGAGGTCAGACAGTGGCACAATGACATTCTGGACGTGGCAAAAGCAGGAGTAGGCCACATAGTGGCATAATGACACAGTGTGGAGGTCACGGCAGCAGCAGCATGAGGTCAGACAGTGGCACAATGACAGTTTTGGAGGGTAAAAAGGCAGCAGCACATGAGGTCAGCATGCACAATGACAATTCTGGGTGGGAAAACAGGAGTAGGCCACAGAGTGGCACAATGACACTGTGTGGAGGTCACAGCAGCAGCATGACGTCAGGCAGTGGCACAATGACATTCTGGAGGTGGCAAAAACAGGAGTAGGCCACAGAGTGGCATAATGACACAATGTGGAGGTCACTGCAGCAGCAACATGAGGTCAGACAGTGGCACAATGACATTCTGGAGGTGGCAAAACAGTAGTAGGCCACAGAGTGGTACAATGGCACAGTGTGGAGGTACTGCAGCAGCCCCGAGGCATTTAGGTCAGACAGTGGCACAATGACATTCTGGAGGTGGCAAAAACAGGAGTAGGCCACAGAGTGGCACAATGACACAGTGTGGAGGTCACTGCAGCAGCAGCATGAGGTCAGACAGTGGCACAATGACATTCTGGAGGTGGCAAAACAGTAGTAGGCCACAGAGTGGCAAAAATGACAGAGAGTGGAGGTGACGGTGGCAGCAGCATGAGGTCAGACAGTGGCACAATGACATTTGGGGGGTTTGCAAACACAGGAGTAGGTACAAAGTGGCACAAGACACATTGTGGAGGATACAGAGCACAGCATGGGTCAACAGGGCCAAAGACATTCTGGAGGTGGAAAAAAAAAGGAGTAGGCCACAATGGCACAAAGAAAAAAAGTGAAGAGGTCCGGCCCGCAGCAGCATGAGGGCAGACATGGCACAATGACCAGTGTGGAGGGACGGCAGGCAGCAAGGCAGGCATGCACAATGACATTCTGAAGGTGGCAAAAAACGGAGTAAGCCAAGAGTGGCACAATGAACAGTGTGGAGGTCAAGCAGCAGCAGATGAGGTCAACATGGGCCCAAAAACTTGGAGGGGGCAAAACAGGTAGGCCCCCAGATTGGCACAATGACACGGTGGAGGTCACGGCAGCAGCACATGACGTAAGGCAGTGGCACAATGACATTCTGGGGGTGGGGAAAAACAGAGAGGCCCAGAGGGCATAATGAAAAATGTGGAGGTCATGAGCCCCGCAGCGAGGTCAGACAGTGGCACAATGACATTCTGGGGGTGGAAAAAAAAGTAGTAGGCCACAGAGTGGCACAATGAACAGGTGGAGGTCACGGAGCAGCAGCATGAGGTCAGACAGTGGCACAATGACATTCTGGAGGTGGGAAAAAAAGTATAGGGCCCCAGAGTGGGCCAAATTACAGAAGTGGGGGTGACGGTGGGGAGCAGGCAAGAGGTCAGACATGGCACAATCACTTCTGGGGGATGGCAAAAACAGGGGTAGGCCACAGAGTGCACAAAGACACAGTGTGGAGGTTACGGCAGCAGCAGCATAGGGCAGCAGTGGCACAATGCCTGGAGGTGGCAAAACAGTGTAGGCCACAGAGTGGCACAATGACAGAGAATGGAGGTGACGGGGCAGCAGCATGAGGTCAGACAGTGGGACAATCAATCTGGAGGTGGAAAAACGGGGAGGCCCCAGGTGGGACAATGACACAATGTGGAGGTCCGGTCAGCAGCACATGAGGTCGACAAATGGCAAATGACATTTGGGGTTTGGAAAAAAGTAGGAGGCCACGATGGCACAATGACACGTGTGGAGGTGACGGGGCGCAAAGGGTCAGACAGTGGCACAAAGGCATTTTTGGGGGGTGGGGGAAAAACAGGATTAGGCCACAAATTTTGGCAAATGACACAGTGTGGGGGTGACGGCACAGCAGCATGAGGTAGACATGGGGCAAAACATTTGGAGGGGGAAAAAACTGGGTAGGGCCCCAGAGTGGGACATGACACAGTGTGGAGGTTAAGGCGCAGCAGCATGAGGGAGACAGTGGCCAATGACATTCTGGAGGGGGGCAAAACGTAGTAGGCCCCCAAATGGCACAATAAAGAGAACGGAGGTGACGTGGCAGCAGCATGGGGTCAGACAGTGGACAATGACATTTGGAGGGGGGCAAAAACAGGAGCAGGCAAAAGTGGCAAATGAAAACATGGGAGGTTCAGCACAGCAGCTGAGGTCGCAGTGGCACAAAGACATTCTGGAGGGGCAAAAACTGGAGTAGGCCCCAGCGTGGCACAATGACACATGTGCAGTACGACAGCAGAGCATAGGGCAGGGAGTGGCACAAGACATTCGGAGGGGGCAAAAACAGGAGTAGGCCAAAAGTGACATAATGACACAAAAGGGAGGTCATTTCGCAGCAGCATGAGGGCAGACAGTGGGACAAGACATTTTGGGGTGGCAAAAAAAGTAGTAGGCCACAAAGGGGGCAAAGACAGAGAGTGGAGGGGACGGTGGGGGCATAGGTAGACAGTGGCACAATCACTTCTGGAGATGGCAAAAAAGGGTAGGCCACAGGTCAAAAATGGCACAGTGTGGATGTTAGGGGAAACAGCCACAAGCAGATGAGGTAACAGTGGCACAATGACATCTGGGTGTGGGAAAAGCAAGAGTAGGCCCCCATAGTGGGATAATGAACCCGTGTGGGGGTCCGGCCCGGGCAGCGATGAGGGCAGAAATGGCCAATGACATTTTGGAGGGGGCAAAACATTTTGTAGGGGCCCGATGGCACAATGACAGAGGTTGGGGTTGACGGTGGCAGCGCATGAGGTCAGGAAGTGGCACAATTCACATTTTGGGAATGGGAAAAAAAGGGGTAGGCCACAGAGTGGACAATGACACAGTGTGGAGGTTACGGCAGCAGGGAGCATGAGGTCAAACAGTGGCACAATGAATTCTGGAGGTGGGGAAAACAGAGTGGCCACAGATGGCCAATGACAGAGAATGGAGGTGACGGGGGGGCCCCGGG